>VZRF01001490.1:0-11267 GCA_013396875.1 Vireo altiloquus
CCACCAATGCCGGTGATGAGTGGTAGTTCTCCCCTGCTTATTTTATCTGTAGAAACAGACAAAGCTACATCTTCTAGAATCTATATAATCACCCAGATTGGCAATCAGCCGCTGTTAGATGTGGCAAAGGCAAAACTGTGTCGCAAAGGCAAAACTGTGTCGCGAAAGTCCTTTCAAATCCAATCTCTAACCACGTGCGGAGTACTGCGAGGCTGAGGTATTTGTGTAATACTCCGATCGCCTTTTTAAAGTGCTTGAATACGCATCCATCAAACTCGGGTGCATCGTGTCTTTCCCAGCCGTCACCGTGACTCTTTCCCAGCTAAACCGTGTGCTGTTAAAATTTTCCAAGAGCCCTTTTCACCCTCAGTAAAACCAGTGACACTTCAATGAGTGCAAACAGCTGAAAACCCTAGAGGCCACAGCAAGGAAAATTGTCTGGCCAGGGAAGCTTTAATTCCATCATTTTGCCATTATCTCTCAGGGGAAAATTTTATATGCAAATAAGGCACCACTAACTCCCTAAGGAGTGTCGTAGGGGTATATTTACTTGCTTGCAGCAGGGATTTAAAACCTTTAAGGGATTTAGGGAACTGAATGGGTTGGACTTGTGCTCCCCAACCTCTGCCTTGCAATTCCANTTTTCAAACCCAACTGCAAAAGCTTTTCAGCCCTTTTCATTTGAAAACCCCTAAAAAAAGTTTCAGTGGGCACGTGCACCCCCATCACACACAGAGATAGGAATTCATTTATACTTTGGAATAGTTTATTGTGGAGTCCTGTGGAATAAAAAAAGCCTGGAGAGAGGTCTTCAAAGGCAGACTGAGAGCTGCTGGTGTGGCTCAGTGCACAGGATGCGATGGATGCTGCCCTTTTTCATGTCAGGATTAACTGGCCTTGTAAGTTGGCCAAAACTGGCACATCAAAAGCTCTGTGAGTGCTCTGCCATGTCCCAAACCCTGCACATGAAAGTGCCTGAAAGAAGGGAAAGGATGGCGGTTTTCCTGGGAAAATGGGGTGTTTCCAGACAACCAAATTTCAGAGTTTCCTTCCAGAAATCTGCTAATCCTTGTCCGCCTCTCACCACTCTCCTCAGAGAAAGGTTCAGAACCCTTCAGCACAATAATTCTATTTCCTCTTTACATCTCTTTATAGCTCTCCCCCAGCAGCAAATTATTACATTTACTTTCACCCTTTCCCCAAAATTCCACTTTCCTGACGCACTTTTCCAAGCAAAGCTGCTTTTTGCAATCCACAATGAAGACGCAGCTGGGGATGAACGAAGGTGACACAAACACCTCTTTCAACAGCTTTTTTTCCCCCCCGAATAGAGATAACTCCTCCTAAACATTTCCCAGTGGAGACAGCGAGCCTGGGAGGCCAAAAATACAAATATGGGTCAGCTCCAGCTCCACTGACACCAGGCAAGGCAGAGAGAGAATATCAAGAGGGAACCAGGCGGGCAGGAGGTGAGGTGAGGAGGTCACTTCGGCTTTCACCGCTGCCCTTTAGGTGTTAGACAGTGATGCTACACCATCCACAGGGAATGCAGACATGGGTTTTTCCAAATGTGCTTAGCATGTCAACATTTTAAGCATTGGCTTGTGATTGTTACCACTAAGGCTTGGGGAGAGAGGGGCCTCGGTATTAACTATTGAAAGCAGGGGGCCTAGGACTTGCTATTGACAGCAGATCTGCAGGGTATTTGTGTTCTTTGTCATGAAAGATGTTTACTGTGTTCAGCATTTCGCTCGGCACCCCACAGTATCTATTTCTTTTTTTTTTTTTTTTTTTGCCTTTTACATTCAAAAATTCATTAAAAACAAAGTTGGGTTTTTTTTTTAACAAAAAATGTCAGCACGGCTCCATGTCAGCCGAGCTGACGGTGCGTTTGCCCGGCACGTTCAGCCCATGGAGCTGTTTTCTTTCTCCAAAGCGAAAAGACAGCTAAAAAAGGGATGTTTTTAAAAGAAGGTGCACCGTAGCTGTTTCTGCCATCCTTTTCCTTCACAGTCCTGTTGTGAAAAGTGAATTTCCAGAGCCACCAAAGCTCCTCTGGAGCTGCACTCCCTCAGCGTTGCACTCTTCCAGCAAAAAAATGAAATAGTAGAGAAAGGCTCTGATGGATTACAAAAGTACTAATAAAGTTCAGATCTTTGAGAACATTAAAATATATTTAATTAAACTTCTCTGTGCTGCAGAATTGGCAATTTACTCTCTAGTACTCGTTGCCACCTTGAAAAGGGTGTAGCTGGGAATACTGGTGTAGGAATGATTTGCCATCCTATGTGACTTTTTTTCCAGAGTGGAAAATAAGTGGGAGACTTTTCCCTCAGAATTTCCTCAGCATTAACTGTGGGGTGAGGATTTTGAGGTTAATCTTTCTATTCCAGATAAAATACTGAAAGGAGATGATGGGAACTGGAGAGACATCCAAACCAGAACAAATGGAGAGGGTAGCAACGAGAATACACTTCAGTTGGCATTAAAAAATGTGTTTTGCATTGCTTTTTCACTGTTTCCCCCTCAAAAAAGCTCAACTCTCCAGCTCCAAGCATCTTGAAGAAATCCTATTTCTTCAATGTTCGTTTTTAAGCCGAGGAATTCTGCTTGTATTTAGTTTCACTTCCATTTTTATTAGATAAATATTAGTCTACTTTCTACAATGCTTATTATAGAGAAAAGATGGTTATTGATGGTTTGATCTAAAAATAGAGAATTCATCATTTCCTAGATACAAACTGGGGCAGGAGCTGAGCAGTGCACTCCAAGCCAGCTAATCCCTGGGAAGTTTGCTAAATACACAAGTGGCACTGCTGACAGGTCCCATGTGGGTGTAATATCCCCTGTCACATGTAATATCAGACATTAGGGATAGCGAAATCTTATTTACACCAACTCGGTCTAGTTATAAATCCAGTGCTTAAAGTTTTCACAACACATTGGTGAGCTGTCAAAGCCCAGAGTAAGGACAAGGACACTTTGAAAAGGTGAGGAAGACAAGAAAAGTGGTAAAAATGAGGGATTTCACAGTAGGAAGGAACAGAACTGCAATAGGATCAAGCACTGTTTCAGTGTCCCAGTGAAAAAAGGAAGAGAGGATAAGTTGTAGACCTGAGAGAGCAGCAGAAAAAGAACTAGAGGGTCTTGTTTAAGGGAGGAAAATCCAACAAAAACGTGGATGAGAAAGTTGGAATATGTTTCCTCAGCTCTGTGAGGTGTTGGGACAATGCAGATGGAAAAATACTACACTGCAGGAGCTCACTTGGTAAGAGAAAGCAGCAAATATTCAGCTTTCTGTGGAGGGGCTGCAGAAAATGCTCTGTCTGAGGAGTTAATGAGAAATTCGTGCTGAGCCACAGCTTTGCTCCTCTAAAAGGTCTCTTGTGCTTTAAATCAGTTACTTAATTCCAAGACATTTAGGGTGTGATGAGTTTGAGATACAGGTTGTTGCCATAAGTATAACTTCAAGCCCCACAGCCACTGCCTGAGGCTCTCAGGTGACCCCACAACCTTTGGGGAAACCCCAAATCTGGGGCTGCAGCACCTTTACAGGCGGGATGAGAAGTTTCACCCACGCAGAGATGGGAAAGAACCAGAAGCTCCCTTCTATTTTTTCGCGTCCATTGGGGTGGCAATGGGGACAGAGCACCGTGTCGGTTACATTTACATTACAGATTGCTCATCAGAGGGGTGTGACACCGAGCGGCTCCTTCAGCACGATATTCCCAGGGGAGCATCCCAAGGCTACTCCTGACCTGCCCACAGCGCAGGAGCTGCTCCAGGTTGAGAGGCGATACTCGAGCATCCCTCCCAAGCCTCCTCCTCCTCCCCAAACCACCCTCCCACCCCCGTCCCCGAGCTGCAGCGCAGGGCTGGGAAGCGACAAGGGGGACACGGGGGGGACCCGAGCGGGGCCGGCCCCGGGCTCACCCCGCCCCGGCTGGGCGGGACGAGCCGCCAGCCCCGAGCCGAGGGCTGTAAAAGCGGGGCGGCAGGGCCGGGGAGCAGCGAGCCACAGAGCGGCCGGGGCTGCGTGCGGAGCAGGTGAGCGGTGCCCGGGAAAACCGGGAGCGCACCGGGAGCGGTGCCCGAGGGAAACCGGGAACGGGGCAGGGAGCGAGCACCGGGGCAGCTGAGCATCTCCGCGCTGTCCCGCAGGTTGCACCAGGTGCCAGGATCGCTGCACAAACGAGCAAAACGTCGTCCGAAATGGCAGCCGAGGTGAGGGGGAGATTTTGGCTTTGCTGCTGGGGTCCTGCTCTGCTCCGTTTGGAACGGGTTGGGCAGGGACGCGGTGGGATCAGCATCCCTGGGAGGGTTCGGGAATGGTGTCGGTGTGGTCCTTAGGGATGTGGGTTAGGGGTGGTTCTAGCAGTGTTGCTGCCTCGCTGATCTCGGAGGTCTTTTCCAACTTTAATGATTCTGGGATTGGTTTTCCCGGGTTTTATGTGGAGGAGGGGACAGCGAACATCTTTGCTGCAATAATCCACCGTCCCACCTCTGATTCTGGCAGTAAAAACGTACCTGGACACCTCTTCCCATGCCAGCCCTTCCCTCCCGGCAGCACCATTCATTCCCTGTCCCCTCTGCCATCGAGGTGCCCAGCGAGGAGCTGCAAAACTTTGGGTTTTTCCCCCATTTCCTCCTGCCCGCGGCAGCTCCTGCGGACAAACCCGCTTCAAACGCAGAGCTCCCGCACTCCGAGCCCGCATCCTGCCTCCTCAGGCTCCCTCCTGCCCTTGCCTCCGCCAATCCTTAGGGAAAAGGGCTGCTGGTGTCTCGCTCCCTGCCCGCTGTCCATGGTAGCTCCGCCGGGCCGCGCATCTGCCGAGCCTTTCTGGGGGTGCTTTGGGGTTTTCTCTTCCCTTTTCGTCTCACATTTGTGATGCTGAAAGGCATCCAGGCTTCCCTTTCGGCAACCTGCACCTTTACCGATTTTGTCCTAATTTTACACCAAAGCTTGCGAGAATGGGGGCTCTGGAGCTGCTTCAAATGGTAACTTCAGACACTTTATAGCCACGGGAGTGGTTTGGAGCATGGGGCTTGTGCCGGCCCACAGCTCTTTGTCAGCTGAATGTTTCTTCTAGTCTCCCTAAAAGAGTGGGATTATTTAATATTCGAAGAAGCAGAAGCCAGATTTCACTATATCCCTGACTCCTTCACCTTTTATATTTCCTTTTCTTTTTTGTTTTGTCAGGAGTCCATCAAAGGGTCAGAGATCAGCAGCTGCCTTAACCTGATGTTCATTTTCAGAGAGTCCTGCAGGAGTCAAATATCTTGGAGGATCCCCAAGCCAGACTTGTAACCTCAAGGGCTAAATTCTAGTGACAGTGACAGTGGCATGCTCTAAAGCCCAGGGTTTTGCTGGTATAGATTGAATAAAACTGTTCCTGAGGTTGTCCTCAGTTTTAGTTTGATAAACATTGAGATGGACACGAACTGATTTTCAGGGGATATATCCCTAAATTTGTGTCTCTTGCCTTCATTACTTTCAGGGGGACAAAATGATGGCAGGAAGGTTTGTGGGGAGCACGGATCCGATCATGGAGTTGCTCAGCGCTTCCATCACTGTTGATCAGAGACTGTCTGAGGTGGACATCCAGGGGAGCATGGCTTATGCCAAAGCCTTGGAGAAGTCTGGGATCCTGTCCAAAACTGAGCTGGAGAAGATCCTGAGTGGCCTGGAAAAGGTATTTCTTCCCTTCACAAACCCCCATGTGTGCTCGAAAGAATCTTTCCTTACCTGACAGCATCTTGCTGTTTTAAAGAGCATCTTTAAATTTCCTCGTGTCCCATCCTCTTTAGACTGGGCACTCACTAGGAATCATTTCAGTGGGAAATAAGAACATCCTTTTCCTGCTGGCACGTGGAATTTTGAGTCTGGCTGCCTGGCTTGGCAGGAGGCAATGCATAGCAGGTGTAGGGGGGAAGAGGAGGCAGCAGAGAAGTACTTTTATGAAATATCCATTTTTGTTGCTCACCCACCCTGGACAACGGTGAGTCTGTGCAATGTTTCATAGGAAAACCTTTGTGGGTGATCCTGAAGCAATCACTGACATTTTAGCTCAATTTTTCCTTGCAATGCTTAAATCCTCCGTAACACTGCAGGGTTGTCATGGATAGAGAGATGAATCCCACCAACAACATGGAATACCAGGATACAGCATCAGCCTGAATGCCAGAGCTTGCATGAGACTCAACACTTGTGGGAATGGCAGGAGCTGGGGTTTGCTGGGGACACTCTCAGCCCCCAGACACAGCAGGGTAACTGGGGAGGCTGACTGGTGCTTCTGGTGTTTGCAGATCTCTGAGGAATGGTCCAAAGGAGTCTTTGGTGTGATCCAGACTGATGAGGATATCCACACTGCCAACGAGCGCAGACTAAAGGTTTGGCTCCTCCAGCCTCTGGTTCCTGATCCTCCACATCTGCCTGATGTGGAGGGTGTGTCCCTCTGTCCCTCTGTGAAATTGCTTTAGAGCTCATGACACTGAACCCCCTGGGGCACAGCCAAGGGTCTCCAAGCCCCCTTTTTGTGGCACTGTACAAGCACAGAGCCCAAAGCTTCCCTTCCCCAGAGCACATCCTGTGGCTACTCACAGGATCCTGGAGCCGAGTCCCTTCCAGGCAGGGAGATCTGCTTGTGTGGATTGTCCTGCTTAGATCCTGACAGAAATGCTGCTCTTGTCCTCAGGAGCTGATTGGAGACGTGGCTGGGAAGTTGCACACTGGCAGAAGCAGGAATGATCAGGTACGGACAGAATCTTTTTCTTCTCCTTTCATATTCCCCCACCTCACTTCAGGAGACCTGAGAGCAGAGTGGCCTCTGGAACTCTTCCTGAAGAGCAAGAAATGGTGGCATTATCACATAAATACGACCAAACAATGAGAAGAAGGTGCCCCTTTCCCATCACACAGGACAAGGAGGGGTTTACTTTGCAGTGATGGTGACCAGTCGCTGCCTATGTGACATTCTGTGTGGCCTGACTGCGGCCAATCTCCCACAGGTTGTGACTGACCTCAAGCTGTTCATGAAGAATTCCCTCTCCATCATCTCCACGCACCTCCTGCAGCTCATTAAGACCCTGGTGGAACGTGCTGCCATGTGAGTTCTTCTCCAAATCCACGGCCTTGGCCTTTATGGGGCAGGAGAGTCCTAGGTTTGTCCTTTGTCTGACCCCACTGGGCAGCAGCAGTGTCTCCTGTGCAGGGAGTTACAGCCAGGCAGTTTTGGGGTAGCCCAGGGAACACAACAGCTCCTTTTCCTCCAGAATTCACTTCACAGAAACTCTCCTCATCCCTCAGAGAAACTTTCCTTCATCCCTAGCAAAGGAGTTGAGGTGGGAGGCCCACACGAGGTTTTAGAAGGCACCAGACCCATCTGAGCATGTGTTGGGTTTTTCTGTCTGAGAAGAGGCCCAGCTGTGTTTCCTCCCTGTCTAGCTCTGCTCCTCATGCTCCAGACCTAGGGTGGACTGGGGGATCCTTGCCTGCTGCAGAGGGATTCTGCTCCAGGCAATTTTCCAGGCAGGCCCAGGGCAGATTCACCCCACTGGAACACACCCAGTGTGCTCGGCTTGAAAGATGACAGGAGACAGACCAACTTCAGCATCTCATAGGCTGCAAATGCTCAGTTTGTGACCCTGCCAGGAGCCCTGGTGTGTCCCTGTCCCTGCCCTCCTGTCTCTGCTGCTCACCTCTCCCTCCTGTCCCTCCCAGAGAAATCGATGTGATCCTGCCTGGCTACACCCACCTGCAGAAAGCTCAGCCCATCCGATGGAGCCACTTCTTGCTCAGGTGAGCACCTCCCACCCTCTCCACGCTCGGGGCCCTGCTCTGCAGAGGGGACAGCCAGGGGTGGTGACAAACCAGAGGGAACCCTGCAAACTGGAACAGGAATTCCCTGTGTGCCCCCTGGCTCTGTCCAGGCTCCACTCCAACCTCGTGTTTAAGGAGGCCTTCCAGGCTCCAGGCATGGAAGTACAGGGATTGGGGGAAAAAAAGAGACGTTCCCTAATTTTAGGTGCTTTTTCCACCTTGTCCTTCCCCAGCCACGCTGTTGCTCTGACCCGCGATTCCGAGCGCCTGGGAGAGATAAAAAAGAGGATCAATGTCTTGCCTTTGGGAAGGTAAGATCTGCTCTTTTTGTGATCACTGGGCCTTGCTTTGCTCTGCAAAGTTTTCAGGGGAGCCTTCTCTGCTTCCTAGAGCCCAGCTTTGGATGGATATGAAAGGTGTATTGCATGATTTCTGTTTCTTTCTTCCCTGGCAGTGGAGCTCTGGCTGGGAACCCTGTGGAAATCGATAGAGAGATGCTGCGCAGTGGTAAATGTTATTCCTGGGGCTGAGGGGCACGGGAGCATCTGTCACACCTGGGAGGGAGGGTACAGCACCAGAATGCCCCATCCTGGAGCCAGAGTCTTTCATTTTCCGGGATTTTTGCTGCAGAGAGACAGGCAGTGCCTGTGAGGTGGAAGAGCCACCCCTGCTGCACTCCGTCTGTCTGAGATCATAACAAAAACCCCACTAAACATGTTTGTGTTCCTGGGACTGCTCAAGGGCTCTCAGTCATCTCCTCTGGGGCAGCCTGGTGTGTTCAGGCTCCTGTCAGGGCCAGTGTGACCTCCTGTGTCCATCTCCTTCCTTGCAGAGCTGGACTTTGCTTCCATCAGCCTGAACAGCATGGATGCCGTCAGCGAGAGGGACTTTGTGGGTAAGCACAGCCAAATCTTCCCAGCACAGTGGGAAGCAGCTCCTCACACCTTTCCAGTTATCCTCCTTTAACAAGAGAGACTGAAATCCATCATTAGGGAGTAAAGCTCCAGTCAGGATTCCCTGAGTTTTCCAAGCACCTATTCCCCCTCCTGATTTCCTGCCTTCCCTGCAGTGGAATTCCTCTCTGTTGCCACCCTGCTGATGATCCACCTCAGCAAGATGGCTGAGGATCTCATCATCTACAGCACCAGCGAGTTTGGCTTCCTGACCCTCTCTGATACCTACTGGTAGGTTTTTGGTCTCTGGTGAGGGATTCTCTTCAGCTCTCCTCCCCTGGGAGGGTGAGGCAGTGGTTGAGGTCTCTCTGTGCATGAAGCTGACCCAGCATCAAGAGCTTGGCACAGAGGCACCCTCAGGGTGAATATTCCTCAGAAATGGTCACTTATTTGTCATTCTGGTAACTTAACCACGTTTGCATTCCCCAGCAAGTCCTGTCCAGCAACTGCTGGCAGAGAGAACTTCCTGCTGCGCTGGGAATGCTGCCAAAGCCCTTCCTTGGCTGGCTGGGTTTGCAATCCCAACAGACTCCTTGCCTGCAGGGTGGCACAAGCACAGCCCTCCCTCCGTGAAGTCACACCAGCACTTAGCTCAGCCTGCTGATCCCACCCTGGAGGAGCTGGGAGGGAGATCCTCCTTTGGGCTCTCTCTTTGAGAGGTGGGACTCTGTGGCAGCTCCAGACAAGGTGCAAAAGCAGAGGTTTTGCTGTGGAAAGCCTGAGAATCTTGGCACACTTCATTACTAGGTTTCCTACACCCTAAACAGGAGTACAAGGAAAGGGGATTTAGAGGTTTCTTTTGGAGGGCTGGATCAGGGATTTCACCCAGCAGGTCTTGCTCACCATTGCACTCCACACCCCTTCCCTGCAGCTCTGGCAGCAGCCTGATGCCTCAGAAGAAGAATCCTGACAGTCTGGAGCTGATCCGCAGCAAAGCTGGGCGAGTGTTCGGACGGGTGAGCCCCAAAGAGGAGGAAGAGGGAGGGAAAACTGCTCCTGTTGGGGCTGGAGAGCCTTCCTTTTCCTTGCCTTTTCTTCCCTAAAGAGCTGTGTGCTGTGAGCCTGCCCTGGGGCTGTGCTTTGCTCTGTTCCTCACTCCCTGCCTCCCCTGTTTCCCTCTGCAGCTGGCTGCAATTCTCATGGTCCTCAAAGGACTCCCGAGCACCTACAACAAGGACCTGCAGGTAAAGCCCTTCCCACACCACCTCTCTGAGCAGACAGAGTCGTCTCCTACTCTCGAGCTGTCCCACCACTCCATTTCTCTGCCCAGCCCCTGGCTGGGTGCAGGGAAAGGGGCTGAGGCAGGGGGTGCTGCAGGTGACCCCCCTGAGCGCCCATGGCAGGAGCCTCTGGGATCACATCCCTGCCCTGGGCTGCTCAGCCTGGTGGGTTTTTGGGCTGTATCAGGCTGGCTCAGAGCCATTTCCATTGCTGTTCCAACGCAGGAGGACAAGGAGGCTGTCTTTGATGTCGTAGACACCCTGAATGCTGTGCTCCAGGTTGCCACTGGAGTGATTTCCACCCTCCAGGTAAGGATTCTTCTTCATCCTCTCAGTGTGGAACACGGAGCATATTCTGTGAGTAACACGGGGGACAGAGCTCCAGACTGGTCCTAAAGTGAAAACTCCTCAGTGCCTCCACCCACACTGCTCATTTCGGTCTCTCTTAGAGCTGAAGTGCCCCAAGCAGGAGCTGATTCTAACATCTCCCTCTACTCCTCCTTTCTGCAGATCAACAAGGNTCTTAGAGCTGAAGTGCCCCCAGGAGGAGCTAACACCTCCTAATTAGGTGATTCTAACACCTCCTTCTGCCCCTCCTTTCTGCAGATCAACAAGGAGAACATGGAGAAGGCACTGAGCCCCGAGATCCTGTCATCTGACCTGGCTCTCTACTTGGTTCATAAAGGAGTAAGTGCCAGAGGGAGAGCTGGAGCTGGGATTTCTTTGGAATGCAGAGAACTGCCCAGTGAGGAGCTGGGATGAGCCCCTTCTGTTCTGCCCCAGGGTGATGAGCAGTCAGCAACCATGAAAGCTGAAAACACATCCTTTACATGCCCCTCAAGGGACTTCATAGTCATTTACACCCAAATTATTTTATCATAATTTATTCCTAAATCCTCCCCTCTTCCACCCCAGCAACCCCAGATTTAGCTTGCATTGCCTAAAGGGAAAACAAGCCAGCCAAAAAGGCAGCACATCCATTTTTCTCATGGAAAAGCAGCCCAGCTGCCTGGTCACTGACTGCCACCTCTGCTTCCCCTGGCAGATGCCCTTCAGACAAGCCCACATTGCCGCTGGCAAGGCCGTCCACCTCGCCGAGACCAAAGGCATCACCATCAACAATCTCAGCCTGGAGGACCTGAAGAGCATCAGGTTTGCATCTCTGTTCTTCTTTCGCTTCCCTGCACAGGCAGGGAGCAGCCTGCCCCATCAGCTTTCCCAAAAGTGCCTCAAAATTCTCCTGTCCTGAATATCAAAGCTGCTCCCACCGGGACT
>VZRF01001492.1:0-156456 GCA_013396875.1 Vireo altiloquus
TTTTTTTCATCCTCTTCTTTCGTAAATCCTTCAAACCAAACTGTCTTGCTTGTCTTCTATGCAATTATTTACAGAGGAAAAAGTTTCAGCCTGAGCAAAATAACAGAATGCAATGATCTGAGTGTTATTTTTTGAACTCACAGCAGGGTATTCATAAAGGACTCGAATGAGTTGTGGTTTTTTTAAATTACATGAAATAGCAAATTAAATTAGGACAAGAATATTAAAAAAATATTCAGAAGAGTCAGATTAAAATGCTCATTAAGTAATTTATGAGGAAAACTGAGATTCTCTTCCCCTTCCCTACCCCCAAACATACATAAGTTATATAATACTTGAGAATAAAAAACCTCATCCCTTTAAAATTAGAATTTCACATTTCAATAGAGTACTATGTCCCTACTATAACAGCGATTAGTGCATAGATGATGTGGAATGGTGCACATATCGTCAGTCATAGAATGGCAGTTCACTATAAGTATAAAAGAGTTTTATGTAATATTTAACAAATTATACAAGCATGATTTCTTTAAAAAAAAAAAGAAAAAGATAACAAAAAATAGAAAAATAACTCCTGTTTGCTGTAGATAAACACACTTCACTCTAATTTTCCATTTACTTTCACTTCATATAATAGGTCTACTTTATTTGCCAGGCAAATTCCTTGTCACTTTTTCCTTTGATTTTGATTGACATGTGCATAATTAGAATTACAGACATGTTAATTAATTTAGCAATTGAACACTATGACTGAACAGTGTTCATTAATTGGAAGAACAAAATTCAATCACAACTAACCATGTTTAAACAAGTCAACTTTGTTTCAAGACCATGGACTTATTCTAATAAATTGATTTGGATGTATAAGTGTACGATTATTCAAATAGTTTTAGAAGTAACACAGCTCAAAGGAAAATGCCATTTTCTACACCAACAGAGCATGTAATAGTTTGTCATTACAAGCAAAGTTTAGCTTACACAGAAATTGACTCTAGTTCCTTGCGAGCTTTGTTCTAGAAGGAATGGGTCACACTTCAGCATGATGCAGCATATTGACACATTGACTGTTGCTACCCATTTTTGACCCTTATTTTAGAGGCATAAAAGTCACCTTCTCTTTCCATAGTAGGGTCCTTACTTTTAGTGGCCTTCATTGACTGTAAATACTGAACTGCATTCATCTGCCCACTTAAAACATCCACTCTAAAATTCTAAAATGCACTTTGACAAGCAATTCACAACACACACCTACATCAAAACTCTCTACAGAATTCACTTAGTACATTTTCATTTCACTATTACAGGAGAGGGAAATCCATTGAATCACGACTTATTTTATATCCCTGACACAGTAGATATCCTGTATAATTTAAATTACTATTGCTGATTAAAAGCCTATTTGTAGTGAACTCTGCATAGATACTCTGATGCTCCTGTCCCATCAACAAATGCTTGTATCAGCCAAAATTGTTGGGAAGGATCCCTGGAAGCTGAGTGCACACATATCTCCTTACATAAACCTGTGGAAAACTGTCACTCCTGGGCTTCAATGAGCAGTTAGAAGCTTTCAAGAAGAACTGCGCTTCAGATTAATATTTAAACAAACTCTCTCTTCAAACACCAATACACCATGTGAACTTTTTCATAAGAACACTACTTGGAAATACGTTCTTTGCAGTTCATTCTATCCCTAAAAATGCTAGGAATAGAATAGCAGCACAGAGCATGGTATGTAGCACTTTCAACACAGGAATAAATATTATCACTTAAAATTCATTTCTGTAAACCTTTACATTTGAATCAACACTGTCAGAGTTATTCCAAAATTTAACCAGTCACAGCTCCTATTAAAAAAAAAACCCTTTTAACCTCTTTCCTTACCTATCATTTGAGAGCTGGTTTTTTTCTTCTGTGCTCACATAAAGATTGTGGACATCCTACAGAGCCTTGATCTTTTGAGAGGCTAATCCACCCATGTGGGTTCATTCAGACAAACAAGGAAAAGGTATTCCAAAAGAGCAATATTATTTACAATTGGCATTTTAAGACACACCAGCAATGCCTGATATCTATCCCTAGGAATGGATATCTGACTTTAGGTGTCTAAAAGCTAATATCTAATCAGTGATCTTCATCTTGACTACCTCTGCATTCAGTAGGTATTCACTTCTGGAGTCTGACCAGTCTATAAGACAGGCAACTAAAGATGTTGCTACAATTCAAGCATCCCTCACCAAACGCTGAAAACGACCTTAATTATCAAACAATTAGGATTATAATCTAAATCAGGTGAAGCAAGTCTCCTTGCTAACAGCAGCTGGGAAACACCTCCATTACAATCACTTGCAATAAAGCTTGTTTTCTGCATGTAATTGTCAAATAAAAAGCATTTGATTTAAATCTTTATGAAATTTGCACAGGTTTCAAGTAAAGCTTTTTGAAACTCCTTAAACTTGCATGTATGCTTTCACATAGTTAGCTTGGGCCACAAGCACAGCCGCAGTTCCCCAGCTCAGCGAGCGCAGCAGTAATTCAGACATCAGTAACTCCATTCCCTCATCTACTCCACCCACACCTGAGGCTGCGCATCGGGAGCGGGGCAGAGCTCAGCAAAGGCTCTTTACATCCTTGCGGCATAGACATTTCGGATATCAACCCTGTCTCTAAATGTTCTTCTTGCTTTTTAGCAGTCTGCCATGTTTCTATAGCCCTGGCCCATGTTTCTCGCTCCCTTATGGCTGTTACGTTTCCAGAGTGGCTTTTGCAGCTGCTCCCTCGGGAGTTGGGCACAAGCCTTGTGTTAGTGACTCGGGAAGCTGCTGCCAGAGCCTCAGGCGCTAAAAGCACCGAGTATTTTAAGAAAAAAAAAAAAAAGAAACAAAAAACTGCCAATCCTATGATCTGGGAGAGGCTGCTAAAGCACTTTTTAGTGAAAAGTATCACAGTTTGAACAATTCAAGAAACAAGAATAAAATGCAGCATAATGGAGTCAATAAGACACTGCAAACAATATGCCTTATCAAAAAAAAAGGAGACGTATCATTAATACACCTATAAAGTATAAAACTGAATCAGTAACAGAAGGTTCTGGAAAGCAAGTTAAAAGAGGACATTTCCCTTTCAGGCACCTTGCTTTTATTTCTCACATTTTTCCAGCTAATGGAGTGAGAAACTACTGTCTCACATATTATGGCAACAGTGAAACCTGAAAATGAACACAAACACTGCAACCAATTGATGGATATCTGTGCAATTACCAGTGCTACCTTACCACCCAGGAAACAACTATCTTCCTTTCTCAGTTGTTCCTTGGTCACCAAAGCTGCTATCGGCTTTATTGCACTCATTGTGGTCACCATTTTTGTGAAGAAAAACATGTTCTAAACCTTTTCAATCTAAACAAAACACCTGCATCACAACATTCATTTTGTTATATCGTGTGGAATTGTTGCCTACCTTCTTTGTTTCTCAGCAGCTCCCTGCCAGAACACCTCTGGTGTGGCCTTGCCGTGTGCCTGCAGCCCCAGGTCTGCCCAGGCGCATCTCCTTACTCGGTGTTCCTGCCCCAGCCGGGCTGCCCCAGGTGCATCCCATAACTTGATGTTCCTGCCCCAGCTGGGGAAGAACAAGCTCTTCTCAAGCAGCTCAGCTCAAGCACAACAAGGAAATTTTGCAGCACTCCCTCACAGCAGTTTGAAGCTAAATATTTGGACAGTTAAACAATATACTTTGTTTCACTTCTCTCAAGAAAACCCCAAAAAAAGTGCATTTAAAAGCAATTGAGAAAATTACAAAGTTAGGCAGCCAGAAAAGTTTATAGCACTGTTGGAACTGATATGTGACTTTTTGCACCTAAGGATAAGTGAAAGGTGCAAAACAAAGATGATGAATATTCATTCAGAGTTTGCAGTAAAGCCCTACTATTTTGTTAACCGGGAGGGGAAAATGGGCAGAATTGAAGTACTTCACCTATGCAGCTTCTGAAGAAGACAGCTGAAGGGCAAGGCTGCTAATTAACCCTAATTTATAAGGCAAAACAGCAGGGTACATCATAGTACTTGCTGGAGGCAGGAGTGTGGCTTTAATTGCTGAAAGCTGAGCATCAGTAATTGTGTTGTGTGCTCATGCCAAATCCTGAAGCTAAAGTTTGTGCTGTGCTATCTTGGAGGGACATAATGCATCAGTCTTACTGCAAATGCTTTACAATGTAAACAGGCCCAGATGCACTAAAGCTGATAGGGCTCTGCAAAACTGCCACGAGCAGAAAATCCTTGCTACAGTTGTTTTTTTTTCATAAGTAGCTTCTGCAAACTACTGAGATGCAAAGGTGCACAATACAGTATGCTCAAATGCAAATAATTATTTGAATACTGGGATATGGTTCTTTACTTTTCCTTCTGTTCTCATCATAGCTAATTTCTTTCTGGTTTTCCCTCCAGGAAGGAAACCTGGTTAGAAACTGGGCTTTTTAATCTTTCCCAGTAATTCTATCTTTTTACTGTCCTGATTCTTTTCACCCCTGGTTTTATTGCTATGGTTTTCTGACCATATCAAACAAACTAAAGAATGCCTCAAGTTATTTGAATTTTATACTGCTACTATCAAACACAAAAAGGCACACTGGGAAATGTTCCTGAAGCTTCTTTTTTTAAAGGTCTAAACCTTTTGTCATCTTGAAGAATTCATTAGCTGCCCAGAAATATATAAACTAATTATCTGCAGGGCTAGGCATAGTGACTCAAATAGTATCTGCGTCAAGAACAAAGGGAAGCAGGTCAGCAGTATGAAGGTTGCCTGGTTGCACTCAAATTAAAAAAAGAGAGAGACAGACATTTATATGCTTAAGCACCTTTCCCAAAGGTACTTGACTTCTATGTACATATTAGCAAAGTCTTCAAAGACATTTAAATATTCACTAGAAAAGCTACAGAAGTCATGCTTAACTGAAAGAAGAAAGGCTGAAATAAGAAAAAAAAAAAAGTCAATCTGAAAGGGTTTTAATACCTTAGAATCTTCTTTTGAATATGGGCTTCAGAAGATGATGCATGATTTTAAATTCTGGTGTGGATCATATGTGTGACCCAGGCAGTGGTCTCTGGTTATGGACAAGGGGAGTATGGATTTTGGAAAAAACCCTTATGTAATTGTCATATCAGATCCTGGTTAGACACGGAACATGACCCATGAACACAAAGGCAATGGGAAAATGAAGGAAGAGTCATGATTCAGTTGATCAGAACAGTGTCTGTCTGACACCTTCTGTGTGCTGTTAGTTGCTAAGTCTTAGTCAGGATGCTAAATTTCGGCAAGTTCAAAAAGTTTTTGTTAGCCAAGTACAGGACGAGTGTTTGAGGTAGATCAGACCTCAGCTAGAATGCTCTGACTCTGTAAGAAAAAGAATAACAAACTCAATCTAGGAAACACTGACTTTGAAAATCTAAGGGCAGGGAAGACCATCATACTGGAATTTTGAGGACTAAATGCTTGCTGGCGTAAAAATTAAACCCTATGTTCTGGTGTGAACTTCACACTCACATTTATCTCAAGGATGGAAAATGGTGTTACAGAACTTAGTATTGAATCAATTTATTTCCAAAGAAGCATAAAGCACCTAAAACTCTGTGTAATTCAATGTAAGGAGGAAAAGTGCATTTAATTCCTTTAACATCTTCTGAAAAGTCTTATCTATACAGTGACAGGGCAGTTTGCAGATTGGGAATTGTGCCAGGGCTGAGCAACAAAGACTAGTTCAGGAAGGACCACCAATCTCTCTCGAAAGGTTGGAGGCTGCTTTATATCAGAACAAGAGGCACTGGTTGTGCCTGTTGTACTTCAAAGAGTGCATGACTCAAAAGTAGTCTAAAAGTAGTCAGTGATCCATTATTTCTGAAAGAAAATAAGCAGTCATAACTAACACATTACTTTTTTCAAATGGAATTTAACAATGTTTTTCTGACCCAAGAAGACATCTAGGTTTTAAAAAACAACCTTAAAGAAAAGTTATCCCTAACATTGCAGTCCTAAAGCTTCCCAAATTTTGTTTTACGATTATTATGGCTGGGGAAGCAACCAGCATCCCATCCTCACTATTCAAGGTGTAACTGAAGGAGGAAAGCTGAGGAATCATTTTCTTAGTTATTTTGTACAGTTAATTTAGAGACCTCTTTTTCACAAGAGTCCTCCCAACAAATGACAATTATTTGGAGAAGTTGTGTAGTTAGATATTGTAAGTGGTTGTATGAAAACCATCCATTTACTTAATAAATGGAGAAAGCAGAAAGATTGATACAAAAGAAATTGAAACCACCAAAATGGAAACTGATGGATTATTTGTCCCTTGGGTACCTGAACTCTAAATTGAGAATTTTTTTAATTTGGGAGAATCTCCCAAAAAAGCATACATTAAATTTGATTCTTGATCAACAATCTACTTTTAGCATAACATCTGTCCAATTCTAGAATTCTCCTGCCACTGAGCAAGTGTAAATATGTCCAGCAATGTGAAGGCCTTGCATGAATAAATGATTTTATTTTCAGTTGTGTTGCTCAACACACAATGAAAGGAAACAAACCTTTCAAAAGTATATGATACTTAATCTAAAAAATATTATCTCTGGTTATCACAATCAACTGAAATACTTCCATGATAAGCAAACCTAGGTCAGATATCCAATCTAGGCACCCACCCATGTATAATTAAATCATAGAATCACAGAATCACCAGGTTAGAAGAGACCTCCAAGATCACCGAGCCCAACCCATGCCCTAACACCACCTCAACTAAACCATGGCACCGAGTGCCACACAAATCTTTTATTAAACATATCCAGGGATGGTGACTCCACCACCACCCCAGGCAGACGGTGCCCATTCCATTTTGGGAGTCTAAACATGTAGCCCTTTTCCAGCAAGAAACTGAAGGAAAACAGAACTCAGGAGAATTCACATGCTTAAATACTGTTGATTACCTTGAGGAAATAAGTGAAAAATTCTGTGGATGCCTCTGGAAATCAGTCTGTTCCTTTTTCTGTCTGAGGATAGTTATAAAACTTTGACAACAGGTTTTCATGCTAAGAAACATTGGTGCAGTAATAGTGGTACTGCACAAAGAATTTATTTTACAGTTTAGTAACTCCTTCAGAATATGTCAACTGTATGTCAATCATTACAATTTTTACTGCACTTTAACACTTCTCATGGTTCCTGATACCACTGATCACAAACAGTTCTGAAAACTCATCATTGAGTGGCACAGAATAAAGTAACTCTATTCTGGTAGAAATAAGAGAAATGTCATCTTGCCTTCATCTAAAGAAAAATAAAATAAACCTCTCATCATCATCTTTTGCTGCATCTGTCACTAAAAATTCCACTCTCATTTATTAATCTTTTCTAATCAAATTGAAAACAGGGTCTTTGATCATTCAGGGAAAACGCACAGAGAAATTTCCAGACATGCAGGACTGCTGCATCTAATGCAACAGTGAAATTCTGCTACAGTACAGAGGGAAAAACATCACACTATATTGATTGTAATAATATCTGATTTGGCTAGAATTAAAAATTATATCGATGACTATTTGTGTAGCTTGAAGAAAAACCAAGAGGAAATGAGGAATCCATACCAAAAAATGGCAATAAATTCTGTGAGCTATATCAACCTACAAGATGTTCTGGCACAAATGAACATACAATCTGGATTCTTTCAGAACCAATTTTTGAGTGACTTAAAGTGAACATTTTTTAATTATTCCGTTTCCCCGCAGCAAAAATCCAAATAGGTAAAAATGAGGGATAAAAAAAATGGCAATTTATAAATGATGAGGTCTGCAATGCTGACACCAAACATTAAAAAACTACTTAGTGCAGCAATCAATAATGGTACAGCTGCAGCAGGACCCATTGAGAAAAGGCTACAGAACTCATCAAGTTTCAGTAAGTGCTTGATTACTTCTTATGTATTTGGACATCCTTGTTGATATGACTTTAATAACATGATAGCATCAATAAAGTCCTTTATAAAACCATTATAATTAGTTCACATTTTAATATGTGCCCCCCAAGCCTCCAGAAGGTTTTTATGTTTCAGAGACAGAGAAAACTTCAACCAGTAATTTTATTAAGTATTTGCCTGTCTGGCAAATCAGTCTGCACTTAGAGATGTCAAACTGCAGACAAGAGCAGAAGGCATTTCGGTCCTGTTAACAGCTGCCAACTTGGAGTTTATAATTGGTTACCATCTGGGATACATTTTTTTAAAAGCTACAGGTCAGTAATTTTACTTTGCGCATTTTAAAGAGATGACTGAGCATGCAAGAGAGGTGTAGACAGAAGGGGGTAAATAGAAAACAAATATATACAAAGAAACTAATCAAAACAGAATGATACGGACTGCGAAAGATAAAATAAAAGCATGATGAATAACTGATCAAAACATTAGTCACTTGAAATTGGAACTATGGGGATTAATGTGAATAATCTTCAAGGAAAAAAAAGTGAGCATATCATAAAATATTGCCATGTCTGGCAAAGATAATTGAATCTACACAGTGTAAATCTCAATAAGAATAAATTGAAAATGAAAAGAAAAACCCTAAACCAAAGAAATACAAAACAACTGGAACAGAAAAATAAATTGCAGAAAGAAACAGTGCAAGTGGAGGAAGTAATAATGATAAATGGCAAGGTAAAAGACAGAAAATTCCCTGAGGAAATGGCTCAAGGGAGCAAGCTGTTCTGTTGTAAAGAAAGCCAAAAGTAATCCTGCAGAAGTTTAAAAGAAAGCTAAGAAAGTGAAGGTGAATAGGTTATTCTGTAGAGCATTTTCCATACCACTTCTCCATTGTTAATTTAGTCAGACAGAAAAAAGTGAATTGCATTACATCGTGTTTGGAATGTGATATGATTAGACAGTATGAAAGCACAAGATGAAGCCATTAAAAACACATAAATCACGGAAAAATATATATTGCTTTTGACAATGAGAGCCCGTGGCACCAAACTCTGGGCATGTAATGATGGGGTAACCTTTTGTGATCTTCAGCCATCTGATCCATCCCTTGCTGGGACAAGGTGTTCCCTTCTCCCACATAAGATGTAAACTGCATTTCCAACAAAAGGCATCTGGTTGATAGCATAGACCATTATCTACAAACAGCTGTGATCACACTCTGAGGAGCTGGTGAAGATCAAAGCAAGATAAGTCTATTGGAAGAAACTGAGATTATTTGGCAAAGAGCTCCCCACACTTGGGCACAATGCCAGCTGAAGTTACAGTCTTCAAATACAGATAACCAATCGGCATGCAGATTTTTTTTAAAATTAGGTTTTTTTATAAGGTTACTTTCAAAGACCAAAATAATTTTCCTTCAGTCCTCTCTTGAAATTTAGACTATACTCTCAGGAGAAAATCACTTTTAAGAATTGGGTAGCAGAAATAGCAAATTTTTCATTCTCTGACATCCTGAAGTAACACATTACCTGTTTCATTGCTGTCATTTGGCATCCAGCCCTTTCATTTCCTAATGTAATCATTCACAATAGTTTTGTTCTCTTTCAAATGTTTAACTGACATTTTTATCATCTTGACAGGTTCAACAGTCTTTAAGCTCACTCTTAAGAGAAGAAACATTAAGACAAAAGTTTTTTTCTAAAACTTTAATATACACCAAACACTAAATGGAGAATATGAGCTCAGGTGTAGTGTCCAGAACTTCATGATTGGGGAAAATGGAGGAAACTACTACTATTACTTAGCTAAATTAGACTTTTCTGCTTTCAAAATAAAAATGCTTAAAAATATGAGGTAGATATTGTATTGTTTGGTAACTAAAAAGAGATATCTAACCTTTTGAAGCTGATTTGTAAGTCAGCTTCTACAGATCATTCCAAAGGTTAACATCTAATAAAAGAAAAAAAAAAAAAGTCTTTGTTTGATTTACACTGGCTTAATAATTTTACCAAGTGATCCTTAGCTCTAGAATAATTAGAAATGTTGAATACTCATCCTGTGTTTAACTGCTTCAGACCTTGATATTTTACAGAACTCTATCACATCATGGCCAATACAAAAGCTTATGTTTGAGCTTCATGATCAAACTCCACCAGATAAGTCAATGCCATGATCATCAACAGAAAACATTTCACAGAAAGCACCTTATCTAATCTACATAAGCCCTGCTGATTTGCAATTACGTTACAAATGAGTTGTCCATGCCTCTTATAATTTACTAATATAAAAAATTGACCTTGGTCTAAGAGGCATTAATACCTTAAGATGTGCCTTCCGTCTTAAATTATGTTAAGATAAATTAGCAATAGAAATATCCAAGTTTGGGGTTTTTTTAAATCCTATCATTATCAATGTCCAGTTGTGATTCTCTTTTCCTAAAAGAATGAGTTAATAGAGGGTTCTCACTGGATTATTTCCAACAGTTAAGGTATGAGCACATGGTGAGGTATGAACATATCTATAGGTTTTGTAGAATTTTTGCTGTTGAAAAGGTTTATTTCCATAACATTCCCATTCAGTGAATGTGTAACAAATGAGAAGATATAATTTAGTAACCTAAATATGAATATGTATTAAATGGTATAATATCACTGCTTTATTAAACAAAGCCTAAGATAAATACCTAAGTACTTCTGATGAAGGTTTTGCTGAGTCACATTTAACTACTTTGAATAACAGAGAGAGTGAAGATGGTAGAAACAGCTCAAAGGACATTGTTTTCTTCGTCAAGTTTTGTTCTATGCTGTCCTATTTCATTTCATATTAACATCTTCAACAACGCCACATCAAGTTTCCTCTCAGAATTGAGCTGATAGTGGCAGCTATGGTTAAGGGTAGCTTGGAGTTCCTGGAGGTCAAACCCAAGGCTGCTCTGGTGCCTTGAACACACAATTATTCCAGTGTTCCACGATCCGGAGGAACAAACAAGGGAGCACTTAAGGAGGAAGTGCAGCAGACCTTTTAACCCTTTCGTGTTAGTGAATTCATGCCTCACACAGGTACTGGATAGCCCAGGAGACTCATCTAAATTCCTGATATCTGACTGCTAGGGATTTTACTGTGTCTCTATCGACCTATAAAATTCCAGGTTTCCATTTCTGAGAACACTTGAATGTCTAAGAGATTGCTGGGTTTTTTATTTGAAAAAAGGAAGCAATTTGACTTTTCAGAAACTTAGAAAATTAAAACGTGTTGAACTTTTGGTGTTGTTTTTCCTGAGGTATAAAATAAATTTTCTCTTTTGTGCCTTTCAATTAATGCTAATGAGCATCACTTTCAAGCTGAGCAACACTCAGTGCTAATTATCTTGAGCACTGAAGGATTATGGAAGGACGATCCTTCCTGGAGCTTTTGCAGTCTCAAAAATTTACCTCTCCTTTTCCATCTGGGTAGTCAAGAAAAAATTTCCATGGCAAAACTTCCATAAACTTGTAGCCTCTTCCTGGCCATTCAGCAGGGTTTTGCTGAGAAGAGCCAGCCCCACAAGAGCAGGTCAAAGAGGGAGAACTTGTGTACAATCAACATTTCATGGCCTTCCCAAAGCCCAGTTGTGCACCAGGAGATCACATTGGTTTGGTGCTGATACATCAATTATGACAGACTCTAAAGATTAGCCATGTTGGGGCTAAGCACTTCACAAATGTTTGTGACCTCCCACAGCACAGAGGATATTGCACATTCCATAACAAGCACAGTCCTTTAGAGGGACAGATCAATATACAAATACAATAAATATGATAAACTCATTTCAGGCAGTCCATCTGATACCCAACTAATGAAAAATTGTTCCAAACATAAAATCTAGTGAAGTTACTTGGCCCTGCTATAATGCAGATGACCATATAGCCTGCTTTGCATTCAAGGTAGTCCTAAAGCTGGAAGCACAAGGTAAATACAGATCTAACCCTGAAGTGATCACATGGAGTCAGAGATGCACATCAGGGAAGGCACAGAGCAAAGCTGACAATAAAACATAAGTGAGGCTGAAAAGATATAGACAGACAAATCATGCAAATATGCAAATTTAAGGTCCAGCAAGGGTCTTTTGTAAGTCAAGTGAAAAGTCTTAAAATGCAAAAAGGCTTGAACCAGAAGTCATTAAAAAAAGTTTCAGAATAGCATGAACATACTTCAACTTTTGAAGCAAGTAATAACTCCAGCAGTGGCATTTTGTATTAATTGAAATATTTTCACCAATTTCTCTGGCACTTCAAATAGGAGAAAACTGCAGAATTCAAGTGGGAAAGTAATAAAACTATAAATCTCAATATATCTTAAAGTCACAGAAGGAGTCCCTCAGCAATTAAGAATAAGTTTTAAAGGGCTCTCAATTACAAAAAGAAAGTTACTGCACATTTTATTAGGAAGATGGCAGATATTTATCAAAGATAATATCAGAAAGAATTTGCAAGAAGTCAGAAAAGGATCATAATTTGGAACAACTAAAATATTTTAAAAATGAAAATATTGTTCTTTAACTTAATTTGGTGAATTTAGGTTTGAACTTTGATGTTTCGCTCATTAGATAACGAGTGTAAACTTTAAACAATGTTCATTATTACAGAGAAGAAAAGAAATTACAGAGGAGGAAATAACACAATTACATCATTGAATGTAGCTCTGCAAACTGTGCACAGTTCCTGAGACGGGCACTGATCTTCGGGTCCTGTCCTAATATTGCTCACTATTCCTGATGTGATGCAGGCAGATCATGATATAAAGTGGATGTGGGCCTGCAGCAGCTCTTATAGATCAAAACCCTCAAAATTTAGCCTTCAGTCATGGTGAACTACATTAGATCTGTTAGAATCTTTGGAGGTCGACAGTCTTGGAATCTATAATTAGCAGAAATGGAAGCAGTCGTGACTTTGGGTAACAATCATCACCGCAATCTTTCTCAATTTCTACAGAACTTGTGTGAATGAAGCATGGCTTCAGACAGCAAAAGGAATGCCTAAACGAGAGTCATTACTGGTGTGCAAAAACCAAATTCTTATTGGATATCAGATGGAATTGCTGATCACGTCCACTTTTTTTCAGAGCTGGGAGGTGAAGGATGGCTACATCCAAAAGTAGGGGAGAGCTTTCTGAGGAAGGTAACGGGTAACTTAACCCAGAGAGCCTTGTAACTGAGGATCAGCCTGCAGGAGGGCTGACCCAGAACCTCCTTTCCACACTGTCCTGAAGCAGCACCATCCCTGCCAGCCAGTGACCAGGCGCTGCCACTGCCGCGGCTCCACCGGAGCACAACTGGGCAACCTGCCACAAAGTCTGGGAGAACTTGTCAGAAAGGTTAACATAAGCATCCAATTTTTTAACTTCAGGAGAGGTTTTAAAGGTTGAAGAAAAGGTGACCAGACTTACCATTTTTTTCCCTTTCAAATGGAGGATTATGGGACCTGGATGGTAGGGGAGCTGCATCGGTCACTGGTAGGTGATGGATGGTGCCTACTTATTAGAGCAGGTTTAAGGCTGGCTGTAGAGTTTATTGAATACCAGTCATGAAAATAAATTATTCAATGAACTGTAGAAAAATTCATCAATCATTTATATGATTAATATTTTTGCAGATATTTTCCAGCTGTACTGGATATCGTGTCATTCATCTGTAGGTCAGCAGTATGAATCCAAGCCAGGCTGCCTGTGTCAGAAAATGGTTAAGGCTTGGTAACCCTGGGAAAATATTTAAGCACAATCCTGAATAAAACATAAAAGTGGTAGAAAACTTGAGTACTGGGAAATTCTAACCAGTTCCCATGACTGCCTTTTGATATAGAAATGTCTCTTTTACCAAAATCATTGTCAATTAATTAAATCCTGATAACAAAATATATTTGAGGGGAACTAACCAAATATTTTTAGTATATTAGTTTCAAAATATTTTCAAGGTCTGAAGCATTTCCAAAATTCTTTCAGAAATTTGTACAAATAATTAAATTTTTAATTTTAAAATATTGGTCAAGGTTTATTATTTATAGGTACTTTACAGTTTGCTATTCGAGTATTCAAAATCAGTGATAGTTGAAAAACACAACTTTTATACCATAGGAAAATATTTACTGTATTAAGATCTGGTTTAGAGTATTTACTGAAAATAGCCAGAAAAAAAGTCCTATTTATCAATCAGAGAGCCAAAAGCATTCCACAGTCATGACTGAAGTGTGTGTACAAGTCTGAGAGCATATAAGTCACATTGAAGTTCATGGAACTTTCATATTTAAGTGCTTTCCTGAAGTCAGAGAAAGAAATATCTACACAGTATTACCTTGTCATTCGGATTGTTTACTTAGGACTGGAAGCCCAAGATAACCAAATCATCTAAAGCTTCACTAATTTTTATTTTAGACCCAAATCCTTGTTAATTTCTAAACTTTCATTCAAATAGTCTCCTAAACCTGCAGGTTTCTACAAATCTATGTATTTACATAAATAATACAGGTGTAACTACAAATGTTTGTATGTGTGTATTTACATGAGGAGTCTCAGGTGCCTGCACAAACTTAGATGGTTTTACTGTGGCCAGTACCCAGTGACACCTGAGAATTTCTGTAATTATATCACCCATTAGTTTTCATTGAAAGACATTTAACATGGCTGTGCACTGATTTCTGTTTTCAAATCACGTGAAAAACACGGATTCTTTTCCTTCCCTGTATTCAAGGTGGATGGCCAAGTTTGCAGAGTATGCTTAGTGTGTGCAACACAGTCAAGCCATATCAGCATTCCTGCACACATGGTGCTCAGGCACATGCTGATTTCTCAAGCAGAAATTAGAGAATCCCAGATTAGGGAACCCTCCTTGTCTCCTCCTGTGAAGATAAAACTCTGTAGGGCCGTTGTTCTGGCACCAGAACTTCTCCATCCTCTAACCACTGGCTTGGAGAGTCCTGTTCATGCTTGTTAGCCCTCAGGCAGTGACTCTTGGTCTGCTTCATGCAAGGTGAAATAGGTGTGATGGCTGGGAATATACTGTCTGTCTCCTTCACACATCCCTGGCTGGTGTTTTAAGCATCAAGCTACTGGTGATTATCTTAATTACAAGTAGGTGGCAAGGTGAAAGTGAGAGGATCAATCTGTAGTCTAAAGGGTTGGACACTATCCACAGCAATGGATCTCACTGCAGACCAAATCCTCTCCTGCTTCATTCGGCCCCACTGCAGGGTATTAATTACCTGGTTTGGGATGCCTACCCCTGCACCTAGAAACAGCTTAGATGTCCACATACACTTAGTATGCATTTTATAGCAGAACTTTATTTTAAAGAAAATACCAGGCACAAAAGCTGGGCTTTTTTCCCCTCCTCTTCTGCTTCCTTGTCTCTCAATCCCCATAGCAGACTGCTCACGTGAAGCCTCAGAACTGCTCCTCACTTTATTCAGAGCAGCCCCTGAGATGTGACTCACCATACCTTCAATAGTATTTTTTTTTAGCTGCATACACTTCAGGTTGGTTCATGGCTACCTCTGTGCTCCCAACTAAATGCCAGCAGCCTTCTCCAACAGCTGTGCAAGATCCACCTCCAAGTGTCAAATAAATCATAGGCACTCCGTGAGTTCCCCAAACACTCAGAACCAAACAGTGCCCTTGTGGCACCTCAGGGTTGAACATTTCCTAATAACCTCTCTCACATTTGTGTGGGGCTCAGCTGGGTAGGTATGAACACTGACATGCATGCGGGACTGTACCATCCTCAGGATAAGCCAAATCATTCAATCAACATTCCTAGCAACTTCAGAACTGCAAGGAAAATCAGACTTAGGGTCCAACATGCAGAATGAAATAAAAAAATTGAACGAGTCCTTCTGTAAGGCACTTACATCATGGGGTGAGACAGAATTTAGTCATAGACAACTGTGAAATGTTCATACCACAAATACCAAACCTAATAAATTAGATCACATTTACTTTTATATGAATAGGACCTTTTATTTGTCTCTGCAGCTCATGAGAAACACCATGCAGGTTAAAACGTGAGGACAAGATAGTGAGAATGTATTTATCATATAGACTTATGAATTAGAATGCAGAATGTTCTGGTTCTTAGTTCAGTGCTTACTCCAATAGGTAACAATGAAAAAAATCCTGGTTCTTTTCAAAAAGTTAACAATTTTTACTACTGATTTTCATGCATCCAGGATTCCACCTTTACCTCTTAGGACTGAGATTTTCCAATTTTACCTCTAAAAGGTATCTCTGCCTTTGTAAAGACGAAATCCCCTGAGCCATGCTTTTATAAAAACTCACTCTTACTTCTTGGTCAGTGTCTTCTCTCAGAGAAAATCTCAAAGTATTAATGGTAACTTGCCTTGAAAACAACTAGCTTCCCATCTCCCTTTCCATAACTTCCGAGTTCAGTGAATTCTCTCCCTCTTTGTTTGCACTTACTTTACATAGTTCATTTATGTAAAAAATTACTTCTCTTCTCTCATAATCTTCTAAATGCAGATGAGCTCTCTAACTGTGGGCACGCTTCCTGTGTATGAAATTTACATTTCATATGTAAATGTTTGCTCATCCTCCCTTTCAAACAAGTTCAGTTTAGATATTCCCGAATGATTGCTTTTGAAAGAATTACCTCCAGGTATTTTTCTTCTTACACTGCCATCAACTGCAGTTTTCACAGATTTAAGTAAACAAGGGGAATTAACATCTGTACTGAATTTCTCATTTGGATCATGATTATAATTGTGATAGAAGTTTAACATTGTATCAGTTGGCTAAAAGATGTTGTAAAGAAAATTAAATTACTTCCTGGGTCTTGATTAAGCCTTGCTACTTATTCTAAATGGCTCTTCACCTATCAAGGTTTCAAGGAATATATTAAACAAAAATAAGTTAGAAGAAAGAAAAGAAAGTAATTACATTTCATCTTTTCCTTGTTAGCCTTATTTCAAACATTTCCCAGGCTTGCTTTTGAAGGCACTTGGCACAAATTGGATGAGTTCTGCACCTTCACAGGAACAGTGTGGCAGAGGGAAGGACAGTCTGAGTTACCTTTAATTTCACTGAGATGTGTTCCTCCACCTAAGCTCTCCCTCTGCTGCTGTGCCCTGTGTTGTTGCAGGATTGTCAACAGATGAATAATTTCTATAAAGACTTTTTTTAAACAATCCCTTTCTCAGAAAAGCTGAGAATTTCCACAACAAATAGAAGAGCATTTCAGGACAAACAGAGCAGCTTCAGGGAACAGAAGAGGATGACAGAATACATTGCTGTTTAAAGAAAGATCATCAAATACCACAGGGGACCATATAAAATCCCAGAAAAGTGGCTGAATTCCCAAGTGAGCCAAGCTGTGAGAGGACGTAGACTTTCTCTTTACAGTGAACACTGCAGAAAAGACTAAAACCCTTTCAATTCATAATAGATAAGTTTTAATACATGACTCATGAAAATACTCATTTTTAAGCAGTGAAAACTGAAAGCATGCAGAGAAGAGAGAACTCTGAATAGGGAGATTTATTATGTCAGGGCTAAAAATGGAAGGGAAAGGTGTCTAGAGGAGTATGTGCTTTAATTAGTTTAATACTCTATTACTAGGCTTCTCCCAGTACCAGAATACAACCTTTAAAAATGGAGAGCAAAGACATACTGAGAGGAGAAAAATCTCCATCACTGGGGAAAGGGACAGCTTTTAGAAGTGACAGTAGTGGTGTCAGATTGCCTTTGCTCAATCCACTCCTGCAAATTATTCCTCAGTAGTCTGAACAAGACTGTTACAAACTGGCTTATTTTGGTGCATAAGGGCATAAGTAAATACTATATAATTGCCACGTAAGTACTTTCTGAAGAAAGGCATCTTATGAAACAGCTCTTCTGGAGAATACGTGAATAAAATCTCTTCACATGCAATAAATACTGTCATCCTGCCAACAAATCCCCTCCAGGTCAATTTGAGAGTTATTTAATCAAAGTTATCCAAATAAATAATGCAGGAATAAACCTATTGAAAAATTAATCTTTCTGCACACCAGTTAAAGTATAAGCTAATTACTGACAAGTAGTGACATAACAATTATTTATTATTAGTTTGGTTAAAAGAATAAACTTGCTAAATGAATGTGTGATTGGCACCAAATCAACTATGACTTACTAGAGTAATAGGTTTGCCCTTCCAGCATCACATATAATAGTGAAGAGTGTTCAACCAATCATATTTTTCCACACTGTTCATGAGCCTGCTAATCAGAACCAATTGATAATATGAAATATTTAATTGTGTAATGTTTTATTAATCT
Source organism: Vireo altiloquus (assembly GCA_013396875.1). NCBI lineage: Eukaryota > Metazoa > Chordata > Aves > Passeriformes > Vireonidae > Vireo > Vireo altiloquus. The sequence continues at coordinate 18,250 of VZRF01001492.1, forward strand.
CTGCTCATGAAAAGTTAATAGCAAAGATTGGCTAATATAATATGGAGCTCTTGGTAAATGTAGCACTTTGTTTCTTGATGCATTTTGCTGCTGCATATTTTGCGATGGTCATAGAGTAACAAAATCAAAAAGACAACACCATGAGGATTAAATGCAAACTCACTAGCACCAGAAAAATAAAATGCAGACTACATTCTGACAAAAGTTAAAGGAGTATAATTTTTCTCATGGCTCTCCAAGGATCTGGAGGACAAAATGATTAACTTTCTACAACAAACTGTCCAGCATTAACTTTAGTTTAATGACGTGATATGCAATTTTCAAGGAGTACATTGGGCTAATCTTCCTGGATGACTAAATCTTCAATTAACACAGCAACACTGGGCTGTGTGTGGGATGACTGTGAATTACAGTGCAGGTATAACAAAACCATCAAGGTGTATCAAAAGGAAACTTCTGAGTTTCTGTTTAAATAGGCCCTAAAAGACTCATGTGTTCCTTTGCATGCTGCACATCCTCCCCTCACATTCTCACTTCTTTCTCTAAAATCAAGCAGCTTTCACTCTCTTTGCTACTCCTTCTTGGAAGATAGTTAAACTCCCATCCCAGCCTTCAAAACTCCTATATTCACTTTGAAAAGAATCCACTAGAGCTGATAATTCCGAAGGAGTTTATGGCCACAACCTTGGCTGTGGAAATCTCTACTACTGCTCTTTTTCTGCCCTCAGGAGCACATTTAGGGTTAACGGAGAGGAGAAGTTCTTCTACAGATCCTGCCAATCTGCAGTTATTATCTGTATTTGGTAATATCCAACTATTCTGGTCACCCAGAGGTATAAGCCAGAAGTGTCTGTTAAACAACTCGAGCCTAGAGGATGAATTTCAGTCAGAATCAGGACATGGGTGGGATTATTAGCAAAAAGAGGTAGACTTGTCCAAAACAATACTTACCTATGGAAACACAGTGTATTCCTGCAGTCACAAGAAAATAAAGAAAAAAAAACCACAGGCAGAAACATGTTTTGTACTACTCATTAGCAGAGAGTTCAGGCACTTACACAGCTGCTGCTTTTTACACATGTAGCAAACCCAGTGGTGCTCTAAACATGTGACAGAATAATTGCAGGAACCCAGGCTAACTGGGCAGATCTTTTTTTACTCAGTAGATCTTACCACCACCTCACGGGCTGCCATAGGTCTAAAAGTGCAACTCTTCCCCATTCACAGAAAATGACTGCATCATTAATTGGAATGCTCAGTAGTATGTCTGGGTTTTAAAAAAACTAGCCAACTTGAACTTTTAGATTGAAACTTGTTTGATAATGTCAAAGTTAACACTTTTAAAAACCCTTTCATATCACAACTCCACTATTCCCAGAAGGCAAGATAAATACAGACTGCCTGCAAAAGCTGTGGTGAAACAACACCAGCAGTTTGCAATGTGCAGTTGAGGTCAAATGCTTTAACATCCTTAGCTACCCCTGAGAAGGCAACTGCTCGGTCTGCTATCCTGGCTCTTATTTCAGTTTCAAGGAAAGAATTCTTAAACTGTTTAACATAAACTGAAATCCTCAACACCTTGTTGAATAAGTCTCAAAGCCCCAGGGATTCAGCTATACACACTGCCTGGAGAAGTGTCCAGGGGCTATCCAGCTAATACGCTTTTACCCTAAAAATCTACCTATTTTACAAATGAAAAAAAAAATGGATTTATGAGTGCATGTTTCAAGTTATGGGGTTTTTTTCAGCTTCAGCAAGGCTCATGCAAGCACTCCTAACAGGTTTAACAGTGAGCCATGCACTGGCACTTGGAGCTGTAATGTTTCTATGCAGTGTCAGCTCCCTTGGCAAAGCATGCAGACAAGTGCTGCAGACTTCGGTGTGCAGGACTAGGCTTGATAAGAAAGTTAATGAGACTGTGCAAATCACACCACAGAAGGTATCTTAGACCATGTTCTTACAGAGGCTGTTCCCATGATGTAGAAAAGCCACAGGGTGGGAGGACAACATAGAAACAAGTGTCTGTGGCATTTGTTAGAGGGAAGGGCTGGCCTTGCACCACTAAGTACCACACTGAAGGACTGTCACCAGCCAGAGCTCAGACCACTAGGCTGGTTTCATGTGAGACTTGAAGTGAAACATGCCAGAGTAGTGCTTTATCTCCTTCAAGCAGTAGCATTCCCACCAGCATCATTCCATCAATAATTTAAGGAAAAACCTACTAAAAGGACAAGAACATTAAACTCCCCTTAAGAAATCAGTACACACAGTACAGTAACACAGTCATTAAATATTTTTATTGAAAAGAAATCCCCTCAAAAGGAAAGATCCAACTCATAGTACAACTCTTTCACCCTTTGAAAGCTCCTCTCATATTATCCCTCTGTTAAAACTGCATGTAAGAATATAAATCCGAAGTTGTTACCATATTGCCACTATACTCCCTGTTTCCACAAGGGAGTGAATGCCAGGAAAAAGTGTTTAATGATGCCAGAAAATCAGGAAAAATAAAAACAATCAAAAGTTTTGTTAATTGTGTCCCCATTTTAGCTCAGCTGCAGCCTGTGCAGAGAAGCAGATGTAGAGCCTCACTAATTTCAGGGCAGCTGCTGCAGTGCTCGAGCTCACCTGTGCACACAGAGTTTTTCTGCACCGGAGAAGATGAGAGCAACAAGCTGAAAATGAGGTTGTTCAGTCTGCTGGACAAATTTTGCTTTAAAGGTTTAATGTAAGAACTGCCATATTCAGCATCTTACTGTTTTGGGGTTTTGTTGGTTTGTTGGCTTTTTGTAAGGGCCTGTTTTTTTCTTTTGTCTTTTTAGGATTCTGTGTGAGGGTATTTTGTTGTGTTTTTAAAGTTTGGGGTTTTGGATTTTTTGCTTCCCTTCCCCCAGTGATTCATTAAGAATGTATGCCTGTCAGTGTATTTATGAACTGGAGTATTTTGATTTTACAAATAAAGCTGTCCCTAAGCACAACTCTGACCTATATTGTCTGACAATTTCACATCTATTCTAGATATTTATATGCACCTTATCGATGAGGTATCTTCAGCCACAGGTACATTTGCTACCCTCACACAGAAATATCCTTTCTCTTTTAAAGCAGGAGCTGGAACCACAAACACACTAACCAATATTGACACAGAAAGTCTGGCAGAGTGGAGAACAGATCTCAAGTGTCCCATGTACAATTCCAAACTAAATATATTCCTTGTTCTCCTTATTAGAAACCTCAACATGTATACCATTTATTAACCATATAATTTTCACCCTTGCAAGAGAGCCCATGGGGTGCAACTTGTTTTCTCCAGCCCAGATGATTACCAAACACCTTGTCTTTCCATGACAAAACCACATGCAAAAGGAAGCAGGGAAAGCACAGTGTGGGAGACTGCCAGGCAAAAGCTATGGTCCCACGCTGAGGACTGCATCTCATGGAAGCAAACAAATAAAAAAGCATAAGAGTTGCAAATGTTTGCTGAACAATCACCTGGTGCACCAAATCTATAATTAGTGTTGATAGGTTTTTGGGATGATGCCCCAACTCATATATTACTCCAGTCACTTCTGTTTACCACTTTGAAAATGTTGCCAAATTATTGCCCAGTAACTGGTAATTGCTCTGTATTTGTCTCATCACCATAACCACTTGTGACAAGAGACCTTGAGCTGCGTTAATACCCTCACAAAACACATGCTCCCTTCTACAGCCCTGATCAGTCGTGTCCCTCGCGTAAATATCCAACCCCTCCTGCCAGCATCAGCAAAATCGCCAAAGAAACTGCAATACTGGATGGAATGACTGCATGAAAAACAGAGTACAGTAGTTGTGCTTCTCAGTGCTTTCACCTTTTCCACAGAATCCCTCACATATGCCTTTGGTTGCCACAAACCCCAGTGATGTCTCTAAATACAGCATTGCTCCATTCAGCTTTCCATCTTAAATTTAAATAGCAGACATAGTTCTGCTCTTTCTCCCTAAGCATCTGACCAATGCACACTTTTCCCTCCTGAAGTTTATCTGTTTGGGATTTTTCGTCATATTGAAATGTACATTCTATATTTTCCTTAAAAAAAAGGTAGAATTATGGATTCCACCAAAGTGGTCCATCCTTCTAACAAACCACAACTGTGACTAACTGCATTAAAGACAAAGATGATTAACATCCAAGCTGGGCCATCACATGCTAAAATGGTTTCCAGCTTAACCATATACAGGAATCTGCTTTGTATGATCTTATTTTTCCTAAAAAAAGTGCTAAAAATAATCAGAAGGAAATTGTTGATCTCATTTTTAATATCTAAGCACTGATATTCCTACTAATATGCTCAAAAGTTGATTTCTAGTATGATGTTAGAGATGAGGAAAATTAATTGGTTGAACATTAATTTTGCTTTGCTAGAGGCTAAGAGAAATCCTTTTCCCTACCTATACTATGCTGAGAACACTGAATTGAAAGAGGAAATCCAGGATAAGAGTTTTGTATATGCTGAGCTGAAGTTTTTCAGGTACACAACACCCTCTGCTCAGACTGACAGGATATGCATCCATGATTTATAGTACTTTATTCTTCCTAGAAAGTGGGTTCCAATTAATCTGAAAACATCACCCCTGGTATTTAAGAGCCTGAACCACCTATGCTGGGTACTTGCCTTGCACTCCAACACTTCAAGGGCTTCTCCAACTAGGTGTTCCACAGGGAAACACTGTGGATTCTGTTAGAGCACAGACTAAAGGAGCTGGCTGAGCCTCAGGAGCTGGCTGGCATCACCATTTCCTTCTGAGGGGAGCTCTAAGAGCCCACTGGAGCAGGGTATGTTCCCTGAAGGAGCTGTGGCTGGGGAGAAGCCCTGCTGGAGCAGGTTTATCCTGAAGGAAGGGCAGCCTGTGGACTGGAGCAGGGCAGAGGTGTGAGGATGATGAGGTGTTATGAGCTGGCCACAATTTCCATTCCCCATCCCGATGTGCTGCTTTGGGTAAGGGTGAAGGGGACAAATGTACAGGAATCTGGAATAAAGGAGAAAAATGGAGCCTTGGGGAAAGTGAGCAGGAAATAAGTTACATTCAATTTCCCCCAGGTCATAAAAGAGCAGGGATTAGAAGGGACCCAAACAGGTCATCTAATTCAGCCTGCTCTGTAAATGTGCCACAGTCTCTTTTTTTCCTTTTTTTTTTTTTTTAATAACAATAATGATACCAGAAAACTAATTAATAGAAAACACTGCTTTAATATAAAAATGGAAGAAGGAAAAAAAAGGCTTTGTCAGACGAAATGTTGATTTTGTAAATCCAAAGGTCTCATTACAGCAAGGGAAAGCAGAATTTACCTGAAGAGTAAACCTGTTTGTTTATAATAATTTCACTACTTATAACACTCTTAATACTTTCATTTATGCATTTAAGTAGTTAAAATTGAATACTTCAAATAAGTAAATAATGATACATTAATCCAAGAAGTTGACTAATGTTACCTACTGCTCTGCTGTTGAAATCCACACATACACTATTTTTGAGTGAATAATTATGCAAATACCCAAGCAATCAACCAACCAGTGTCTGTCCCATGGGAGGAGGACTCCTCTCAACAGGCAGTGAAAAAGCAGTCTGGCTCATTAGAGCCCCTCTTGCCAGCAACCTCATTAACATTGAAGTGAAGGATGAATGTAATGAAAATACTGGAATTAGCGTTAAAAATATGATATACAAATATCTCTATAGGTAGGACATATTTTCTATTTTTCTGCATTAAAAAAAACTATAATGAGCATCTGATACATAATCCATATAGCAACTACTGATTTTTGTCCAAAGGGATATTCTTCATTAGTTTCTTACATATAATCTAATCCACATTAATTTTGGAACAGTTCATAAGCTCCTAGAATATAGACAGCACCAGAACAAATAATTTGTTCATAAACAAATCTGCTAGCTAAAGAGAATTAGAAAGATAGGTGAAACAAGAAAATACCTTGAAAAGACAAAAGGAGACCTGAAGACATTGCTTTTGTGTTGAGGACTCTGGTATTATTAAAACAAACAAACAAACAAACAATTTAGTCATGGGCATGTGTATGTTAATACTTCTATGAAAGAGCTGTAGAATAACATGAGTTTTTTACCAGCAAGCACTTTGAAGTTACTTACATTTCATGGTACATTATAAAAGTCACGTAATGACACAATTAAAAAGTTACACCACTCCCTTTCCTGAAATCATCTTGTTTAAAGAGAGCTCACCTGGCTCTGTGTCAGGGGTAGATATGCCCTTGGGGGACTTCCAGCAACCGGAGAGGTAAAGGTTTAAAAACATCCTGAAATTATTATTGACAACGTTCTTGATTCCAGTTTCATCCCTGCCTTAGCTGTCCTCACGTTATCAGCTAGGGGTCAGAGACCTGATCTTGCTTTTTCCTTGTTCCAGTGACAACAAACATCTTAGAGAAGGGAAATGAAATATTTCACCCTGGTGAGATGACAAGGCACATGGCAAGAATTTGGTAATATTTTGCAGACTCTGCTGGTAGTTCTCCTTCACAATCCCTCTTCACAAGAAGCTCATCTGCCCCTCTCTTGTGAGTCGATGCTCACCTCAACTGCATGTCTGCTGCTGTTTCCAGGTGAGATCACTTAATATTTTAGTCCAAATACCAGAAGCAGTTGAATTAAGCCAGGCACTAATCATCAGATGACTTTAATATTTAACCAGGAAACTGTATAAGCATTCGCAATAGTTATTAGTTCTCTCTCACATGCTAAAATTCAAATTAACTACCACCCCGGGTACTTGGGAAAAGGTACTGGAAAAAGGTGCCTTTCATAACCAGTGTTATCTATAGTAATTTTGGAAAATTGTGCTGAAGCAAGGATAAAATATTAGGGAATTTTAGGCATGTGACAGAGGGAGAGGGTCATATGGCATTTTATTTCTTGAGTGTACTTTTATTTTAACACATTTACAGAAATCCATGGCTCATTTGATATAGCACAATTAACACGCATTCAAGACGTTCTCACTATAAATGAAATTCAATTAAGAAGTATTAAACTTCTACCCAACAGGAACTATGTAAAGAAAATATCAGAGCATTTTCAAGGCAACATCAATTTAGTGATTCATCATTGTCAAACTTATTTCATGATCAGCAGTAAAACAGCATTGTTATTCCTTTCTCTGCAGATCTCCATATTGAACTGACATTCCAGGCATTTTGAAAACAATCTACCTGTCACAAAGACACCTGGTTTAAACTTTCCTATGCTAGAGCTCCCTGGGCTAGAGCTGCAAAGTTGGTGAAACACAAAGAGCCAGGAAATTGCTTCTTTATCAAAATTTGCACACACAAGGTTCAGCAATGCCGTTCCAGAATAACTCATTTTTGCATACGCTCTTTCTCAGAAATGGGTTCAGCTCCTGCAGCATAATCCAAAGAGTAGCACAGAAAATGTGCCCGTGGTTGTAATGCCCAGGGTAGATGAGAGCCCATAACCTCAGGCAGCTGAGCTTTGTGCTGCTGAGGGAAAATGAATCCCGTTGGCACCCATCCCAGACAGAAACAGCCAGGGTGTCACCAACAGGAGTGTTCTACTTTATAAATAATACAGCCATCAAACAGTTGCTCTGCCCACCAAACCATTTGATCTAATCAGGACATATTTAACCGTAATCAACCTCGATTCATCATTTCAAAGCTAAGATTTAACAGAAAATATCCTCTGTCCAATAGGGAATTATGTGTTAAGAAGATAGAGCAGGCCAAATGGATGGAGCAGTAATCCAGGAGAGGTTTCACAGTGCAGTAACCCAGCAAGTAACTCTTACCAACCACAACACTAGCTGCATAAAATGTGCCACACACCAAAATCCTTTCAATGTGCCACATCCTTTGAGCCAAGTTTGTTTTGTTCATTCTTGTGAAAAGTGCCAGACTGGAGTCCAAATCCCTCTCTTATCAGTACAAGAGTAAAGACAACAGCAGCTCCTGTGTACTGCTGTGCTTCAGTCCAGCTCTGGAATGGCTGCTTCCAGGCTGGGAAGAGCTTTCTGTCTGCCATACTAATTCATATCCAATTAAATATGACAGTTTCATTGCCACCTTATTTCTTATTAACTTGTTACAGCAATCTTACTGTTACCACAGTGGCTACAACTAATGAATGATCCAAATTTTTGGCTGTTTAGCTCTGGAAACTTTCTTATCCATGCTGCAGAGACCGAGTAGACACCAAAAAACTTCAGCTATTTCTAAACTGGGGTAAATTCAGCTGTGTAAACTATGTGGAATATTATAAGTATCTCAAGCTGTCCCATCCCCACATGTGTGCACTCACCATTCTATGTTGGTAATTTTGTGAATTCTTATGGCACCACAATTAAAAGAGGTTCTTCTTCCATGTCTGCTCTAACTCAGCAGTGCCAGTGGCTGAGTATTATTCCTCTGAAGGAGCTGATAGATCATCAGTCACATAGCTAAGGTACTGCAATGCTTGTGCTTAGAGAATTCATTGGAGCTATTTCAGGCAGAAGGTTTGCAAATGTCTCTGAGCTCAAGTGAGGGGAATGACTCTTATGCAAAACAAAATACACAGAAGATGGAAAACTAGCATATGTCAGACAAAGTTGCTATTAAGTGAGGTAAGCAGAACTGTTTTATTTAAAATATGTCATTCACTAGGGGGCTTCTATCTTATTGCCAAAACCAGCAAAAATTTTAACAAGGGCTTCTTGAGAGTAATTAAGAATAAACAGGACACTGCAGGACTTTAACTCATGAAGTCACATTAGTGGAGGAAATTGTCCCAGACTCAGCTCCAAATATTTCAAATCCCATAATGTCAGCTTCTGAGCCCATTTGGGTATCAGTGAGGTTCATCTACACAGAATTCCTATGTGTGTCCAAAATTACGTGTATATAGCAGAGAAGCCCTTGCACCTTCTCATTTGAATCTCCTGAGAAAGGAACAAAACTCATTCTGTTTAGTTCACACATAATTTTTTTTTACGATCCAGCCTGTGTTTCATCAGGAGTTTATTCACAGGAGGAAGAAAAGTAGACTGTAAATGAGTAATACAAACAAAACATAGGTGCCTGTTTCTTAAAATTTCTTCTCCAAAAATGCTTACTGTTGTGATCAGCATTTCAGTTACAGCCATGCATTTTAAGTGCTTTATACCAGTTTCACTCCCATTTGCCATAACAGATCCATGGAGTCAGTGGAGCAGCACAGGTGTAACCAAGGGAAGCATTTACTCATTAGCAGTAAAGGCCACAGCCACAAGCAATTTTAAGTCCTGCAGCATGTCACAAATGATAATCATATTGAACTGCTCACAGCATCTTCTTCTCCATTTTAATTTCCAAGGATAAATGAAGCAGTACTGTCTCAGAGTTCCCAGAGCACTCCCTTGAACATGTGCATCTCTCCTAGGATGCTTTTAAGGGCACAGCTCCCAGCCTCATCTGCCTGTTTTTCAGCTCCTCATGCAAGCACACTTTGCATGCCTTCCCTTCAGCCAAGCTGCCTCTACACAGAGAACCCCCTCTGAACTGACTGATTTTTCACAAGGCACTCTACAGATTTCTTCCTCTTAGAATGACTTAAGAGAAAAAAAAAATCACCAAAAATTTACTTTCTGAGGAGTTTAGAGAAAAAGGTGACATTTAGATATAAAAATGATCATCAGCATATAGGCAAAAAGATCATCAGCATATAGGCAAAAAAAAAAAATACAGTCCTTAGATTGTATTTATCTTGCTCTGCATGATGTGACTTGAGGACCACCAAGGTGATCAGAAGGATGGAGCACCTCGGCTATGAGGAAAGACTGAGGGGAGTGGGGCTGTTCAGCCTGGAAAAGAAAAGGCTTTTGGGTGACCTAATTGCAGCCTCCCAGTACCTGAAGGGAGCCTACAGGAAAGATGAAGAGAGACTTTCTACAAGAGCCTGGAGTGACAGGATGAGGGAGAATGGCTTCAAACTGAGGGAAGATTTGGATTAGATATTAGGGGAAAATTCTCCCTGTGAGGGTGGTGAGGCCCTGGCACAGGTTGCCCAGAGAAGTTGTGAATGCCCCATCCCTGGAAGTGTCCAAGGCCAGATTGGATGGGGCTTGGAGCAACCTGGGCTAGTGGAGGGTGTCTCAGCCCATGGTAGGGGTTGGAACAAGATGATCTTTAAGGCCATTTCCAACTCAAACCATTCTATGACTTGTCCCCAGGTGTGAGCAACTGAGGGGACACCATCAGCCAGATTCTCATATGCAGGAAGATTTTTTTCATCCCACTATGATGGTGTAAAGAGACTTGAAGAATATTTATTGCAACTTTAAAACACCAAAGAAGACAAAGGAAGCTTTGATGTAGCTATGAATAAAGCCCTTCAGTTTCTGTGTAGCTGTGATAGTGACAGTGATTGCATTTGCAGGTGAGCCAGCCCACGCATGACTGTGTTATCCAACAAATGCAATTATAAAGAAAAACAAGAACATTGCCTAGGAAAATATTGCATGCAAAAATCAGAGCAGTTTGATCTTCAGTACATGTCTCCCCAGCCATCAGGTACTCCACAGGACACAGATAAGTAATCTAAAGGTTTATGTCTTACCAGCAGGGCATCATGTAAACAGAAAATATTCACCCTTTCTTTGTCCTGTCTGCTCACATTTCATAAAATAGCAGAACTAAATGCCAAGCACCTTTCATAACTCTGCTGCCTTTGCTCACTTTACTGCTCTTTTCCTTGGAAATGCAGTGAATACACTGAACTCAACACATCCTGACGAAGAGATGGGATTATGTGCTTTGCCTTGACTTCATCTGTGGATGAGACACTCCAGCACAATTCAGCAGACACTTCAGATAAGAGTAGGCTGAGAAGTAGGAGGAGATAAATGAAATGAAGAACAGAAGTGATAGTGTTACATTTCTGCCAGCATTAACGTACTTCCAGTGTGACTGTGGAAGTCACAGGGTAAAACCCTGGATCCACAGCAGTTCAAGATTTGACATTTGTGAAATATGCTGATATTTTCCTTCAACTCACACAGTTTTTGGGGTTTGAATGCCTAGACTCATTTCACGTACTTGCAAATGGTGTTGTTTGTGTTAAAAGTCAACTAGTACTTTCCTGCAATATCTTGTCAGATTAATTCTGGCCCCATTTCAAAATCAGTATTTTGGCAATACCTCAGCACAACAGGTTCAGTCAATTTTGAAGATAAAATTACAGAAAAATATTATTTTGTTTATTTGTAAGAGAAAGGCATGAACTTCCCTTGATTCATGAAGAAGGGAGAGTAGTTAGAACGGAAAAAATTAAATGAAGTGTAGACATCTCAGTCATACTGAACAAAGCTCATAGAAATAAAGAGAGGTAATGGTGATATCTAAGTGGCATCCCCTATTTCCTGATTTCATGGCCTCTTGTCTATGTCTCTGTGTGTATGACATGGAGAGACACAAAATACACAAGGAGGAACTGCCCCAGAATGACACCGCAAGACAGAGAATGTACCTGGAGATGACAGCGATGGCAATCCTCCTCCACCTGGAGGAGAGGACCCCTTCCTGGGCAGAAGTTTGTCTCTCTTCTGGACTTGTTAGACTTCTGTCTGTCCCCCCAAAGCAGAAGGCACACAGCTGCACAGGGCTGGTACAGTCCTGGTCCCTCTCATACTCTGAGCATTCCCTTCACCCACTTATATTGTTTCCTTCTTGGGAAACTGGGTCTTTCCTACTGTAGGTACAAAAAATTCTCAGCCTTTGCTTTATAAATTCATTGGCCAGGTTCCCTGAAACTTAACCACAAGATTGAAGACTTAAAAATATTCCATGCTAGACACCAGAGAAACCACATGAAATAAAGCACTTTATGTATATCTTTACTCTGGCACAGATTTCAGTCAGGGCTTCTTTAACATGACAGACACTCAGCTACAATGCACGGCTCCAAGAGAAACCAGGCTCCATCAGTTACAGCCCAAAAAACCCACATTTGAGTCCTCTGCAGCACTGGGAACAGCTCTTGAGCTCAGAGCAGAGCCTTCAGTAGGGCTCATTCTGGAATTCACAGGGAATTTGGTGGGCACTGACATTTGGGCTGTGACCATCACTTGGCTGGATTGTTTCTGCCACATGCAGCCTGCTCTGCCCACAGAGGCACTGCCCACGCTCTCAGCCCCCAGGGCTGCAGTGCCAGCCCCTGACCTTACCTAGCTGGGAAGCCAGCAAGTGCCTTTAATGCCTTTAAATTCAACTAATATCTAATTATGAATAATGCAGCTTAAAAGAAAAGAGATTTTCATGCTAGGAAAAATAATTCAAAATATGAATTCAATGAATTCACAGCTAATGTAATCTGCATAATTTCAATGCATTCGAGAGAACCTGCACCATTTTAGATGAACTAAAAGGCTGGATTCAAAATGCTGCCCTTTACTTTGATTAACTACCTGGCAAGCACCTCACTCATGCTCAATTTATACAGGATACAAAATCTTTGCTGTTCTCCAGTATTAGCAGAAGCTTTACCCTCTTAATTATTTAAGATAATACAATGAGGTGGTCACTGACCTGGGAGAATAATGAGAGAGACAGTCACTGAGCTTTAGATCATCAGCACAAAAGCTAAATTTCTGTATTTTCTGTGAAGATACAGCTCCAGTAATTTATTCAACACTGCCCTCTGTACTTCTCAAAAGAAAAATACATTTTTTCAAAATAAAATGTGGAATCTTAGTGATAGACCTAGTAAAGCCTACTATTTTGCTTAAATTTGCATCAAGGAGTACTAAAATGTAATATTTTACCAACAGCATTAACCTTCAGATTGTAGAATCTTACCTTCTCCTGTGCAGTACTGCAATTTCTGCCAATTTCTCTCTTTTCTCTCATCTCTCTAAAAGGATTGCCATTAGAAGCAATGACTAAATTAAACTATTCATTTCAGAATCACTCCTAAAAGATAAAAACACTCTTGGAGAAGCCTCTAAGAGCAGTTGGATAGACTGAAAGGAACTGAAGTTGAATTATGTAAGCCCTACATATAAATCCTTTTGTGCACATTACTATCATTTTCTGTTTATGGACACAACTGTTTCCTAAAATTCTTGTTCAGAGATATGTAGAACAAATGAAGTTTCTAAAATAAAGTTACCATTTCCACCATACCTTTGCCAAAAGCACTGATGTGACTGGTTGATCTCCCCCAGTCTGCTCTGTTAGAAGTTGTAGCTTTTATCTGCTCTTTCTAAGCAAGTGGCAAATTGAGAGTGACTCTGCAGTCTGATGGTTACTTCAGAAGTATGGTCAAGGTATGTTTCACTTTATACATAAACTGGAACAAGGGGAAGAACTGAGATCTGGGACCATCTCCAGAACATTCTCTGCATCAGACATTAGCTCTTGTCAGGAGAAATGGAAGATCCACACTCAGATCCCCTCTGCACATTAGTCCAAGGCAGGACAGTTCTCACCTGTTTCCCAGAGGCATCACCGTACAGAGGTGTTTTATCACCATTATAAAGAGCCCCAGGGGATGGGTACAAGGCTGCTGGTGAATCCTGGCACATCTCAGGTGTGGGCTAAGGGTTCATCAAGTAGTTACACAAATACACAGAAGAAGATTTATAGGTGCTTCACCAGAAAAATCTTCACTGCTGAGGGACAACTGTCCCCATGGTCAGTCAAGAGCTGAGTGAAGGTTTTTGTGAATGCTAGTGACATCTAAATACTGGCATCTAAAAGAAGATTTAGTGGCTATATGTTCCTGCAAATCAACCCTAAGGGGACTTTTCCCATCCTAGGCTTTCAAAAAGAAAAGATTAATTGATCATCAATAACATTCTTTATCTTCCTGGCAAACTCTTGCTGGATACAAAATGTAGCTAATCATGTCAGTCCATTTTCTTCTGTTGTTGACATGAAATATCATATACCTCCAGGCTGGAAAGCTTTCCTCATTTTTGATATTGGAATAGTTTTAGGCAACTGAACCTCCAGAGAGGGGAGTGAAATTGCCGAGGGAAGGGTGCAGGAGGACCAGTGCCATTTTGCACACAATTCATCATTACTCTTTGCTCTCTAGAAATTTAGCACTTCTACAGCCTACCCTAGAATTTTATCTTTTGTTCCTTAGGAGAGAAATGAGTCAGAAAGTTTAATAGTTCAGCAGAAAATCTTTGAAAGACACTGACCTGAGAAACAAAACCCAGGGTACTCTCAGAGAAAAAAGTTAATAGATAAAATTCTGATTGTTACAAAACGACTTTTGAAAAGCTGCTACAAAATAAGATAGAATGGTGCCATTTAAAATACAGCCACTCTCTAATAATTCCCTTCAGCTTAAATCTCACAGGATCAGTTCTCTGAAGATGCATTGGCAAGTCTGCATTACTGCATCCTTACTGCTGGCAGGCTTTACATACACATGTCAAAAAAAGATTGTACAGACATCTATTCATAATTTTGCTGTCGAAATTAGCAGAGGTTTGGTAATTGCACAAACCCATCTGACAAGAAATTCACCCACCAGAGTTCACAGATCATTGTTAGAGGTGATTGTTGCTTCAGGACTGCCCAGCAAATAGGTCTGTCCTACCCTCCTGTTGTATTGCACCTATCTGGCTTCCCACCAGTTGTTAAGGAAAGAGAGCAGAGTTCTGTCAAAAATGCATCAAGGCAACCGTCACCTGAAGGCACCACATTTGTGAACTCCACCAAATGCTGTCAAAAATGTCCTATGGGGAAAGGTAGTCCTCACATACTCTTACAGAGATTTAATCTTAGGCACAGATCTTAAATAAAGTCCCTAATACTTGCTGCACTGGTATGCCCAGTATATCCATGGAACTTTCCTGCAAAGAAATTAATTTCCTGCATGATACACATCACTATTGTTAGATTCTGTCATCTGCCTGCTTCTTCAGCTAGAGAAAGATGTCCTGTCTTAATCTAAATATTTATTCATGGCATCACAAGGACTTGATGAATTTGTCAGATACAGCATGCTCATTAACTGTATTTCTAAATTAAAAAATTAGTAGACTGGAAGCAGAGATAATATCAACTTACACCTAGCACACTAACTTAAACCACATGAAACAAAAGTCTACTCCCTCAAATTTGCTTACTCTCACTTTTCTGACAATACTGCTACTGCTATAAAAAGTGTATTGCCATATAAAGAGCATAATTTTCTGACCATTCTATTTATATTTTGGTATAAGGTGCTTGGACTTGAAAGTTACTGAAATAAAGCTTTGCAATACCTTGAAAAAGCAAGTGTAAGAATGCCTGAGAACACGAAGCTGATTGCAGACTGTATGAAACATCCACTGATGTTTTCTGGCCTGGTCAGAGAAACCTCCCTTCCTGATGTGCATATCCAGGCTTGGCACTTCTTGCTAGGGCAGAATTCCCTCAGCAGTAAGTGGAAAGGTTCCTGCTAACAAACACAGTCTATGTAGGTTAAAAACTTTCCTTCACTTGCCAGATGCAAGATATCACATCAGTACAGGAGAAGGTGGCTCTGAGTCCTGGGGGCAGACACAGTGTCATCACGCACAGTGTCACCAAGCACAGAGTGCCACCACGCACAGAGCCACCAAGCACAGAGTGCCACCACGCACAGTGTCACCACGCACAGAATGTCACCACGCACACAGTGTCACCATGCACAGAGTGCCACCACGCACATAGTGCCACCAAGCACAGAGTGCCACCACGCACTGTGTGCCACCACGCACTGTGTGCCACCAAGCACACAGTGCCACCACGCACAGAGTGCCACCACGCACTGGGTGCCACCACGCACTGTGTGCCACCATGCACAGAGCCACCAAGCACAGAGTGCCACCACCCACAGAGTGTCACCAAACACAGAATGCCACCACGCACAGTGTGCCACCATGCACAGTGTGTCACCACGCGCGGAGTGCCACCAAGCATGGAGCGTCACCAAGCACAGAGTGTCACCACGCACAGAGCATCACCACGCACAGAGTGCCACCACGCACAGTGTCACCACGCACAGAATGTCACCACGCACACAGTGTCACCATGCACAGAGTGCCACCACGCACAGAGTGCCACCATGCACAGTGTCACCATGCACGGAGTGCCACCACGCACAGTGTGACCACGCACAGAGTGTGACCACACAGAGTGCCACCGCACAGAGTGCCACCATGCACAGAGNTGCCACCACGCACAGTGTGCCACCATGCACAGTGTGTCACCACGCGCGGAGTGCCACCAAGCATGGAGCGTCACCAAGCACAGAGTGTCACCACGCACAGAGCATCACCACGCACAGAGTGCCACCATGCACAGAGTACCACCGAGCATGGCCTCAGCTGTGCAGAGAAGGCTCAGGAGGCACAGAGTGAGTGAGGGAGCCAGAATTCCAGAGCTGCCACACCCTCCTGCTAGCAGGGCTGGGGAGCAGCTCTGTGCCTACTGAGAGGGTGGCACAGAGTCCTGCCTCCCACCTCCAGCTGGCAGCTGTGACAACTGATCAGGAGCTGGGAATCTGCAAGAGCACATGCTCCAGGAATGACACGGAACAAACCTGCTCCANCAGAGTGGGTGAGGGAGCCAGAATTCCAGAGCTGCCACACCCTCCTGCTAGCAGGGCTCCGAGAGGGTGGCACAGAGTCCTGCCTCCCACCTCCGGCTGGCAGCTGTGACAACTGATCAGGAGCTGGGAATCTGCAAGAGCACATGCTCCAGGAATGACACGGAACAAACCTGCTCCACACAGAGGAGATGGACTATTTGAGAGCAAACCTGAGGAATACATTTTTTAAACAATTAAATATTTATTTAAATATTCTAAAATAATTGAAAGTTACACTAGCACTAGGAGTCAAATAATGTGTAACACTTCCTGTGGCTGAAATATTTAAGTCATCTAAGAGTCCCAGAAAATCCCTCCCGAAATCTGTATATTTGAACCACAATATTTATAGCGAGTTTATGAGGACAGATTGAATATCTTCCGCATTCTTTCTTGGTGATGTATGAGGCAAATGATTGACACCAGGAGAATAAAATTCTCCTGAGTTGTTTTCTGTACTTCAGATACAGAAGAATCATGAATAAGAGTTTTTACGACTATTACTTTACCATTATAAATATTTCTAATAACAAGTTAGATGTCCCATTTTGAGAAAAAAAAAATTATTTATTCACCATTATTTATGTGAATAATAGAGTTAAAATAGAACATTTATGAGATAGAAAGAGAAATAGGAGGGCAGGTAACAGCTGCCAGGGAACTCTGGAATATACAATGAGTTCCTAAGCACTGATAAAAATTAAAAAGTTCACATAAAAAGAAGTGATTATTTGCCAGAAAGTTTTCAAGTACATCCTTTGTGAAGAGCCACAAAGGGATAACCTGGACATACTTAATATACATATTAATACATACTCAATACAATACTCAAGCTGATATTAGACAACTTCATTGGGTTCAGTGGTGAAATCAGCAGAACAAGGAGTAAGCCCAGGCTTACAGGGGGTTTGTTTTTCAGTCAAACAAAATACTGCTTTAGTAAGTGTCAGTATTACCCTGAAAAATGAAGGCACAAGAGAAACTGGATTACAGTCATTTTTTTCATTTTAAAAACTATGTGGAAAATTTCATTTCATTACGTCTACATGTTAGGTCTTCTCAGCAAACTCATTGTCATATCAGTATCTATTTCTGTACAGGGCCACATAGTTCATATAATTTACATCACCCTCTCCCATGCTCTGTTTGTTGTTCCCAGTGCTCCTGGTCATGCAATCCACAGGTTACAGAGTTTGCATGAAGCCTTTAGAGCAAAATGATTACATGGAGCTAACTCCAGCAAGGGGAGCCCATCTACTCGGATAAAGAGAGAAGTAACATGTGCCAACACAATCATTTTACAGTACCTACTCCCTGGAAGACCTTGGGTTTTTACCTCAGGTGACAATAGTTCTAGAAAGCTGAGGTCCAGGCTCAACCTTTGCAATTAAGTATGATGATAAGATGTTAAATAAATTCATAAGATCACAGACAGGACTGTCAAATTGTGTAACTGGATTATCAGAAAACACCACAAAACCCCAACCTGGATGGTTAGTTCCGAGTCAAATCAGTTCTCCCTCAATCAGATATTTTGTTTCCAAGGACTAATTTCCCATATCCTTGTAGCTTTCCTGATACTGAATAATTGAAAACATTTTGACACATTCTAAGTGCTCCATTCAAGTTTCTTTAAAGGAACAACACTCAGTCATTAGTGCCACCGGCAAACAGATGCACAACAGATGAATTAAATGTTTTAGAGGATGAGAGTAACATGAAAAGCACATCAAGAGTCAAAATAAACATCACTTTCCTTTGATTAAACTTGGTTTAAAACAAATGTACAGACCTCATGTATGTAGACACAGAGAAATTCAAACCTGCATAGGAAAACCTCCAAATACATTTACCCAAGCCAAAAGAAACTGTGATCCTAAGAATGCGCTGGACACATTTTTCTGTTGGTTTCTTTTAATAACAGCTATAGAAAAAATATTTCGTATGTACTTTGCTGCGTAAATATTGCAATCATGTACACATCAGCTCTTCCAAAAATTCCACTCTGAGTCATGGACAGAACTGCAGAACAAAGTGATCAGGCCCTCCCTCTCTCCTCCCCTCTATGTGTATGGCAGGCTGTGTATTCCCCTGTGCTGCAGTTTCTCCTAATTCCTTGTTCACTCTCTCCTTGGAAATTAAATCCTTTCCAGTTGCCCTCTGGCTGATTATTTTC
Organism: Vireo altiloquus; assembly: GCA_013396875.1. NCBI lineage: Eukaryota > Metazoa > Chordata > Aves > Passeriformes > Vireonidae > Vireo > Vireo altiloquus. The sequence goes on from VZRF01001492.1 coordinate 37,046, forward strand.
CTGAATTTTCTAGCCTGATACTTCATCCAGGCCTTGTATATGCTGCAACTTGAACTATTTTCCTCTTTCTTATCCGAGTTAATCTTAGGCAGTGCAAAATTTGTTAATCTAATTGTGGTATTAAAGAATGGAGGACCAAAACAACGCATGTAAACTTGGTCTCATGTCCAGTAAGGTATTGGTCAAATTAAAAGGTTGTGCTGGGTTCTGCACCAGGCCAACGTTTTTAATATCCTATCAATGATATTCTACTCTGTAAACTACAAACAGGGACTTGGAGTTTGGGGGGGGGAGGGTTGCACAGTTCAAACTTTCAGAAATGTGTCACTTAACAGATTTGATCTCAAAGTACACCTAGCAGAGGTGTCCAAACGAATAACTAGACAGCAGATGTTCATGAGGGCAGGATTTGGCTGCAGTGTTGAAAAGTATTTCCCTCCAAGGTGAAAAGGAAACCTCTGGTTCCATTTTCCACCTAAGGCACTGCCCTGATTTTACAGTTTGCCCTTGAAGACAGGATCACATAATACAGCTAAATGTGGTCCCATTTCAAAACAACTCAAATACCTGGCACAGAATTAATCTTGCAAAAATGAAGCAGGTGATAAATCAGATCAGAGCCACTCCCCCCTCTTATTCAAGACACTCCTGAGCTTCAGCCAGAGAAATGGGAATCTGTGAAAGGGTTCCTTGCTGAACTGTGATGGACTATACCCAAAAGAAGATTAAGCCACAAGATAGAAATACCTTGATGGATTTATTCCATTAGTCTGCAGAAGGGAAGGACATTTAATGTGAAGAAATTCTAGTTTAAATCAGTCAGCCAATTTTATTTCGTCTGTAACTAAGTTAGATCTCAATAGAGCTACAAGTAGAATAAATTTGTCCTCTGGGATTGATGTTTTGATTTTGTGGCTTAAATATTTTATTATTTACCTGATAAGTTATTTTTATGTTACACTACCTTTTTGGCCTGAAGTAAGAAGACTAATTTCCATTCCTGTGGTCAAATCCATTATCTCCAAAGCGTTTACTCAGATGGTACATTTCACTTTAAATTTGATTCTAGCTTCAACTGTACTGTTTTCTAATTACATTTCTGGTGGAGGTTTCACCCTTATATCCATGTGAGCTAAGTTATTCACAGTTAGAATTTTATTGCACCTAAATTACAAGTTTGGAATGTTGCTTCACATGTAATTAATTTGAGTAATTGTCATGGGTCTGCCAAACGGCCCGTGTTCACTGAGATGAGGCTTTATAAATTAGACAGGCAGTGGGTCTACCAGGAGAGTTGGTGCAGTAGATAAAGACTGCAATAGCTAGTGGTGTTTTCATGTGTAATTAGAAAATGCATTGTTCTCCAATTAAGGAAATTAATTAAAATCAAGCAGATGGTAATCAAGGCATATTGCAATATAATTTTCTCTAGTACATGCATTACTCTCAGGTGCTATCAATGTACATTATTGGTTTTACACTGTAAATTTAGCTCCAAGATATGTTATCCTGACTAGTTCTTAATATAATCTTCTCACTTATTTTTCGATTTGTTTTTCTTTGAACTGCACAATTAATCCTATGCTACACATAAAAGGCAGTGCTACAAAATATTTATTATGGGATATCTTTCTTGTCCACAATAGTTCTGGGTCAAATACAAAGTTAGATTAGCAAATATTTCATCCATATGCAAATTTATCTCATTGTTATATGTGGTGTGATAGCATTGACTGTGTAATATAATGAGAATAATCATCATACTGACCCTTGAAAACTGAAAGTGTTGCTCAGTTTATCAAACATTTAACATTTTCCATAAAAAGAATTGATACAGAAATGGCATCATTTGTTATTTTCTTTCTAAACACCTCAGAGGTCCCAAGGGAAGGTAGATAATATACCAGCAGGCCTCTAGAACAGCAAACATCCAACAAAAGCTGAAAATCAAATTTTCAAAACAACCTGTGGCATTTTCTTCATTTATCAACAAAAAATTCTGAATAACAGAGCTACCTAGAAACTCCAGGATCAGTTTCCCCAGTTGCAAGGGCTGAAATTTCAAAAAATACATGTGACAGTATCTAGAGCAGCCCTTTCACCTTCAGTCATTCAAAATTGCTTGATTATGTTACTCTCCTTAACAAAGTAAAGATTTGCATGTACACTCAATGTACTTCTTATGATGCATAACTGTATTCAGATTTTAGTGAAAACAGATGGGAAAACCTCCTTTCAAGCCATTTTTGATGCATTCCGGTTGGTAACAATATCTGGTTCCCTGTCCAAGGCTCTAAGTACACTCCATTTTTAACTGAGTTTGGCCAAAATATGTCAAGCAACTAAGACTAACTTAGTTCCATGAAACCAATGTGTCTATGATTAACAAATATCCCCATCTTCACCTACAAAGGATAAATAATAATACAGGCAGGGAAAGCTGATTTTTAAAGCCTCGCACAGTCAGGGCCCCTGGCCATGGTAAGGCATGAAAACAGAATAAACATGAAAAAAAGAATAACACAGAGTCTCAGAAGGAAGACCTGCTGTAAGTTGCTCTGGTGGAAAATTCCAAGTGTATCTCTCAAATTCACAGGTGACCTCAGGCTGTGCTTCATGGTGACATTTCAGGCATGGCTGAGGTTCAAAGGGTATGGCTCAGTCCTTTTCTCCTTGCATGAGACACACTGGCCCATGCTTATTAGTAGCAATTCTCCTGTAAAGGTCTGATCCTGGGTTCACCATACCCGGCTTGGCTGGGGGCTACAAAGACCTCAATGCTCTATTTTCATTTGCTGTGTCTGGGAAAGTTCATAAGGTTCACCACAATTCCCCTTCCTCCTCAACAGCATTCTGAGCCATGACTTCTTCTGACTCTCTCTGTTCCTGTATCAGCCCCTCACTGGTCAATGCTCCTGCCTTATCACTGGCTTTAAGAGCCCTCACAAGGTTGCAGTTTGAAAAAACTGTAAATACCTTTTTTTTTTCAACAAAGATACTGCTTTATCATTGAATCCAAAAGGCTTTTGTAAACCCACATCAATGCAATCTTAGGTAACTTCTTAATCATAATGTCAAGCTCCTGCTATCATTGAAAGTGCTGAAAATGAGAGGTGTATGCTGTGAAAAATAAACAGCTATTACAAACATAAAGAGCTATTTGCTCTCCACCTTTTGGTACAATTTTCTTATGGCTCTAAGGAAAGAAAATCCATTAGTGTGTAAGCTGAAAGTGCAGTTTATATGCAGACATAGTTCACTTGCCAGAACAATCCAGAAAAATTTTATGTCAGGGAATTAAGGACAATGAAATGTAGACCACTTTGCATGTGAAACTAATGAGGAACACTCGATTTTTAAAAAACCCAAGGAGCTCTTCCCATCTATCTTCCTTATGCACTGTCTAACAAGAAAACCAAATTAACAACACAGAAATGGCTCACTGGAGATCAGAGGTCAGGTGCTTCCATCCTCTGGGTAAACAGGATATTTCAATATAATGGAAGGGAAGTAAATGTTTTTACTTTCTCACTATCTCAGTGCAGTTAAGTAGTAGTACAAGAAGTAAACGAGAGATTAAATTCCCTACAGCTTGAGGTTGGACCAGAAAAATTCCTTTGTGAAAAGTGGAGAGTGTCATACACCAGTAGCTAAATTCAGAGTTTGCCTTGTTATTTTCTGTTTAATATTAAAGTGGTGACATACTGAGAAAAGCTTTCCCCATTGTACCTTAGAGGATATATCACCCAGTCTATTGCAATCAAACGAGCTTTCAGACCTCTGCCAAGGTCTTCCAGATTATTAGAGGAAACAAAATGGGTTATAGGCATTTAATTCAGTCTTACTCTTTTACAGCTTCCTATCTGCCATCTGTTAACTAAACCTGAAATCTTAAATGCTGCTGTAGATTCAAGGTAAATTTCTACTGCACCCAGATGTCTCCTTTGAAAAGATGTTACCAATTAAGTTGCTACCAGTTCTGTTCTAACACACTGCAGACTTTTCCACCACAGTTCCTGATATATCATTATTGTCCACACCGAGATGTGCATGGGGGTGTTTATTTCCATGCACAGAAACACCTACATCAATGTATGACTCTGTTGCAAAACACTGTACTGATTCATGGGCAAAATTCAGCATGATTAAAACCTTTATTGCACTCCTAGCTCACAGGCCTGGCAGCTATCTGGTTACTTCTTCAACATTAAATACAATAACAGGCTAATCTTTACCCTGTCTGGGATTAAAATTTGTTGCTGCAACACATTTTAATTAATAGAAAACTTCACATTTCTTCAGTCTCAGTTTGAGATCCCTCACAGGTCTCTAGAGGGGAGATATCATTTCAGCTGAGATGAAAATTAAACAAGGTTGTCAACCTTTCTGCACTTCTATAAGTAACACAAGGAAGTACCCCTTGCAAGGATAAAAGGGAAAAAATTATTGAATGAGAAAACAGTTTTCAACTGGATAGTGAGAATAATTTAGCAAGTGTCGCTTTGGCTTTTTCAGACTTTAACAGGCAGAAAGCATCTTATTGACTGAAGATGAATCTAATTCTTTCAGATAGCTGCAGAGTCACCAGCCTCCCCTAGCAGAAGCACACACCAAAAATCTCATATAGAAGCCAAGACAGCAGAGTTAATCTCCTTTCTACTGGTTCAGAACAAAACAATTGCCACTTTATTGGATAAAATGGCTATAAATAGATGTTCTTGTGAAAACTAAGTCTGAGGCTATTCTGGGGAGAAGCTTCAACACAGAATAAAACCAGTTATACTTGGAGTCCCACTTCCAGAACCCTGTGCTCACTGCTGGAGCCACTGCCTCTCATCTTTGTGAACTCCGTGACATTTTGGATACAAGTCTCAATAGGGCTCCAGACAGCAGGTCACATTCACTCAGACCTGCAGATATAACTCAAATCTCCACTAAAAGCATGTCTTTTTTTTTTTTTTTAATAATATCTCTCTATTTTTCATATTTAATACATTCTCGAGGTCACTAGCCAGTTAGCATTTAACACTCCTTCTAGACAACAAGCTTGTTGAGGTTTGGATTGCAACCTGACCAAAGCCAGAGGCAGCTATGCTCACACTTATGCACGAGCAACTCTTCAAAACATAGAAAACTAAATTTCCTCACCACTGGGAACATTGTGTAACCAGAGCTGCCCCAGTGAAATTAGTGATGCTCCATTCTAACACCTGCTGCTTCCACCTGGTCCCTGTCTGTGCTGCTCTCCTTGCCCAGCCTGGGCAGTGCCAGCTGAAGCAGCTCTTCCCTGCACTCCTGATCAGAGCAGGTGTGTTTGTTTTTGTTCAATGTTTGGCTAATAAGTAAGGGCTGTGAGCTCCAGCTAATATTAATACAGCTACTAATGCAATTCGAAGTTTATTTTTGAATCTTCAGAATTAAACAAACCAACATCTAGCTGTCTTCTCAAAACTCCTGTCCATGAAATCGTGGGCCTTCCTCAGTATAAAGTCATGCTTGGTTGGACAGAATATCAACTCCTACTAATCAACGTTTTCAAACAAAGGGTCAAAGCAGTTTTATTGTCCTTCATTTCCTCATTACTGCATTCAAAGCAGAAGGGCATGGAAATGTTTCCAGTGTCATTCTATTGCCATCTGGTGATCCAATCATGTAACCGCAGGTATATTTTAAACCTTAATCCAGCCTCCTAAATGTCTGGAGCTCCGTGGAATATATCTGGGAGGACTGCAAAACCTCCCTATAATTCTCATTCACTTTCAGCAGACTCAAGTTTTCAATTAGTGGTTCATTCCTCTGGGAAAATTTTACAGGTCAATACATCAAAGGACACTGATGAATCACTGTATGCATATCCAAATATGTGTCTATATAGTGACATTTATATATACACATAGGGTGTGTATCTGCTTAGGAGGTCACCTTTTATCTAAAATTCATCTGCAGCCTCAAGATAAAACCCAAGAAGGCATCTTCCATGCAAGCAGAAAATTGCACAGACTATTTTGTCTATTTTCCTTTTCAAACATTCCCCCTCCAAAATATTCTGATAGCATTAATCCAACTACAAAAATCATTAAATTGTCTGAAATACAATGAGATATTTGAGCATGTATTTCAGATGTCTTCTGAATTCTCTACGTATGAAGTCCATAATTGTTTAAGGTTGTTCTGTTACCCTGAAAATTTTCTGAATTTTACACTGAGACATCTATGATTCTCATACCAATTGTGATTTAGGAAGCTGAAGCATTAAGAAAGTTGAATTGTATTGGGAGAGCTGGGATTAGCTCATCAATTTTGGAAAGCCATGTTATATTTCTCCGGTTTAATGTTTTAGGAATGGCACCAAAACCTGAGGTAGTTAATGAATCTTTCAATATAAAACCCCTATGGTTTAGTGCAGAAACATAACATTTTACTTTAACCTTCCCAGAAATTCTGAAACATTGTAATTTAATGTTTTGGTTCAGCTTTGACCTGGTCTAAAACAATACAAGTTGCTTTCACATGTTTTTCTAAACTTCTTTACATGCTTAATGCATCTGAAGTTTTTCCCCAGGTTTGCTCTAAAATAAAAACTAGATAATTCTAAAGCAATAGCTGCCACAGCAAAGGTAACAATAGCAAGTGATCTACTGCTAGTGTCTGTAGTAAATTTGAATTTCATTGCACAGACTTTTTGTCATTTTTTCAGATGGTTTCTACAGCATCTTTCCTACCCCCAATTCTGAAAGCATTGTATTTCATTTCTCTCTACCACTTGTTTATTTTGTCGGGATTTTTTTTAAGGACTCATGGGACATTGGACTTTTTTTCTTTGTTTTTTTTTCCCAGAGGCAAAATCTTGCCACATATGAAAAATGGTTCTCTAGAACTTGAGAGTTTGTTTAAACTGTACAGATATTGGTTTATTGAGGAATTCTGTTAAGAATTTTTATATCTATTTCTTTATTTATAAGCCTTTAATTTTTTCAGAACATGCTTTACTTCATTAATCAAGCAGATTACTTTGGGACAGATGCAAAATTCTCAGCAGTTATTGCAAATATCTTCTAGACTCCAGTGGCTTTTAGGTCAAATTCTCTATAATTATTTATGCCTGAGTTTGGTCTCCAGAGACTGAAATTTTATATTCTGCTACATATTAAATAATATAGATTCAAGAGAGATCAGGCAAGCCAACTACTGCTCCATTCTTTTTTCAGCTAAACCTTAACTTTCAATCTGTCCTCTTCCCAGAGCAGATAATTGTACGTCACTCACTGTGCCACATCTGAGATATTCTCCTTACTGCAGGCACCAGTCTGTGATTATATATTAGCAATTCGTGGAAAGATTTTACACACAGAGCTCCTACTGAGATAAGAAGACTCTTAGTGCTCTGCAATTTCAAAAATCATTCACATGATCTACTCATCCAGCGAGCAGAAATCTGCCAGGTAAAACATGATAACAGGATAAACAGCTTTCACTCACCTCAGTGAAGCTGTTCCAAGCCCTGGGCTACAGGGAATACAACAGGGAATACAATGGCAGGTCTTTCTCAGAGGTCTCTGCTGGAACTCTCATCCTCTGTCTGAAATGTTTTGTTGGAACTTGTACAAAAACCTCACTGGGCCATGGAAAGAGCCCAGGTCTCTCTTTGTGCACTCCTAACCACAGGCAGGTGAGCAGCAAGCAAAGAATCCTCTCCCTACCTCTAATTCTGCTCATTTTCATCCCTCCAAATTTCAGCTTTCTCCTGAATCACACACATTAGAAGCACCTGAGGTTTGCTGTTGCCACGGACACTGGGCTGCCCCAGGGGCAGGCAGCAGTGTCCCTCTGGGAGCACTGCATGACAGGTGAATGGATTTCAATCCAAGCCTGAAAGTAAAATGAGCAATCTAGCAGATAAAAAAGGCTTTAGCGTTGTGATAAGAATAAGCACACTTAGAAGGAAAAATATCATATTATCCTACATCTTCCTGCCTGTTTAATGAAGTGATTTCTCTCTTAGGTTCTGTTCAAAATATAGCCATTTTACAAGCATCTGGGTCACAAGGAGATGTTTCTGCCCTGTATCTCAGGTTGGAAGGGATCAAAATACAAGACTCTGAGAGGTTATTGAAGACATTTTGGAAGGCCCCTAGAGTGAACTTATTACTCCAAGTGCCAAGGAAATCTTACTGTGTCCCAAAAACTAACGCTTGTGGAACCAGCGTTATTTTTCCTTTCTGGACTTTCCATTTATTTTACAGTGAATCCTGAGTTTGGGGTTTTTTTTCCATTGTTCTTCATATTTTTGGCCAAAGTTTTACAAACCAACACTAGATGGTGCTTTTTGATGAGAAAAGGTCCCTTTATTTTTAAAACATCCTTCTGCACTCCTGGAGTGCTGCAGCACTGGAACAAAATATAATGAGCATCACTATTGTGGCAGGCTTTGAAGAGCCATGCCATCAGATTCTCAACACTTGTTTCCTTTCTGAGGAGATCAAACTCATTACAGAATCATTAAAGTTCCCAAACGCTTCTTTTTCATTGTATAAAACCTATGTTACAAAGTTAATGTATTTTGTGCACATTCAATTCATCAAATTAGTGACTGTAGTCATACATAGCACATGTATTTTTTTCCATAGATAAAGATAGTCAAGGTTTTTATTTTATTAAGTATATAGTGTTTATATACATAATGTACTCAATATTAATAAATATTAATAATCTTCATGGCAAGTAACAGCAAATTCTGATGCTACCTGGGAAATAAGAAGGGAAAATGATGCTCTTATAAATTAAAAGCAGGGATAAACAGTCTACTGAAAATGTTGAGATGAAAAAATTAAAATTGATTTTCTCATCTGTGTTAAAACAAGTTAGCTGCAGTTTGCCTGGAGCTAACTAGTTTTTTTTCTTTTTTGACATTTTCATTTGATCAAAAGGAAAACACACTGTAGAAAAGACACTGTGGTCAAGGTTAAAAAAATCACACTTTAAAAGAGCTTATCTGAACTTGTTATACGTTCTTAGTAAGTTCATAAGCCCCATATGGGTGTCATTTTTAATTAGATTAACAAACTCTTTTCCAATAGTGGCTAAGTGTATTCACTCATTATGTAAAATACTTGGTAGTTAAATAAATATGATGGCCAATTATGACTTTAATGAATCAGGGCTGTAAGTCATCAGAGTGATGAGTCGGCCACGGAATGAACATGAACTAATTACATCAAACTGAAGATGAGCTGAGCCTCACAGCTAATCCTGCAAGCAGGGCAGTCACTAACAGAGATGTGCTTTCCTCATTCCCAGCCAATGACACACCTGGGGACAGACAGAGAGTGACCTTCCCACTGAAAGTATTTAACTCTGCTCTCTGATTCCTACAGAATTCCTCATCCCCTCCACAGTTACACATTTATTAACAGGAATTAATTGCTTGTGCCTGGAGTGAAGTGACATAAGGCCTGATTCTGTCACTCGTGCTGAGGCAGAGCAACCTTTTTGATCTACACAGACATCCCCTTCACAGCAAGGCAAGGCACAACAGTGACAGAATGGAACTGTGAAGTACTGGGAACGAAATCCCATCCTCAAACTTAAAAGGGCATTTTGCTGATTAATTTTATCATATTCATTAATTGCATTCTGTAATTGTAAAGAACCATTGTAGAAAAACATTTTTGGCATTCTCTGATGGTTTAATATTTTACCTGATAGCATTAAATTTGAGCATGGAAAAATTAAAGAGAACTTTATCTGTCCATGAATGTAAACTAATTGGATACAGAATACTTGAGAACCTCTGAAAAAGTGGGGCTTTCCCAGCAGCACCTCTGCAAAGGAAAAGGTGTGCAGAGACATGTGATTCTGACTTAATTTACATTGTCGTGAATTAGAAGGGGCAACAAATCAATTAAATAATGCAGAGTTTTGAGAATAAAGTATGAAAACGAAATTTGCAGCAGCTTCTGAACACAACAGTGCATCCATATATTTAGCCAACACAAAGACAGAAGAAAATATCTTTCATCTTTCTTCTTCTCTCAAAGGTCACATGAATCCAACAAGCCAGAAAAACATCATTGATGTAATGATGCAGAAGTATAAATAAATATAAATCTTGATTAGTAACAATGCCTATAAGCATCAGTGAGTGTGGAAGGTCACTTCCCTTTACCAAACATCCAGCTGAACATGTACAGCGATTCAGAGGAAACAACAGAGTAGCTGCTGAAATAAAAATTCAGCTGTGACTGAGTTTGGGTGTACTCTTGACCTGTAAAAACTTTAACAAAAGTTCAGGGTTGAGAAAAATACTTGAACTAGACATGTTCTCTGATTTATTTCCATTTCCAATTTCATGTTGTCACTCCTTTTGCTGCCCAATACTCTTTCCCAGTTTGGCTGAGGCAAGAGAGGTACAAGGAGCCAGAGCCACGACTTTCCCAGTGACAATGGCACACATGGTGGGATTCAAGTAGAGCTAGAATCAACCTTTTGCTGCTTATCTCACAAGTCTGTCTTAACCCATCACATTCCCACTTCCCTGAAAGGGTGGTTAAACATTGGAATGTGCTGCCCAGGGAAGTGGTGGAGTCACCATCCCTGGAAGAGCTCAAGAAACAGCTGGATGTGGCACTTGGTGCTCTGGTTTAGTTGACATGGCAGTGTTTGGTAGAAGGTTGGATTCAATGACCCTGGAGATCTTTTCCAACCGTAATGATTCCAATTACCCCCATGCTTCAGCTTCTGCACAACAGAACTAACAAAGCAACAAAGAATAAAGCAAAGTTATTTTTCTTCAAAAGGTTTTTGTTTGTTTCCATCACTTTTCATACCGACAGAACTGCAGGCCACCAAGGAGTTCACACAGAATATTCCTGCTATCCTTGCTAGATAAGCTCTTCTTGAGACAGTTGTCAGCACTAAAATACTGTTGTTTAAATGTTTTTTCTTAATTCCATATGGAATAAATTAAAAACCCAATCAGCAAACAGACACATGGTCTCATTCACCCTTCATAGTGGCTGCAGCTTTAGACATCTGTTAGAAATCTGGGTGGAAGTAAAAACATTAAAGAAATAGTTTCTAAGACTGAGCATTCCTCCAGGAAAGGTGGAATTACCACTGGGCAAAGCAAAGGAGATCAGTGGCTTTACAGCATGATCACTTTTGCCCTTCTATAAACCTGAAAAGCTATTTCAGAAACATCCTAAATGGAGGCTCTGTTGGTTGGCAGGGGGGTAAAATATAGACTGAATTGATAAGCCCCTTTTCAACAGCCTCCAGGATTGATAGGTTTTGTGCAATCCCCATGAGATTCCAGGGCACATTCCCTTCATCCCTTCTGTTTTCCAGCTACCTGCTGAGCCCAGCTGCCTGGCAAGGTGAATGTAGTAGAAATCTTTAGGAAATCTTTATATTACAATGTTAGAAGAGTTAATAAATTTCTCCACCTCTTCTCATTTATATGGTTCTCTTTCCAAACATCATTAGTTTTTAATAATTATCATCTAAATCTGCAATTCACACTTCTATCTCTTCCTTCTCAATGGCTCACTGCAAGCTTTTGCTATGGAGCAGCTGAGTTCAGGAATAATGAAAGTTTTTTTTTTTCTTTATAACCTTTTTTCTAGTAATTAAGGGGATTTAAAACCAGACAGAGTCCTATTATTCTTAGACTTGATTAAATCAAGGCAACATCAACAGGAGTGTGTAGATTTTACTCACTACTTCTCAAATGTCTCTTGTAAAATTGGATTGATCTTTTATCTCCTTGAAGGAATATTTTTATGTTGGAATCAGGGTTTTCTGATTCTGAAAGAAGCTGGAATCAGTAGCAACATACATAACTCCTTAACTGAGATTACGAAGCCACAGCGGCCACTGGGCCACTGTAATGACTGAATATTATTAAAGCTAATTAGGAGCAGAGTATTTCAGTTAAGAGCATAGCGGCAAGAGAGCTTCACAGAGGAGAATTTGGCTAAGATATCTGAAAGCTGAAAGGAATAATGCTGGCATTATTCAGCCATTCAGAGTGGCTCCCTAGGTTATTACAGCAATAGAAGTCAAGGAGAATTTTATCAGTTTTCAGTAGAGATGTCCCTTATGCTACAATAGTGATGAAAAATGAGAAGAAATTGCATTCAAGCACAGAAAGAGATAAACCATCTGTTTGGAAAGTGCTGTATCAGATGGTTCATGTTCTGCACCTGAGGTAGGAAGAGGACGGTGCTGTTCTTCCCAAAGTTAAAAAAAAAAAAAAGGAAATTATGACTCAAAATAAAGCAAAGAGAGATCTGATAAATCTACATCACACTTATCTATTGCTTAGACATGAGGGACTATCCCACTTGATGTAACAGATTTTTATGTTCTTTTGTGCTTTGAAGCATTCACTTCTGGTCACCCTAAACACTAAAGATTAAAGGTACTGACGAAAAAACGAAATTGAATGACAGATGAAGAGGTCACTCAGGGCAAGAAGCCATCAGGGACAACTGTTTTTCAGGGGCACATTCACTATGCTGTGAATTGAGTTTAACACGTGTAAGAGGCAGTGATGTGCACAGATGGGACCCCTTAGAACAAGAGGAAGCTTCAGTAGGAAACCTTTACAGAGAATGTCAAACCCTGTTGGCTTCCAAGAGCAAATGTGCAGCTCCCAGGCTCACCCGTGTTCTCCTGTGCCACCAACTGCCCATTCCAGATCTCTCCTACAGAGGCACATGATGTAAGATTGACAGAAAGAGTCCACATGCTGAGTCCCACCCCACAAGGATCATTCAGAACTCATTCTGCCCTCTCCTAGGTTGCCTGTCTCTAGCAGTACTGAGTCTGCATCACACCAGCACCAGTGGCCACAGAGACCAAACACTGATTAAAAAAATGTTTTGTGTGGTGTGTGACGAGGACAGACGGCAGCAGCAGCTGGAAACCTTTGCAAAATATGCAATCTGTAATTATTAAAACAGCAAAAAACCAATCTCCAGCTTACACAGAAAGAATTGCAAAACAGGAGAGATGAAGGATGAGCCCACAGAGAATAAATGTACAAGAAGGACTACTCAGAGAAAGGTCACTTTTGCCAAAGCTGGTCTTCTCAACAGCCCAGTATGAGTGGGAGAGGATTCACTGACCTGCCTGAGGGGTGCTGCAGGCATGAGATTTGTTCAGAGATTTGTTCAATCACCAGGGCCAACCTGTGGCTGACACTTCCACTCCTATCCTGGCAGTGGCATGTGACTAAAATTGTGTCTGTGCAGCACACACAACTGTACTAAATCAGGCAAATGGGTTGTGTTAAGGTAGCAACTTGCTTGCTCTGAAAGCAATGAGCCATACCTGGGTCCTTTGAAAAACAAAGAACAAGTTCTCTGTGGCAGGGATAATTAATAGCCTATAAACACAATCATAGAAACAGCTCAAATTAAGGAACTGCACTTTTTTTTTCTAAAATATGGTGATAGGGAATAGCTAAGGCAACAATATCTGGTAAACTAATCTTTCCTAGCACCTGAGAAGGACAGGGGTCTTCACTAGTGGTTCAAAATCTGTGTATTACTTTGAAACTAAATGCTAGTACCAAGTAACAGCTGCTATTGTGCCCATTTTCATGCTTGTTATGGTTTATTACAAAATGAAGCGCCATGTTTGCTGTTTGGAAAATAACAGGCAATCACAACTGTGAACTCATCCATATCACAGAAATGTAAAATAAGAAATCAGACAGCAAGAAGTTCAGTCATCACAACAGTTGCAAGCACAGGTGGGGGTTTTTCACAATTAGAAACAATACAGGTGATAGAGCTGATTTTCTAAAGCCACCAAGCAGCAGTGCTTTGCAGCCAACACACTTGTCACTTGTTCATACTTGATACAAAAATTATAATGCAGCTAAGGCAAGGTACAGCAATCCCATTTTTGCTAACCTGTCACTTTTATAAACAAAACTGTAGTGCTGCTAATGTTTTTGACACTTCCTGCAAATACATCAGTAATCACAGGCACTCAGATTTATGTGTTTGACTTTCTGTTCTCACGCAATCCTACTACACTGATGTGATTTATCTACATGTTAAGAGAGGTACCTACAGCACTGGAACCTGGAGCCAAGTGCACAACTTCCTTTCTCTCATGGCAAGGCTGTAAAATGTGACTGATGCAGTGTTCATTCATTTCCAACTTACACTGCTGAAGTTCCTCCAGAGACTGCCGGAAACCTGATTCTGTAATGTAGAAAGAAAAATGAAGCCCATTACTATGGAAATTAGCACATTACCAAACCCTCATGAGTATGACTCTCAGATAACATCAGATAATTTTTACCACATCAGATGAAAGTAGTAACGATAGGAATATGGAAATAATGAAATGAAGGAAAGAGAATTTATGTTTTTATAATTATCAATATTTTCTACCTCCTTCAACACTTGTTGATTTGCCTCTTTTTTTTTTTTTTTACAATATTCTGTTGCTTTGGATTACAGTTACCACATCTGCTGGAGATCATTATTTACTAGTGTTTAGTGTTTCCATGTTCAGTCTCATAAAGAACAGGGCTGGTAACTGTTTCTCTCATGGTGGTAAACAAATAAAAATAGAGCCCAATAACCACATTGTTAACTGTGACTTGAATAGCGAGAGTCTTGCTTAATTCACTTCATCATTCACTTCAAAGCAAACTCTCATTTTCTGCTACCAGAAAACATTTGTAGTAAAGGGTCCCTACTTATTGCCACTCTGTTTTGTACCAGTTACATAGTGCTCTCAAGAGCTCTTGAATTTTTATACCTGATTTGATTGCATTCTTTGACACAGAAGAGAGAGCTTGCTCGAGGTAACATTTGAGCCATCATTGAAATTCAGTCATAAAATTTACTCAGGAATGTGGTACAAAAATAAGTATATCCCCTCTTAGTTAATAACAAATAGTCAGCCTCCACTTGACAGCTTGGGCAAAGGATATCATTCTCTTGGATGGCATCTCTGCAGTGGTGTTTCATCACGTTGCACTGGCAGGTGGGCACATTGTTGCTAATGGCCAGAGGGCCTTTTGGTGAGGAAAGTGGCATTTTGCTAACACTGGTAACAGCTCTCAGGGCTTGAGATGCTGCTACAGCCAGGGAATGGCCCTGGATTTCAAAAAACAAAGCACAGCTCTGCCTTACAGGAGCTCATTAACTGCACAAAATGACATTGGGAGGGAGGTGTTGGAGGACTCTTGTCAAGGATTGTCTAGGAGGGAATTATAATTTCACTGTCTCAAGTACTTTAGTAATTCCTCTCACAGTAATACACCACAAGGCCTTCATTTTGTTATTTATCTTCAGAACCTCTTCGGAATGAATAGGGAAGATGGGGAAGTGAAGTAGAACATGACTGATCTTAATTTGCTCATGTACTCAGAAGCACTTTTGGACACCTGAGATTTACTTCACTCAAGGTCGCAATGAAGGCATTTGGTAAACAGAGAAACTGAAGCTGGGTACCACAAATGCAGCTTTGCCTTCTAGCAGCCACCCATCTCTGAAAATAAAAACTACCATAAATCAGGAAATCAAATAGTTCAGGTGCAAAAAGAAAAAAGAAGTGAAATAGAACCAATGGAATTATGTAGAAACATGGGATCACATAAATTTTCTATCTCAACTTCTTCCACCAAATTGAGTTCATAAACAATCTAGATGGGACAACTTACACACATATAATATACCACACACCTGCTGAAATCTCTATTAGGAGCTTTCCTTGTCACCTCAGAGACTTTACCATGACAAGTAATTTAAATATTTACTTTCTTTAAAGTAAATTATTAAATTAAATATTTACTTTATAATTATTATTAAATTAACTATTTACCTTATTATTATTTAGTCTATAACTAAGCACAGGAGCTAAATTCAAATACTACTTATTGGAACAATCCTACTATATATTTTTAATCTTATTATTTTAATCTTAAACAAACTTCTTAACTACAACGATAATTTTGCTCCGTGGTACACCAATATTGGTCAGAAAATGCAAAATAATCTAACACTGCCATTTTAATATCAGTATGTAGAGTTTGTGAAAGAGGCCATCCTGTAGATATATCTTTCTTTTTCCACTGATTAAAGAGAACTCTAGAGGACTCAGACTGAGGAGGTGACTCGATTTTGAAGAGCCAAAGTGGAGCCTGTTGATCATTCTGGTAGGGATGATGACATTTTCGATTTTTCCCAAACAAGCAGCACTATCAAACTTACGAGGCAAAGAGCTTCAACACATTTTCATGGGAGAAAAACCTCCAAACCCCAATGGCTGGTTTGTGAAGAAATGGAACAAGGTAGAAATGTATGAATAAGGGTTCCGTTATACAGAGATCTATAATTCCACCTATGAAAGCTTAATCGAAAAGTCTGCTGTCTCTCTCCTTATATTGAATATTTATTCTATAGGCATACTATGAACACCACAGCTCATAAACTACCTGACTGTAAATAGTGTAAATAGCATAGTAAGACAAGAAGGTCACTATATCTGCATGAAATTTTGTGTATATTTATATTCTGGTTGGCACAGACATTAGCAAACACTAAATTATCTAAGGTAACCTTTCTCTGATTCGCAAACATTTAAAATTTATTAGTATGTATTAGAACTAATTCGTAGTTTGCCTATCTGCACACACTTTAGAATTGTTTTGTCCTGTGCTCCTTTCTATGAAATTCACTTCAATTTGCTTCTGGGTGCAGTGCTTCCAGCTCTCACTCATTCCAAGTGGCAATTGTTTATTTGAATAAACAATAAGTGAGGAATAGAAATTAACTGAAACCTGCCTATTAGCTATATTATGTGAGAGTTACTGGTCACATCTTACTGTTTGGGCTATAAAATGTTTTTTTAAAAGAGCATGGATGCTCTCAGTTGTTCATGAAACAGAGATCTGTGCCCTATGCAGCTATGAGTACAGCATGAAATCAGCTTTTCATCATGAGATTTCTGTTCTTGTGTTGGCTCTGCTGCTCTAACCCTGGGGAAGGCAACTGGCCTCACTCCCTCCAACTATAGCATAAATATAACTACCTTGAAAAGTACTTTCATTTCCACAGACTAAAAATTACTACAATAGAATGAACATTAGTGCACCTGTCAAATAGCCTTACTCTTTACAGGTACCATTTTGATGGTGGGCAGCACAGGATATCAATTTAGGATAACAACACCCAAGATTCAGGCTACAAAGGGCATGACAGTGGAGAACAGAACACTGCTTTTCATGAAACATTGGAGAAAATGCTTTAAAAAAACCCAACAATTACAGTGGGATAATTTGCTTTCGTTAGCTTAAATAATTTCCTATCAAGGCAAATGTCATGTAACAGCTCCCACAAAGCCCTTTCCAGACATACATGCCTTTCCCATTCCATCCCTTTTCCAGACATACAAGCCATAAGCACTGAGCACAGCCCCTAAACAGCAGTAGCAGGGTTAAAAGATTCCTGCATATTTTCTTGCAGGCAACTTTTAATCCATCCCATTGAGTATCTGTGTAATAGCTGCAACACATTTTAATAATTTATGTGTTTGCAAGTGGCTTCATGCAACCCTGTTTTATCTCAGCTCCTTACTCCTAAAAATAAGCAGTTGTTTCCTGTTTAGTATTTGACTTATTCCCAAAATGATGATGTTTATCCTTGTCCTGAAAAAGTAGAGTGGTTATTTTTGACAAATTCTTTTAAACTTTGCCCTTTCAGAAACATAATCTGACAAGAGAGTTTTGTCCATCTGTACCACAGCCATCTTTCAGTTGTGCAGACTCAGTGTCTGACAGCTGGGTCATCCCCATCCAGAGAAACACTCTGCAGTTGCAGACAGTGTCTGGCGCCAGGTGCTCTGCGGTTGCTGAATCCCAGAATCACTGGGATGGAGTGTGGGACATTCAGTTATTCTAATGGGATCTTGTGCTTTTTCCATTGGAAAAGTCTAGCAGGCTTCTTTGAACAATTCTCACTCATTGCTTCCTTACTTAAATATCTTTCTTTTTCCTGGTCCTTGAAGCAAGCTGGGAAAATCCATCATATCCAATTATTAAGACTATAGCCAGGAACTGCAGGCTTATGTCCTGTAAGAAATATACATATATTTGAATATCTTTAAAATTAATTACAGTATAGAATAAAAAACCCATACCACCGTAAGGTGATCATGGTGCTTCTTTCTTTTCATGTCTCCAGGACCTTAGCCATTTATTTAAAAATCAAGAAGTGTTTGTCTAACTAAAGAGCCAGCCAGTTCTTAATTGGAGCCACCGTGCCTTCAGGTCCATCAGGTACTTAAAATTCTGCTTTCTAAAGAAAATACATCCCACTTAATGCTGTTTCATTCTGTCCATCACCAAATTGCTGGTTCACATCTGCAGAAAATTCAGTGTACCTCAAACAGATAGCCTTTATGAATATATTCCAAAAAGAATAGGTTTCCATGAAATAAATATTAGAATTCATTCAGGTAGAATGTTCAAATGTCAAAAATGCTTGATGAGCCTTTGCCATCTCTACTTATGGATGCACCACGCCCAGCACCAGCTTCTCACTGCTCATCTCTAATTATGCAAAATTCAGCAGACTAGCTGAAGTGTGAGGGGACCTCTTGTGCATTCAGAGATCAGCTCTTTCCAAAAGTATAAATTGCTGCAGACCAAGGACTGTTTCATTAAAGAGACCTTTCTTTACATGGCAGATCTTGTTCTACAGACTTGTCTTACTATGACTTTGTTCCTATTGACTAATATTGGTAGAGCTACAGCCAGGGAAGAGCTGACAGAAAACTCTCATCCTGGAGTGGAGATCACAAAGCCAGAGGGCAATTTGGAATATGGAATTTTTGCAAAAATATTACTTCCTTCTGTCATAAATAAACGTTTTATTTGCTTCCCTTTCCTGAAAGGAAACAAAACCAGATGAAATTAAAATAAATTGTACCTTCTGTTATTTTTGGCACGTATATGAAGCTAGAAACACTAATTTGGTAACCCAGGAGACAGACAGCAGACATCTGATAAATTCCTGCAGTTGCTATAAGGTAAGTAGTGATGTTTGCTTCTTGCACAACCCCATGAAATGATGCTCCAAACCTCTTCAAGAGCCCTTTCAGTCCTGACACACTTCAGACCTGGGGTCACCACCAAGTCTGACACAAAGAACCAGGCAGGTAGGCTTGGAGCTGCCAACTACCGTCCATAGGCCCAATTCCACGTGAGGATGGAACAGCTATCAGAAGTGCAGTGATGGGGCTGGAATTTAATGAAAGCCCACGCTCAGAAGGGTCATCATTTACTTGCTTGTTGCCAGAGATTTTTATTAGCTGACTGTTTGGTCGAGAAGACAAACTTGTCAAAAGTAATTGTTGATTGGTTTGTTTCAGATTTTTAATAGGAATAGGCTTTTCATTTGAGAAAAAGAGACTGTGAAGTGTATGAACAGGTCTGGAAAAATCAGGTTTTGCCCTTAGAATGATTAATCCTATGCAGCTGCTCTCCTGGACTATTTTCAAATGTGCTCAACAATCCTTAAAAGATTTGTTACAGAGTGGTGACAGAATTATTTTGCCTGACTAACTTCATATTTTAACGAGCTGTGAAAGCCTAAAATTTGAAAGAAGATAGCTTGTACTGATTTGGATGAATAATAGGCAAGAAAGTTTTAAAAGGAGACCACCAGCAGCATTACAAGATACTAAATTCCATCACTCTTACTCCTCTGTTAGTTACTCTTGCCAAAGACTGCTGCATATTGTTAATCATCCTCAGAACCTACAAATAGGTATAGGTACAAAATTGGGCTTTTTTTACAGCTGTTCACAACACAAGAGAAGGTAAAGTTAAAAGGCTGAATTAACACATTTTCTTGATATCACAATCCTTTTCAGCTTAGTTTAAAACTATCTTCCTTATTTTCAGTCACATTCCTCCCAAAAAAATCTCTAGATGTTTTCAATCAATTTATCATACTTGCTTCAGCTGTTTCCTTCTGCTAAGCTAACCCCTAATTCAAGAGACCATGTAATTGTCTTTAAATTTAAACATATTCTTAAGCTTTATGAAAATCCATTTGTCGTGGAAGCAATGTAACAGTCCTAATTACAAAACGGACATAACCCCTTGTTTAAACTCTTTGTTTAGTAGGGATGTCTTCCTGAATCAGTACTTCCATGCTATGCTGTGACATTTTCAAGAGCACTCAAATAATTTAGCAGACTCAGTGTTGTTCCCCTGCAGGTTGGTATTTTTGAAAAATAAGCGTTGCTGAATAAGAGTGGATTTGGGGATAGTTTTGAAAAGCTTTTGCTGAATTGCAGGCTTAGTCATTTATTTCAGCACATTTATTTCAGAAATACATAGCCCAAGCTTCCTATTTAATTCCATCTCACATTTCTATTGGTAACCACTGTAAGCCATCTGCTTCCACCTGCTTTGTCCTCTCCTTCCAAACCACAAACTTTCAGTTTATCCCTGAAGAATATTGTCTAGCAGGAGGTAAATTCTTTTAACTTGAATGTTCTGGGACGGGGTTTCATCCTAACTGCTGAGCATCCCAGCCTCTCANGGTAAAAAAAGCAGCATTTCTTTTAAACATTCTTTTAACTTGAATGTTTTGGGACTGGGTTTCATCCTAACTGCTGAGCATCCCAGCCTCTCAGGGATGATATCCCTCCTGTCGCTCAACAGCCAGCACGGCATGGCAGCAGCACAGAGCAGTCCCAACCAGGGTGAAGTGTTGCCTCCTCTGCTTCTCCTTATCCTCCCATGTGCCCTCCTTTCTTCTTCCTTTTGTCCCCCTTTCTAATGATGACCCTGTAAATAGGGTTAATAACATCAAACTTTACACAATAAACACTGTTCTCTTCCAGGTCAGTCAGTGGTCATGGTTCTTCATGCCCATCATTGTATTGTATTTTCCCACAAATCTCTCTCCTTTTAGAAAGGAGCAAAATTTACCATCATTTTGTGCTGCATTCCTTGACTCTGATGCTTCTAAGCTGCCAAGACACAGGCAGAAAGTCACCTTTGATTTGGCCCCAAATATCTGAGACCGAGCCTTTCACTTCCCTACTCTGCAAAGTCCATAGTGAAAGGCAGCCAGTGAAGGACAAGTAGTGAAAAGGAAGCACTCAAACTGCACCTTTTGTCATAAATTAAACTTTCCCATCTCCAAGCATCTGTAAACGTTCCTAACTGAAAAATACCAGCAAAATTTTGGTCCTGCCTGGCACAATTACCTGGTGACTACACACACCATATGCCCTACTCCTGTGCCAGTCTGATGAACCTCCTGCACTTACAAGTGCTAATTTTCACAAGCACCCTTCATTGCAGGAACATTTTGTAGCTACTTAAATTTGAGATCCAAGTTATCTACCTAATAATTTACATGCTGGAAGATGCCACTATTATGCAATCAGAGACTGGAAAATTATTTCATGAGATGTAGACAGCCAAAGAACAGGAATTCAAGTGACAAGATGCAGGTGTCTCAATAAACTTAGAGCTTGAAAAAAAATCATTAAAAAGTTTTAGAGAACACCCAGGTATGTTCAGCTCAAAAACTGGCCACAGGTAGGTCCCACTGATTCCCTCACATGTTCACAGAAGAGGATGAAAATGCCCCATTTGTTATTCTTCATTTAAAACTGGGTTGCCGCATCTTTTTTGCAGCACCCTGTGAAAGAGTCCACCACACACCAAACACATATTGAAGGTGGAATGGTTCTGGAAAACCAAGAGGAGCAAAATTTTCCAGGTGGTTACTTGAGCAAAAGCATTCACAATTTTGCAATTCATTTAATCAAACTATTAAAAAATTAAGCATTACAATAGAAATAATTACCTGTAAACCAATATTTTGAATTTAAATGTATTCAATTATCCAAAAGTAATTAGAATACTTTTAAATTTTAAAATATTACAAACATTCTAGATCACATGCCTATATTTTTGGACATGAAAAATGTTTCATTTCTCCTCCTCAACACCTTTCTTTTTCATTTCTCTGGAATAACTTCAGGCCAGGCAGAGTTGCACTCTAGATGTTCCCATTTCTTCACTGGCCATTGGAGAGATGAGTCATCTAAGTGAGACAGATCTCAAGACACAAACACAGCAGCAATAGGAAAAGAATAGGAAAAAAAAAAAAGGCAAAAAACTCCAAAGCAAACCTCTTATTTGATTCTCTTTTCTCTAAATGGAAGTGCAATCTTGATTCTCTGCAGCAGAACAGGAAGTTCTTGGCAGGGCATTCAATTGCGTTGTTGGAACACTTTGTAGTTACACTAGATTTCATTTGGGGAGGTAGCAGGGCTTCCTCCGAACCCTGAGACAGTTCAGTGAGATCCCACCGTGAAAGAACTCCCAAAACAAGGAGCTGACCACTTGGGAGAGTCATTTCTCAGCTCTCAGAATCTCCTGATGGCACATTACTGACCGCTGAGTGGCAGTGTAAGGAAAACAAACCCAAAACCAACCAGCGACAATCCACGTGGGCTTTCATTGAATCCACAGCATCACAGAGACTACCCCAGCATTCAAACAGAATATCCCCATCAGGACAGAGACATTTTACCAGAGCTCGCTCACTGATGCACCATCCTGTGTCCTGGCCAGCTTACCTGTTCACAGTATTTCAGAGATAAAGCTTTTAATAAGGGTTCTGCATCTATATCTCAAACACATACAAGGTTTAAGAGGAGACTAGAAAATCCTGATGTTTCTTTAAGAAAATTCAAAGAAAACCACAATCTTTCTGTCAGATTATCTAGGACTTTTCTCTAAAAGCAGGACTATAAATCAATTTGTCAGTAAGATGGATATTGTTAAAACAAAACAAACAAAAAACCCCTCTGCATTCAGTATCAAGTGAACATTCAGAAAATAAGGAAAATAGAACCTTCCTGAAGAAGGGTCTGGAACTGAGGAAAACCAATAAAATATATTGTGACCTATGACCTACGCAGCTCTCATAAGAATAACTGCCTAAATCAGTAACCTTGAGTTGCTTTCCCACAGCACTCTGGGGAAAAAAACCAAACCAACAAACAAAAAAACCCAACCAGCCTTCTGAAACAGAGAACTCTATAAATACCTGAAACACAGAGCAAAACTCAAGTTAAAAAAAAAGTCCAAAAAATACTTCTACCAGGATAACAGGTAAAGTACTTACACTAAGATTGATTTGAAAGCCTAAAAAAGACATAATGACCAAAATTCATATTCTAGTAATTTTTCCACGTTTTAAGATCAAGAGAAGTCAGAAAGAAAACAAAAACACACTGCCATGAAATATGAGCGCTACCAAAGGAATTTCACACACAATCTCATGGTTCCTCAGCTAATGCTCTTCCCTCTGCTCAGTAAATTCCCTGCTGTTTTGAGGAATATGGGATGAGCAGCACAAGAGGAAGCTTTAAAAACTGCAGATGAAAACTGAGGAAGTATTTCTTATTTGCAAATACCTAATTTGGGGAAAGAAAAAAAAAACAAACAAGACACAGCATATCCACACAAAAGATGAATTCCTCTTCCCTTTGTGTTGCTTCTTCAGACATGATTTCATCACCAACTTAAACCCGTCGGAGCCCACACTCATGTCTGTGTGCTCCTGCCCTTTTTTGTGTCACCACCAGCAATCACTGGTATGTGGCAAGTCACAAAACATGCTGAAACAGCTAAAAGTTTATTTGTTTTCTTCCTCTTCTGCTGCCTGCAGGGCCACACAACTGCTACCACCGACACAGAGAAGGCAGTGCACAGTCACTGCCGGGGATTAGAGGAAAAGATTGGATTACCCTTTTCATCAGCAGCTACAGGCTCTTAGGGTGATTTATGACAGCAAACCTGGGAAAGTAAGATCATAGAATAACCACATTTTTCTAATCTTTTCTATTACTTTGAATTATGAGAAACCTGAAACACCCAGCTAGAAGAGCTGCAATAAAGTATATCACAAGCCATTTGGCATCAGTCTTCCAAGACAGGCAGCTCTGTGCATTCACAAATTTTCTGTGCAAAAAGTGCTGAATACATGCTATGCTTCACTCTTTTGAGTTACTTTAGCAACCAACACAACAGGACATGAATCATCATGCAATACTTTATGAATAGGGTGCCGTAAAACAAAGTCAGATTCAGAATATTGATGCAATTAGGCAAAAGTTAGAAATGCACCATTATCATAGCATAGTCTCTTGAATGAAATCAGAAAAGGACACTGTAAGAAGAAAATAAAACACCAAATGAAGAAACCCAGAAATATCTATCAGTCTGCCTCAGTGGATGGTGGTGGGTTATTAGAACTGCTGACAGCTGATGCTGTGCCAACACCAGCTATCTCCCCTCTGTACTAACTGATAAGCTCGTGGCCTTCTGCCATATCGTATGATCTCTGCAGGTCTTAAGACAGTAAAATGGATCAATTTGAATAGAGTTTGAATTATTTAACAGCAAATCATGATTTCACTCAGGAAAACAACTCTGAATACAATGTCAGCAACCAAAACCCAAGCTGGATTCCTCACTTTATACATATGTACCTACAGAAAATTACATCAATAACATGAACTGTACCAAAACATTTACCGTGTTTCCCACTCCTTTACAATGCAGTTAAGGCCAGAAAATGAGCAGTAAAATAGAGCTGTAGAAAAGGACAGATGAAAACTGCCTGGCCTAAGCTGAGGGGCAAAGAAGTAGTTTTGCATTTCCCCTTCAATATTTACTTATACCCAACAAGGGTGACCAAACTGAGGGGACAAATTACACCCAAACCTTAAAAGCAGTTTATGCTGCCTGAGCCACTGCTCTGCCAAACCATTCCTGTGGCTCAGGACAGACCATGGAACCCACCATGTCTCACGTGGGCAGACCATTACTGGGACAGCTGCGTCTCCTCAGCTCAGCCTCTGGGGTTTGCAGGGCTCCCCTCACTGGCACCACGAGCGTCGCCCCTGGGGAGCAGGCCAGCCGTCAGGAGTGCCTGCCACGCTACCCTCAGCTGGGAAAGCACAGACTTGTCTTCTCAGCCTTAAAAGCTGTGTTTCCCCCCTGTCACGTGTGCCACACGAACACTGCCCCTCCGGCGCCATTTGCTCCAGGGGGTCCCCCCAGGTGGGGATTGTGTTTTCTGGGATTCAGGTTCCTCTTCTTTCCCACCACCATCCAGGTGGCCTCCTGCAGCCACCACACACAGACATTACTGAGGCCAATCCTGCCCTTCCACCTCCATCAGCTTTCCCTTTGCTAGAGAAAAAAACACCCTCAAGCAAGGGAAAAACATATTTGGGCCTAACCTGTTTGGGCCTGACCTACCACCCCCTCAGGTGAGCACCCTCAGACACCTTCACCCTAGGGGTGCCAGCAGGGCCAGGGGATGATGGTTTTTGATACCGTCAAGTGAAGAAAACAAGATATAAAATTCAGAACTCAGCAGAAACCTTAAGACAGAAAAGAGATGTACTTTTGTAGCTTACTCCTGGAGAAATTAAGAACTAGTCTCTTTAAAGGCAATGATGGCTTTGGTTTGGTTTTGCATTTCGTGGTCTATTTTACACAGTTGTTCTATCTGACTGGAAACAAATTACATAATGACATGTAAGTGCTAATACAGAAGCAGGAGAAAAAGCACCCTCAAGCAAGGGAGCAAGCAGGACCTTTCAGAGGCAGCCTCACGTGTAGCTGCTGTAAGAGGAGAGACTCCCACCTTGGGCTCCTCCTGCCTCCACTGTGGCAGCAGGAATGGCACTGGTGGCCAGCTGGTGTGAGGTGATCCACTGAGCACTGCTCCCTGGACCCTCCCTCATTGCCTGCGATGAGCCAAACTTCACCTAGACAAATGTATTTTCAATTTGTGCTGCTAACAAAGCCTCGAGTAACCCTGCCAAGGTGCTAAACCATGTAATTTTCCTTCCTGAACAGATACACCTGGGGCTGCCAAGCCCTAAGAACTTGGCATCTTCCTGAGAAACTTGTGTGCACAAGTCAGTCACAGCATCTTGCTATAAATCAGCATTTTACTATGAATCCTAAAAACTTGAACCAGCATCAGTACTATAAATCCATTAGCATGGATCAGCCTCCATAGGAACAAAAACCTGATGCTTAATGGAAACTACCCCAGCAGTGCTTTTGTAACCTTAAGCACCTCATTATCATCTTCACTGTCTTTTTATCTCTTAGAGTACTTCTGGAGCACCGGAGATTGATACCATTTAGAAAAACTATTTTCACCGATTAACTGCTTGGAAATAGTGACTGCATTCAAACACCTCTAAATGAAGGAGCAGCCAAGGCACGAGCTTGAGCCACATACAAAAAATCTGTGTCAAAACTAGAAAGCGAACTGGTGTCACCATGTGTTTAGCCAGTGATTATGTTTTCTTCACGAAGTGCACTGCAGGAACTGCTTTTCTGTTCAGCAACTCCCTTGTGAGTACAACTCACTTGTACAGCAGTAACTCTTTACATCCTCCCGACCTCCAACATTCCTTACAGACTGAAACATGAGAAAGATGGGACAAAATCAGATCACTAAAATTAACTTTCCGACTCAGTCCTTGGAAATGTGTTTATGAAATATAGTCAAATGGAAGAGAACAGACAATGCCTTGATGTTTCAGTCAGAACACACACATAAAATGAAATAAATAAATAAAACAATGTCATCAACAAGTGAACAGTACACAGCACGAGCATAATTGAAATATAAAGAAAAAAATTAATCATTTGGCCTTGAAGAACCTGCTCAGTGTTTTTTGGAGGGTGTCACAATGAGTGGATTTAATCATTGGGTCACCAGGAAACTTTACTATACTTCTATTTGTAACAAAGATCCTCTTTTTTTTCCCCCCATTGCCTTCTCTCTTTTGGTTCCATTCCTGAATTCCACAGTTTTCTTCACCAGTCTTTTCCACATCTCCCTTAACATGCTTCTTTTGAACATCATTTTAAGCTGCAAAAAAAAAAGCACTATTTTAACTCTGGTGAACAACCTGACCTAGTACCTGATGCCTTATTTTAGAAAATGGCAGCACCCTGAGCAAAGTGCCCATTTTGTGGATAAGCACTGACTGCTGGTAACCCCTGAAGAGGTTATCCACAAGTGATCATTACTGAAAAGTGTTTCCAGTGGAGTTTGATGCTGTTTGAAGTTTCCATGGTGATTCGGTTTGCAACTCTCAGATCACAGGTTATCAAATTTACAGACTAAAAAAAGGACTGACGGGGTGAGAGACAATGACAGAGAACAGGGCAGTCGTACAGAAAAAAAAATTGGGGCCACTTGAAGAATTAGACCCATTCAAATGCTGATGAAAAAAAAAAAGTTATATATCAAAGAACAAAATACCAGGTTTTAATTATGAGAGACTATTTCAGAAAGTAGAAGCTAAAAAACGTGGGTCATAATAGACATGCAGCTAAGAATGAGAGTTTTCAAAGCAATTCCATGGCAAATGAAACAAGGAAAGAAAGTGAAAGCAAGGATAATCTGTTCCTCACATCAAAAATGAAGAGAGAGATGGCCAGAGACAGAAATTATTTTTTACTTAGCTGTGGACCATTGACTCATAAAACCATTTTTAAGAGATTGTAAAATCTGGCACAGAGAGATATGACTTTTATCAAAAGCTAGAGATGTTTCCTTACAATTTAAGATTTCACAGTATGATTAGATCATCAAAAGATGATCAAGTTGTGATTAATTTCCAAAGCACATATATCAGATTGGTAAAATAATACTCAGTGCTACATCATTCTTAAATTTCACACAAAAACCAGCACCAGTGGCTTGGAGCTCCAGGTAGATAATTTTAGGAGGAGAAACAACCTAATTCTACCATTAATGTTGGTTTTTATCCAGAACTGGAGCAAACTATAATAAGAAAAAGCTAATGAAAACCACATTTATTGTTCTCTAACAAAGCATCATAATCCAATAGAAGGGTTTCATCATAATCCAAGAAGAGTTTCATCATAGTCCAATGGAAGGAATTTGGCTTGCTAAGTTATGACCTTCTTACTAAAATTACTAAATGAAATAAGAATTTCTATTAGACATAAAAATCTGTAAAAGCCTGTGATTTCTTTCCCACTTATATTCCCATGTGGGTGCTACGGAAAAAAACCTGAGAAAATCTTCATCATTCTCCCTCTTTTCACCAGCAAGGGCAAGAAGCAGAGTTTGCCACAGAAATACAGGTTTTCTTCACATTGCTTTAGGTATATTGCAGATAATGATGTTTTGGGATGTACTTGTTCTGCTTGTATTGCAGAGAAAGAAAACATCTGGCATAGGGATTTTGGGAGAGCAACAGGTAGCCATTAGCAGCTTCACTCGCCTGGAATTTCTTGAGCTAGGAGCCACAGACACCTGAAAATCTGCTTTAAGGCTGACAGGCACTCAGAGACGAGTCTGGAGCTGTGTTTCCCGTGCATTGCTTAGCAAGTTCTAGTAAGAGTGAAATTTGACTTTTCATCCACGTTAGCACTTGCCAAGACATGTAGGTTTTGTGATTTGAAGAACCCACCTCTGTAATTTCTAAATTCTAGTTTATTTTCCTCCCTCTTACCATTTTGCACCCCTGCTACTAGAGCAAGAGTAGATGCCCTTCCAGAGAAGACTGGATACGACAGTTTTGTGCTGCTTTTCTTGCAGAAAAGGATTAGAGAGAAGGAGTTTCTCTAGAACAAAAGGACACAAATCATTGTGAAATAATTTCGAAATTCCAGGGACGGACAGCGTAAGAGAGGAACACAGAGGGCATATTCTGTGCCAGGAGACAGAGTTTCTAGCCAAAGCTAAAATGTTGAAAAGTGGAAAAAAATCTGCAATTTAAAATAAAAGCTCTGGTATGCAAATGTCAGGGGATCCCAAACACTTATTTTAAAACCCCCTCTTCATAGCTGATGGAGGGAAGTAAGGTTGCTCTGACTCCTGGGGGGCTTCTCTCAGGGATGGAAGGGTGAAACTCCACCAGTCTATTTCCCCTCCACTTTCCCTAACACTCCTTAGTCTTTCTGCTTCCTCGTTAAGCTCAGCCACCAGAGAGAGATCATTCACCTGTTCACACCACATGCAGGCATCTTTTGCACCGTCCCCAGTACTGCTGACAGGCTAGAATGCTCCTTACAGGAAGGGGTCTGGACAGGCACATCCTTCTTGGGGAGGTCTCTTTGGCTTGGTACCCCTTTACTAACTATAGCTTTTGATTGTTTGGAGACCACTGCTGAAAAAAACCCAAAATCAACCAACCAACAAACCAACCAACCAACCCACCCACCTCCAGCACAAAATAAAACCCCACTAGAAGGAGGATGAGTGCAACCCCACCTGCTTGCCCTGTCCTCATGAACCTGCCACGCCTGCAAAGCCACATGAGCCCCTGCTCGCTGCACTCCCTAGAGCCTTCTTTTAACCGTCCCAGGGCCAGGGGATGCCTCTCCCTGTGCTTAAATTCCATTTCTCCATTACAGAAATTCACAGTGAGCTCCTGTCACGTTCCTGCACGACAGCAGAGTAGGTGAAAGCCTACAGATCCAGTCAAAAAGGAGCTCTGTGCAAACAGCACAGGACTTAAGTTCTCAGAACTCATTCATCTTTGTTTTTCTTTGAACAGGAAAACCATGAAAGGGAAAGATCTTGATTAAATATATGACGTCTGCTCTTTTTTGTTACCTTCTCTGAAGAAAAGATGATGTGAACATACACATCATTACTGCAGGATATATACAGGATTGAATTTACAAAGATAATATCTTTAATGTGACTAATGCTGTACTCTAAGAGCCAGACCAGCTTTCAGGATATGCAGGCTGAAGCTTTGATCCTCAAGGCAAAATACAGCTTCAAACTCGTGATACAAGTTTAACTCACACAAGTTAATCAATTACATCATCAAAGAGGTTTGTACCAGCAACAGAGATAGGGAAGACCCAGTAAGTCATGACAGAGAGGAAAGGTGGGTTCAGCAGAACACACAAAAGCTGCTGGTGGCTCAGGAGTGGGAAAAATTACAACAGGGCACAGAACCACAGTTCTTAATCTGAATTTAATTTTGAAAACTTGGAGCTTGCATTTCAGTGAAGCATTTCTGTACCTGAAAATGTCTCTTCTTTATGGTTTCAGTCGGTCTCATAAAAGACATCATTTGACTCTCCAATTTCTTTAATTATAGCAAGACCATAAAAACTTTTTGATTCAGTAAGGAAACTCATAAAAGAAAAAAAAATAAAATTTATATTTCTACAAATAAATTCCAAAACCAGAAATCAAACAAAACTTTATAGCCTTAACTACAGATAAAAGAAATAAAAAGAGGGTATGATATAAAGTGTCCTTCCTTTTCCCAAGCCACAAAGTTGCCTGATGCAAAAGGCTAGCGTTTCAAAAGAATTAGAAGCATCTCCTCATGCTCAATGGGATGCACATGTTTAGAAGATAAATGTTTAGGAGATCTTTCTAGAGAGATAAAATTTTAGGAAAAAACCCCAAACATTTATTTCACCTTTCAGTGCACAAGACACAACATCCTAGGAGAGATTCCTATCTCAGCTGTCCATTTATCATTGGTTATTTGACAATTAAAAACATTTGTTCCCACTTCTGTGGGGGATGGGAATACCAAGCAATGCAAGGAACCAGCCTCTCCAGATCTCTTTTTTCCAGCTCAGATTCAGCAGGAAGCTGGAGGTCATGGATCTTAGAGAGGAGGAATTTTCTGTATTACAGCTACAGATTTTTTTTTCTTATTTTCATGTCAGAGTAATCGCTGATAGTAAAGTTGTGTATAACATTCCTTAGTGGGGGAGAGTTAATGATGTGAGAGGAACTGAAGCGTGGAGTCTTAAACCTCAACATTAAGCAGCTCTATTATTAAAATTCATATTTATTCCAATCTTGTGCAATGCTCTTGTGACAGCTCAAAGAACTTTGATCTAAAACAAATTCTTACTTTAAATACTGCTGATCCTTCTGAGAAGGCAAATTAAACTGGGCTCACAGAAGGTTGAAGCACCCAATGTTTCCCAGGGTGAGGCCCCAGTAGAAGAGTCAAGGGAAGCTGCATACAAAAGGCAAACACACAAGACAAAAGGTGTATTAGCTGCAAATTAGGAATGGTCTCATGTGTCTTTGTGTATATGTGCAGAATGAGGCCATGACCTTAATAACTGGGCAGTTATTAAATTAAAAACTCATTAGGTCAGTTCAACAGCAAGCCACCAATGGGACATGCCCCAACATCCTTTTGAGTGGGCTCTTGGAATCATGAACAGTAAAGTTCAACAGTAAAATTCTTTCCCTAAAGTGGATGTTGAGGAGAAGAATGAAATTACAAGGTGGATTTTCGTGAAGCTCAGCTTGGGAAACACAGCTGAGTCTCAAATACTGATGAGGTAAAAGATGCAGCAAGATTAGAAACAATGAATAAATGAATTGGGTTTCATTTGTATCATGAAAACTTAGGGTCAAAGAAAAATGGAAAAACTGCACTGCTCTCTTTGATGTACACAGGAAATGGTAGAGGCAGGGGTGGAGGGAGAATCAGAAAATAATCAGGAACATAAAAGTTTCCAACACAACTTAGAATTCATCTCATAACTTCTGGAGGCCAATTTAATAAACATCCTTTCCTTTTCTACATAGGTTTCTCCATGGAGGTTTACTTATGTAATTACATGGTAGGACTTGGGAAACATTTTAATATCAGCAGCACCAGATACCAGGTCAAGTTTACCCAGGCAGATTAATTCATGGGGGGGAGTTTGGTTCATCTCTAGACAAGCCCTGATAGAATACTTAGCTTAGAAGGATCCAAATCTTATCAGTTCCCAAAAGTTAAAAGTTATCTACAAATGAAGGAAGACTTCAGTCTCCAAAATAATGCTACAGGTACCTTTGCGGTGCTTGAGAAGTCATTTCCAAACACATATACTGAAATTCTGGCCCCTCGCCTTAGAGCTTTTCACATTTTGCTACATGAGAAGCAATGCACTTGCCAAACTCATTTTCTCAGTAAAATGAGAAAAGGCTGAACCATTTTCCCATTAAAAACATGCACTAGTTTCCCAGGTACGTGTGCAGCAGTTATTTGTGTCTCTGCTATTAAGGTCTTAAGTGTGATATAAGCATTTTATTCATTAGAAGACTGCATTTTCAAGTTAAGCTCACAATTTAAGCCTTATTTAATAATAAGCTTTACTTATTTATAAGTATTTTTAAAGCTTTATTTAATTAATATTTAATTTCATTTGATTAAATTAATTTATTTAATTTTATTATTTAAAAATAAGCTTTATTTAATACCTTTTTCTTCTTAAAAAATAGGCAAATATGGAGGAAACTGATGCAGGCACTACTGAGAAGATTCTGATCTCAGCTAAGTGCCTCTGTGATGCTGGCTTGTGACTGGTATTTGAAACTGGCAGTAGCATTTGTCATACATGAGGACTGGAAGAAATATCAGTTCATTTATGTGTTTTGTTTACTTTTCCTTAGAAGTCTGCAGACACCTGCCTTTTGTGCTGTAGCTTTCAAAAGGCAAAGAAACAGTACATGAAAATCCAACATAGCTGTCCCCACTGTAAACACCCCTAGTATGTTAAAGTTATGAAAGACACGAGCTCTGCTTTTACATCTACTGTCACCTGCAGAGATCAGAGCCTATCTATACCTTACAAATCTTCACAGCTACACAAATGAAAGTGCAAGTACCTGATCCTGACACCTGTTTTAAACAGGATTCTCAAAGCTGCCTCCCAGCTGAAATGCAGCCCCGTTTGAGCTCAGCCATCCATCACTGCTGCCTGGCACAGGAACTGCCCCACACTGAGCCCTGCTCTGCCAAGGGCTGGGCTCTCTCTGCTGAGGATGGCAGCTGGTTTGGGTACCCCAACATGTTCCTGCAGCAGCGCCAATGATGGCAGAGTGGCTGTGCTCTTTGCCCAGAAGTTAATGAATTAAGTTCTAACAAGACAAGACATTGGAATTGGGTGCTATTGCATCAAACTGCAGAGCCCAGAGACAGAGGCTTCTGCTGCAGTCAGTGGTAGAGCCTTGGGATGTTAAGGCTGTGCAACAAAGATTTAGTGGGGAAGAAAGATGCTTAAGCTTTCAACTAAACACCTGATGGTGATGGAAGCATGAACAACTTTTGTTTATTCCTTTCCCCTCTGAATTTACTTGTACTCGATAGTGGGGCTAAAAAAAGACAACAAGGCGAACACTATTCTCCTAAGCTCTGATTCTTTGTTCTCTGCCCCCACCACAGTACACCCAAATTTCCTTCAAGATACCTTCAGCAGGGTGTTCAACTTAGCTGTAGATGGTTCAAAACATTTCTATTTTAGACAATGCCTGCAGAACGCACTGAGATCTTCACTGAAGGAACAGCTGCTACCTCAAGAAAAAGAAAAAAAGACCAGAAGGTGGGGGGGCATCCAGGCTGACGTGTGTTGTGTATTTCCCATGGCTCTATGTCTACAGAGAACATTTCCCAAGGAGGAAGGAGGCTTTTTGGTGTCTTTTTGAATCAAGCAGAGGGATTTCTACTTCATGATCACCAGACATTCTTTTGAGATAAACAGGAGTGGATAAAGATCCTACATTCCTTTAAGCATACAGAATAAAAACCACTGTGAGATCCTAAAGGTTTATAAATGAAAAACCATCACCAAGGAGCCAAGAAGTCTGGCTTCCCCTTTGAATGCTGCTCTCAACCTCAACGAGACGCATTTTTTCGTTCAACTTTCTCACAATGTTCACGTAACTCCACTTGCCAGCACGTTTTGCCAAATTAGAAAAACTGCTGCAGAAACCATCTGCTCAAGATTGCTTACGTATAATAAAGTATGGCTCAATACAATGTATTGGAAATGTTTGGGGATCTTTACATGGGAACCAAAAGCAGCAGTGCTGACTCAGGCAGATCTCCCGCTGATGTCAGTGGGAATTGCACCTGAATGAGCTCTGCTGGAGCTGATACAGAGCTGGCTGTGCTGTGCCTGCCGCTGACTGACAGGAGAACATATGGTTATAGTTTAACAATACCAACTGTAACGGAGATGAGAAGGAAAGTTTATAGCATTTCTGGCTTGCTGCTCTTTTATAACTATCAGAAACACTCAAATGATTTGTACACGTATGCTCTGTAACAGCTTTTCCCAGCTTCAAGTGAACACTGAGCAAGTGCTCCAAAGTTGGATCCTACCTCAGCAGCAAGAGCTGATCTGTTGATATAGAAACATGAACACCAGAAAGACTGTATGTGAAGACTAAAATAATTCATTATTTCCCTGCAGATTGTTCTATGTTGTCTCTGGATGAGAATTCAGATGTTTTAACACATCCCCAGTGGCTCAATCTGAAGCAGAAATAAAGCCTTTGTAGCACTGACTTTATCAGCCCAGTAGTGGGGATAGCTGTGACAGCTGCTACACCAAAGGACAGTGGCTTCTCAAATTTGACTGCAAATGTAGGTGTTACAAAATTACAGTAAGCATTAGTAAGTCTAAAAGGTATGTCACTCAGGTTGCAGCACCTGTGAATTGTGATCACCAAAGCAGCACCTCCAGGGAGATAAATCAATTCCCCAACCTTGCATGAGTTGCAGAAGGGTGAAGAATACCAAAAAGTAAAGAAGAGAAGCTATGATGCGTGTTCCCACAAGTCTTAACCACTGCTTTAACAGAAGGGATTATGAACCTTCAATAATTCCTAAGAAGGGGCCACATTAAAGAACCAAATGCAGAGTAGGTGAAGTATTTCCTTTTGGAACCCACTAACTAGCACACGCCCCTCACAGAGGTTGCAATTTGGTTGCAGCTCTCAGGCATGTGCCCTTTTCCTTCAAATACTACAATGAGCTCCTGTGTTCTGCATTACAGAGCTTCTGTTCCCCTCAGGTTACCAGCCATGGGAACACTGGGTGTGAGAACAGCTCAGCTGGTCAGAGCAGGGCCCTAATAAAAGGCTGTGGGTTCAATTGCTGTATGGACCATTCACTTGAGAGTCAGACTCAATGATCCTTGCAAGTCCTTCCAACACAGAGTATTTTGTGATTCTGAAATTCACCTCCACAGAATGTCTAGAGAAGCTGCACTCCTTTTGCTCAGGCACAGGGACACAGTGAAAGCTGAAACCTATCACATCAACTATGTTTTTTCATGTGGTAAAAGGCAGTAGTGGCTGGAAATTAAAAATACAAAGGCAAGGAAGATCTCACTCCAAATCTCAAAGTAGTGCAGCTTCACAGATCATCCCCTCTGGCAGACATCCCCCAGAGTGGAGCTCTGGGTAGGGATTTCCTGCATTTAGGTGGCCAGGGTAGAGATTCTGAGAAGTTTCAACTGCTTCAGTTGAAGGAAGGTAACGACTCAGGGTTTGACCTCTGATTTGGGCAAAAGCCACTTCATGGTCACTTTCTAAATTATTGCTCAAGGTCTCCAGAAGCAGACAGTAAACAACGTTTGCATTCCAGTAAAGGGAGCCTGGAGAAGCAACATGAGGGAGACAGCGCCCAGGCTGGAGCTCACGGGCAGAGACAGACTCTTCCTGGCACTCTTTGTGAGGAGGTTCTCTGACCACTTGTTTAAGCCTCAATGCCTGAGTCATCCTTACCTGTACTCTGTGTTTCCTATAAACCCTCTTGGAAGAGAATCCATTTGCACAGGGATGGTTAGGAAGAACACTGAAGTATCATTAATATTCTCCATGGCACATTCTCATTACAAGGCTTCTGAGGACCAAGAAAACTGTATTAAAAATACTCTGATCCCAAAAAACACAGCCCTAATCCTGTATGAAGGAGTGTATCTACTGTCCACAGAATCAAAACATGCAATTAGGAAACAGTAAAAGAAGAAAATTATCATTCCTGTAGAACTAGCACTCCTTGGAAGACACTAAGTGTTAGAAAAAATGTTTTAAAGTTAAAACAAAGATGTTTGGTTTAGAGGAATCATCACAGAAGGGGGACCAACTGGAATTTCAGTGCAATTGTGAAGTAATTTGGTTAATTAACATAGAGGCACCATTCATTTATCTTATAATATCAATCCCTGCTTTACCATAACACTAAGAAGCTGCTGGCCTGGGTCAAGTGAAAGAACAGCTGTGTCACTGCAGCTATTCAAAGGAACACGAAGTCTGTAGTTACACACAGGAGAACACTAATTTTAGGGGATGCTTACCTAATATGGACTTTGGAGGTGGAAAAATAAGACCTACCAGGATTGCTCTGCCATTCCTGAACAGCTGCTTACCTTGCTTACGACAGATCAGTTGACACAGCTTTGTTCTGCCTTTTGTGTTAGCTACTGTAATTTCATAGCTCCTTCCTCCTACGTAGCTACTGAGACAGAATGTTTAAATGAAATAAAAGCAAGCAGGAAGAGTAAGGAATGGGGATCACTGCAGCAGTTTCTTCCCCTTTGTAAGATTAAGGGAAGGAATGCAGTACGTACCTCTCAGCTTAAGTGAAACCAAGTCCAAAATAATTCCATGTTGAAGCAGGCATCAGCTTACAATTAAGCCCAGACAAGCAAATATATTTAAGTTTTGACATCCCAGTGTTACCTTGCCCTTTTTGCTTCCACTCTTGCTTGTTGTTGTATCTCACATTTCTCTTTTCCAGCTGGAACTGTAATTCTGTTCCCAAGGGTGACTGAGAGCAAGGCAGCCCTCTGTGGGTCACTGGTTTTGCCTCGATCATCAGTGCACAGCAGTCAAACTCCAACCTGCCTCAAAGGCGCCAAGTCCCAAAGCACAACTTGGCTCAGAAGTGAGGTTTTGTTCTGAGCCAACTGAGCAGAATAGTGTTGAAAGCAAGAGCATGGCCACACTCCGGGTGAGTGGGATAAACCAGGAATGGGACAGGACATGGCCAACCCTGTCTCTCACACAGGAACCCAGAACAGCAATCCCACAGAAGAACCAAACAGAAGCATTTGCAAAGCTGCACGAGGAACTGAACTTCAGCTCTGGGCTATGAGCAGTACGGGTTTCAACACTTCATCAAAGGAGATGGGAGTTATACTTTGGACAGTAGACTTTATTAGAAATTTTCTCCTCATTCATCAGTAAATTCACATTAAAATACGCTGAAGGCAGCTCAGTCTAAACATCTGACATTCTGCCGTAACAACAACTTCCAGTTTAAAAACTAGATAATGATTCAGGCAGGTAACTTGAAACATGTAAGAAACGCAAACAGAAAGCAGCATCTTAAAAAAAAAAAAAAAGGGATGAGCCTGAAAAATTGATACATTTCAGATGGAGTTGGGGAAAAAACCAAAATCAGTCACCCCAAGATGGGAAATAGTTAAATGAGAACTCCACAGACGCTAAACAGATAAATAAACATAACCACACATACATTAAAAAAGGAAACAAAGTACTTAGAGTTCATACCACATAAAAATTATAAATTTGTTCAAATAAAAAAAGTGACAAGCTTTCTAAAATATGAATATCCTAAATTCTTGGGACAGTGAACACTTTGTTATAAACTGCAGAACTTTGGTGGGACTAGATTTGGTCTTGAAAACAACGAACTGCACCTTACTGTTACCAAGTCCAGAAACTGATCTGACACATAAACCATTTTTTTCCTCCCATGTTTTTAAACCACATTCTCTTCTTCTATACAATAACCTGCTTTTTTGAAGCATTAGAATTTTTAGATATAACAGGCCTAATTATGTTGAGCACAGAACTCTCAACAACTCTGCATACCAAAGACAAGGTTTCAATATTTTTCAAAAGTTACTGTCAAGACTTTTCATTTCCTAATTCATTTTTATTTATTGGGGTAAAGTGTAGGAGAGAGAAAGAAAAATAAAATAATAATATTGAAGAATGCTTTGTCCTGCAGGACAGTGAATCTTGCAGGTCAAATTTACTATTGGCATTTACCAGAGGCAATAAAGATAAATCAAGGTATGAGAGATGAGAATTTTAGCCTTCAGGACTGTAAACACAACAGGCAACAGGTAACACATGAACCTCAATCAAATCAATGTTTTCACATTCTTTAGTAGTCCCCCACAGTGATCTGCTTCACTGGTTCAGAAAAAATATATATATTAAAAATTAAATAACACTTAAGTGTCCATCACAAAGATTTATATTTTGTTGTAAACAATTTTCTGCCATTTGCATTGATGAAGTCCCATGTGAGGCCAGAGGGTTCTAGATGTCTTATTGGTACTGTAAGTAATTTTTCAGAGACAGAGGCAAAGGTAGAATTTCTATGTCATGCAGGCGGTCTCTGCCAAGAGCAAAACGAATTGATCTTCGGCACAAGTCCATTAAAGGCAGGGGTTCCGCTGGAAAGACAGGAGAAAGAAAAGAAAGAGTTAATTTTTCAGCATCTCCATTTACAGACAATGTTTAATTTATTAACAGAGATTCTGTATTTTATCGATCAGTCAGAGAGATAGAAATGGTATTGGGAAAACCTTGGAATCTTGAGGCAGTTAAGACAATCAATAGAAGCCAAGGCAGAATTTTCTACACTGCACCCATGCTAAGGGGCTGCAAAGTTTCACACTCAGCTTCTTTATCTGTGAATTTTAAAATAATAATGCCAAACCACTCTTTGTGCCACCCTATCAAGTTGCAGCATGAGAAGTTACTACATTTCCAGATATCAAACAAGACAAAGAGCTTCTACTGTGTTTATCACACAACATTTGTCATGCTGTGTTAACATGAACTACTCTGGCAACTCCTGACCTTTGCATCCCAGCTCCTTCTGCATCTTAGGAACTGGAAATGGCACTCAGGGGTAACCAGAGTTCTCAGTCAACAGTGCTTTTCCTGCAGCACTCTCTCAGCCTTACTTTCTAGGAAGTTCCTTGGAAGAAAAAACTAAACAAAACACCCTCAAAAATCTAGAGGAAACATAATCTTTTCCTCTGTGAATAAATTAGGGGAGGAGGATTTGGCTGACTGGAAGGCAGGGTGTGTGTTCTCATATGCATGTACACAAACACCCCCAAAATATATAAACAACATCTTCAGATATCTCAAGCTTAATTTACTCAAAATGAATTAAGTGTCTGCCAGAAATGCCTTGCTGATAGCACTTAGTACTGGAGATCCAAACACTGATCCCCAGCATCTCAAACCACCTCACCCCTATATCTCATCCTGGCCTGCAAAGCTCTCAAAGAATTGCAGGAACATCACAAAATTTCCACCTCATAGCAGCAAGAATCACCTCTGTGACTGCGGTGTTGGCAATGGAAATCTTTTTGCCACAGGAACTGGAATAAAGCTGTGAAGTCTTATACCAGTTACTGCTATCTTTAAGAATTCCAACCGGACGGATTTTGTGGCATGTGGTGGTTTAAAAGGGCAAGAACTCAAAAGACTAAAGGAAACTCTTCCTCTTTGCATGATAAAACAGAAGTAGCCTTAAAAACCTTAGTAGCACTTTCAAATGGAGGCAAAAAGAGTACTGTGCCTATACTGCAGAGATAACATTTTATAAACTTGACAGATTTCTCACAAGTACTCAACATTGTACAGCACTCAGTGGTTCCATCAAGATCTCTTTTATGTGCCACCTGCAGATTTACACACACTGTGTCTAGTGGAAGGTGTCCCCTCATGGCAGAGAGCTGCAACCAGAAGACCTTTAAAGTCCCTTTTAACCCAAACCATTCCATGACTTTATTCTATAATTCTGTGTTCATCTATCAATCTGTTACACTGATGTTTTTAAAACTACTTGAAAAGAAAAATCATTACATAGCACAAAATTTCCAGTTAAGGGCTGGTTTTATATGCTATAATTGTCTGCTCTGGTGACACACCACTGACTTAATGGATTTTCCATCATTTAGCCCAGCATCACATTTGATTTGTGTCGTCCACGGTTCACTATGATATTTCCCCAAAGTGGCTGCGAAAAAGCTTAGAAAGCATTCTGAAAGACTAAAAAGCTTTTTTAGCTTATAACCCACTTCAGTGACTCGATATGGAGTCTACTTCTTGAAAATACACCTCATTGATAATTTTACCTATTAAAAATTACAAAATAAGAGCCCTCACATTCCAGTAATAAAGCAACATTTTCTATACATCGGTGATCTTAGTTTTAATTTTTTCCATAGCAGAATTATGAATGTTAAATCTTAAGGGATGAAGCTGTAAAATTCATTAACCAGGATTAATAAGCAGGAGCAAAAATAGCTCATGAGTTCTGGGACACAGAATACAGCACATCTTACAAGTCTTACACCATAAACAACAATTTTCTGAGTATCTTCCCACAATCTCTGAGGTCCCATTAGGAAGATATAAAATGAGGACTAGGAGTGTTTAAAGCCATTAACTGACCATGTGGTCTCTTTTTTTTTCCTAGACAAAGGAATATGTAAAATGTAACCATCTGTGCAGCCAGGCACAGCGTTAATCCCAAACTTCAAAACACAATTTAAGGAAAGGTTAAATTATTTTTCAAGCTTGAAATGCTAAATGAATGTCTCCTGTCTCACTTCTACAGGGAATTTTCAAATGCTGAAGAAAATGCCCTCAAGTGTTTGCAACAGCTGCTAAATTGCACATACTAAATGTGTTTTTCCAACTTGAAAATTGAACTATATTCTTTTTATTCTACCCGACAGCAGTTCAAACCTACAACAAATTCAGAACAGGTTAGTCCTACAATACTAAATAAAAATTATGTTTTTTGGGGTGCTGGTTGTAAAAACTTGAGAAAAAATTGTAGTAATAGCATTTTAAGTTAAAAATGTATGTAGCTGTGCATAGTCCCAAATGAATAAAAATTAAATTCAGAAAAAGACAATCTTAATTTCAAAATAATTTATGGGACAAAGGCAGAACTCTTAAAATTAAAGACTGACAATTTTCAGGCAGCCTAACTCAACAGAACCATTATTAACCATTTGGTGTGTACCTTAATGCTGGAACTCCCCTTTCAACACATCTCACAGTTTTACTACGTATTTTACAAAGCAGGGATAAAAGTACCACGAGTAACTCAGTCCTTCCAGAGAGGAAAAGACTGGTTCAGCCTGAGGATGTTCCTGTGCACCCCACCTGAAACACACACAGGGGCCTGATGTACCCAAAACACTCCAAGCACATTCAAATCGTATTTCTAAAATGCTGTTTTCATTTGAGGTCATACAAATACCGCTGAGAAGAGTCTAATAATGCGAGGGTTAGGAAGATGAATACTGTGAGGCCACATCATTAGCTTTAACACAGCTATGGAAAAAGCCTTTTTTTCTACACCTTTAAATATTTATCTTTGAAAAGCTTTTAAATTTAGGGATATTTACTGTTTGTCAGAACATCCCACTACTTCTAATGCANCAGGAACTGGAATAAAGCTGTGAAGTCTTATACCAGTTACTGCTATCTTTAAGAATTCCAACCGGACGGATTTTGTGGCATGTGGTGGTTTAAAAGGGCAAGAACTCAAAAGACTAAAGGAAACTCTTCCTCTTTGCATGATAAAACAGAAGTAGCCTTAAAAACCTTAGTAGCACTTTCAAATGGAGGCAAAAAGAGTACTGTGCCTATACTGCAGAGATAACATTTTATAAACGTGACAGATTTCTCACAAGTACTCAACATTGTACAGCACTCAGTGGTTCCATCAAGATCTCTTTTATGTGCCACCTGCAGATTTACACACACTGTGTCTAGTGGAAGGTGTCCCCTCATGGCAGAGAGCTGGAACCAGAAGACCTTTAAGGTCCCTTCTAACCCAAACCATTCCATGACTTTATTCTACAATTCTGTGTTAATCTATCAATCTGTTACACTGATGTTTTTAAAACTACTTGAAAAGAAAAATCATTACATAGCACAAAATTTCCAGTTAAGGGCTGGTTTTATATGCTATAATTGTCTGCTCTGGTGACACACCACTGACTTAATGGATTTTCCATCATTTAGCCCAGCATCACATTTGATTTGTGTCGTCCACGGTTCACTATGATATTTCCCCAAAGTGGCTGCGAAAAAGCTTAGAAAGCATTCTGAAAGACTAAAAAGCTTTTTTAGCTTATAACCCACTTCAGTGACTCGATATGGAGTCTACTTCTTGAAAATACACCTCATTGATAATTTTACCTATTAAAAATTACAAAATAAGAGCCCTCACATTCCAGTAATAAAGCAACATTTTCTATACATC
The DNA here is from genome assembly GCA_013396875.1 of Vireo altiloquus. Classification (NCBI taxonomy): domain Eukaryota; kingdom Metazoa; phylum Chordata; class Aves; order Passeriformes; family Vireonidae; genus Vireo; species Vireo altiloquus. The sequence goes on from VZRF01001492.1 coordinate 79,244, forward strand.
GGTGATCTTAGTTTTAATTTTTTCCATAGCAGAATTATGAATGTTAAATCTTAAGGGATGAAGCTGTAAAATTCATTAACCAGGATTAATAAGCAGGAGCAAAAATAGCTCATGAGTTCTGGGACACAGAATACAGCACATCTTACAAGTCTTACACCATAAACAACAATTTTCTGAGTATCTTCCCACAATCTCTGAGGTCCCATTAGGAAGATATAAAATGAGGACTAGGAGTGTTTAAAGCCATTAACTGACCATGTGGTCTCTTTTTTTTTCCTAGACAAAGGAATATGTAAAATGTAACCATCTGTGCAGCCAGGCACAGCGTTAATCCCAAACTTCAAAACACAATTTAAGGAAAGGTTAAATTATTTTTCAAGCTTGAAATGCTAAATGAATGTCTCCTGTCTCACTTCTACAGGGAATTTTCAAATGCTGAAGAAAATGCCCTCAAGTGTTTGCAACAGCTGCTAAATTGCACATACTAAATGTGTTTTTCCAACTTGAAAATTGAACTATATTCTTTTTATTCTACCCGACAGCAGTTCAAACCTACAACAAATTCAGAACAGGTTAGTCCTACAATACTAAATAAAAATTATGTTTTCTGGGGTGCTGGTTGTAAAAACTTGAGAAAAAATTGTAGTAATAGCATTTTAAGTTAAAAATGTATGTAGTTGTGCATAGTCCCAAATGAATAAAAATTAAATTCAGAAAAAGACAATCTTAATTTCAAAATAATTTATGGGACAAAGGCAGAACTCTTAAAATTAAAGACTGACAATTTTCAGGCAGCCTAACTCAACAGAACCATTATTAACCATTTGGTGTGTACCTTAATGCTGGAACTCCCCTTTCAACACATCTCACAGTTTTACTACGTATTTTACAAAGCAGGAATAAAAGTACCACGAGTAACTCAGTCCTTCCAGAGAGGAAAAGACTGGTTCAGCCTGAGGATGTTCCTGTGCACCCCACCTGAAACACACACAGGGGCCTGATGTACCCAAAACACTCCAAGCACATTCAAATCGTATTTCTAAAATGCTGTTTTCATTTGAGGTCATACAAATACTGCTGAGAATAGTCTAATAATGCGAGGGTTAGGAAGATGAATACTCTGAGGCCACATCATTAGCTTTAACACAGCTATGGAAAAAGCCTTTTTTTCTACACCTTTAAATATTTATCTTTGAAAAGCTTTTAAATTTAGGGATATTTACTGTTTGTCAGAACATCCCACTACTTCTAATGCATATTGGGTATACCAAGAGTTGTATTTTTAAAACAACCCCCAACAGATTGGAACTGGTACATTCAAGGCCCCCAGAAGAACCTGAGCTAACCATTATTCCAAAGTTATGTGAACTCCAGGAATGTCCTTGCCATTAGAAAAAGGAGGAATGAATTGCTGAGCTGGAATGCAAAATTGCAAAGAAAACATGATTCACAAGAATGGCTCTTTGTACCAAAATTCCCAACCAGGCTAAGAAATCCAAGGCGAGACACTCTAGGGCAAAGGAACAAGCTTTGCACAGGAAACCCAACGCTTCCTCTGGGCTGCAGCAGCACCCAGAGACAAACTGCAGCCTTTGGGTAACAGCTCCAGCCACCTCCCTGAACATACTTTAACCAACCACCCTCTCGTTTACTCTGAGACCTCTTCACCCAAAGAGTAGCTCCTCATATCTGCCACATTACAGAAAACTGTTTTTCAAAAAAAGAAAAAAATGAATTTAAAAAAATATACTGCTTAACTGACATGTCAGAGTTGAATTCTTGTCTCTCCCCATCTGGTACCAGTAGTTTAAAAAAAGGCCCGTTTGCAAACCTTCCTTTCCCTACACTACAGTCACACCCAGGGGGACACTTTGGGAGCACAAGCACAGCCACTCCTCTCACCCAGAGCTTCATTTCACCAAGAGGGCCACAATATAGCTTAAATGGCTATTTCACATAATAGCTAGTAACTTTAAAATCGCTTAAATATATATTTGGTTAATTACATTAATTAATATAGCTATTGAGTAACCACTCAGCTATGAACAACACAAAGTGACTGTGTTTTTATACATACAGATATATTCATTCTAATGGTGTCATTGCTGGGTTAAGGACAAAGGCAAAGGAAGGTTTGTAACCAGACACAACCCCGCGCTTGTGAGCATTCCTTCAGCGCACATACATTTTTGAGAGCAATTTGCACATCATTACCAGCTGAAAAGTTCATTTAGTTTTGGCAACCTGTAGTTATTTAACAATCTGGCACTCTAGCAAGGCTGCCTCCTCTCTGCAAACAGGCTTTTGTAGTTGAGATAAAGTCATCTAGCAGCCGATAACACTAAACGTTATTAACTGCAATGTTACATATGGCTCACACAAAAGAGCAGCTCTTAGCACACATCACTTATTTGCCAAATGACAATACTATTTTTTAAAATAAATTTGTAAAGCTCTAACAGCACCTCATGTTCATGGCTTTCATTAATCTACAAAGAAAATATTTTTATCTTGTGTTATAAAAGCAGAGATGACTGGGAGGGGGAACCACAATCAGCAAAATTAAAGCAGAGTTAAAGACAAAGGAAGTTTTTATAAGAATTGATGCCACCAAAAATGAAGACTTTTTTTTAGTTATTTTATATACACACCTAAGATACCAAGCTACCTTCTATTTCGATAGTTTTGGCCTTAAACTTATTAAAAAGCACTTATATTTAGCAATCCACGTTAATGTTTCCAACTGCTGAAAGGCAGTTTTAAAGTCAGATTAAAAAAAAAAAAAATACAGTGTTAGGAGACAGAGATGTGACTGCACATCATTAAATAAGTGAAGGACGTCACTCCAGCCCCAACTTTGCTCTGCCCGCAAGGGATGAGACAGCTCATTAAGGAGTTGAAGCCACAGTGCCTCAAGAAAGGGAAATAAAGTCTTGCAGAAGTGCTGCACACCTGGTGCACAGAGAGGAGTCTGGAAAGGAGGGAAAAGCAGGATGCCACTGTTCATATCCCAATGCCACTGTTTGTGTCCTACCTGGGCACAAGGTTTCCTGTATTTTCCACACCTTGTGGCTATTGCCCCATTCCCCTTCCTGCCCCCGAGTCTTTACCTCTCTAAGTCAGCAGCACTCCAATTCTGCCCAGCACTGCCTTTCATGGCTCCATTTTTACCTCATACTTTGCCAAGATCAGTGAGCTCCTGATCTTTAGAGGGATGGTGTCCCCCAAAGACTGATCCCTTACCACGGAAAGGGCTCCAATATGGACATGAGGCATCAGTCCTACACTGGGGCCGTTCTGGTGGGACTCCCACATCCAGAGAACGGGAAGGGAAAGCTCCTCCATGGCTCGTCAGCACTCAGCTCCCTGATGTCCCCCTGCTCCGAGGGACAATCCTCTGTCCCTCACCAGGGCACCCGAGTGCCCACCGAGTGCCCAGTGTACTACAGACGGCAGCATGCTTTCGTTAAATCCTTTTTCCTCAATTTTCATCCCTCCTCCAGCTATTAAGACACCTGCTAAGAGGTAACGTGGCCTAAGTGTTTCCATTAGGGTGATTTAGAGTATGCAGAAATTTGTAACTACCATTTAATTATCACACACAATAAGCACACAAATATATGTAAGCCAGGAGTTTTCCTTCCAACCTTTCTGTCAAAGCTTAATTATTGTTTTAATTTTACACAGTACAGGCCAAATTCTTTCCGAAGCATAATAGGGTACATAAATACACCCCTTGTGACATATTTATGGCTTCCCTGATGCAACTGATGGAAAATTTGAGTTGTGCTCCTCAAATGGCACAATCTAGAGAAAGGAAATTGCAAATAATATATTAAAGAACACAGGCTATGACCAGCCATAAAAAATGCTAATAAATCTCCTAACAGCAATGAAAACTCAGACAAAGGATAACACTTATCTATTTTCCCCACAGATGTCTTTGAGCTCTGCGGCACAACCCAGGGAAGCACTTTAGAAATCACATTTAAATCACGGTCCGGGCGATCCAGAGCCATCACGTCTCTCAAGAATTCCGCAATTCCAAAGGGCACGGTGTGATTTTTCAGGAGAGCACTGTCATTCTTCCCTAAGTCCCGGGTTTATCCATCCACCCCCGCCCCTTGCCAGGCAGCTGGGAGCTCTGGCGCTCGTGTCCTCCAAAGCTCCCGGGAGGGAGGCAGATGGGGAGATGCTGTGTTATCAGGCACGGCTGATAAGGAGCCACGGTCTCCAGCAGTTGTCTGCCTGCACAAATAAAGCTTTGTGCTGTCCACACCCGCCCCTTGCTATTTTAGCAGGCGCGGTGGGGAAGGTGAAATACAAAAACAACACAAACGCCGCCCTGTATTTGAGCTCACCCGCATCCCACAAAAATTCGGCGCTTGAAATTCAGTATGTCGAAGGGCGAAAGGAAGGCAAGAAAGCTTGAAGAGAGGGAAGGGCTGAGGGGTAACCCTCCCCCACACTCCCCTGCATGCCTTGGGCTGGGCAGGGAGGATTGGTTTACAGATACCTTTGGCTTTTAAGTGTTAAATGCAGTTAAGGGCAGTTCAAAACTTCAATCAAGCAGCATTTAGCAGAATTAAGCTGGAAAAGCAGCAGTGAACAAGCAGATATTCTGCAGCATCATTTGTTTTCAGTTAATGCTCTCCAGCTGTGCTTTCTTGAGAGGAAAATGGTTGAAAAGCAGAACAGAATGAAAACAAACCAAAACCAAGCCCCAGAGCCAGTGGCCTCTTGTTATGGGTTCCATAAAGAATCTGTCCTTTAAGCAGAAATACTCAGCTCTGTGCAACGTCTTTTTTGCAGTCCAGAGTTTGTAATCTCCTGGGAGGTGGACACAAGACACAGACAACTGATCCTGACTCAAGAGCATCGGAGCCTAAATTCAATTAATTCAACACAGGCTTAAAATCTACTCCAAAAGATTGCAATTCAGCAGACTTAAGCATAGGCCTAAACATTTCTTTAATCATATTGGTTACAGGAGTGTTCTCAGAAAAGTAATTTGTCTGTGTACATTTGTAGGAAGGCTGCATTTACAGTCATACACATCTGTACCTGCAGCAACCCCTCTGAGAGGCTCCTCGTGGTCTCTAATAGTTCTTACTCTCTAGGTAGGTTTATGATCCACACAAAAAAGGGCCCTGATCCACCACATTTAATATGAAGAACAGGCATTGTACAAGGTCTGTACATCTCACTATGGAAACTCACCTGAAAATCTTCATTTTATGAATTACAACTGCTAATTTAAATGTACATATGCATCATAATAATTCGATTTCCACCACCGAAACCACGTGTATGACTCATATTTTAAAACATTTTAACACACTATTTCTACAATTTAGATTTCTAAATTATACTGCTCTATCTGAATCAGAAACTGCAAAACAGTCAGATACTAAGAAATTTTAACAGCAAACAAGTGGCTTTTTTCTTAAATTGAGCAAAGCTCTGTATTAAACTAGTTTTGTCATATCTTGATAAATTTGCACGCTGACAAAGAGCATAAGCAAAAACAGTGGCCACTTCCCTTCTGAAAGAGGAAGGACATATATGAATTCATTCCCTATGTGCATCAGAAAAATGCAAATAAGGAGGATTGGCTGGAGAGATTTTCTTTCTGCCTTGATTTGTTTGTTCTTCTCCTCCCCTCGGATACTTCCACATTTCAAGCTTTGCTCTTGAACAGTGTGAAGGTAAATTGAGACAGTTGCTTCAGTGATGATATAAATGTTCTGCAGTAGCAGAGACACCAAAAATTAACAGATGCTCTTTAAAACCAACAAACAAAACCAAGTGTTTGACATCAGAGATGAGCCTAAGGTACAACCACAGGCTCCTTAGCTCCTCCGTGCTCAAATTTCCCCAAGTTTACCACACTGGGAATGAAGATTTGGCTCAGATTAATTTGTAATGTATACTTTATAGCTTTTAATCTCAGAGACACATTTATCACCATTAAATTCAGCTTGTGTGCCAGCCCATAAACAGAGAAGTTAAAATATATCAAGGTGAGAGAAGATTAAAGCTTGGATGAGAATTTCACTGAGTAGATGCACTGGAGTTCAAAGACAATGTTGTTCAGGGGTTACGGACAGATTTATAGACAAAGTAATAACAGAAAAAGTTGAAGGAAAGTTCAGGATTCAAGGATGAACCACTGCACACAACTATTGCAACAGGCACCTGCACACTGCGAGCAACATCCCAACTGAAATACACTGAAACAGTTCCTTGCATTTTATCTCTTCATGAGATGTGATGCAGAAAAGAAGCTATATAAAATAGCATGCATAGTTACACACCTATGTAACTTCACAACCTTTACGGCTGTGAACAAGTCCTCATTGCTCAGGAAAGGGGGGCAGAAAGTCAAAGATATTTTTGGTGAACCTCTTCCAATTCCTTTAATTTAACAATTAACACATTTCTGCCTTAACAGCATAACAGCAGATGAGGAGATTTCCTGGTGGCAAACCTAATCACACTGATCAAAATATTCTAAAATTCAAACCTGTACGTTTTCACAGCTGTTCTTAAACACATTTTTTATTTTGGGGTAGCTAATCAAGGATGAAAGGGGGAGAGGGAAAAGGGAAGAAAACGAATGAGAAGCATGCAAAGAACCAAAACGTTGGCACTATGTGCTGAACCCAGTGGGTTCCTGGTTGCCTGACTGCCCCCTCTGCCCTTCTCCCACCGGCCCCTTTTATACCTGCAGCATTTTGTGTGACATATTCACTGTGTGGGACAGTGAAGTACTCCCTGTCACCTTTTCTTGTACTGTGCCCAGTACGCTGGAGCCTCACCAAAATTTCTCCACACTACCATACTGAAATAACACACCCTCATTCAACATTTCCACTGCTCACAACTCCCATTCTCAGCTGGAACCTCTCACAATAGTATGGCTGTATGGCTGTTTAGTATTACACCAAAGCTGTATACCCTAGTTAGCAATTACACTGATTCAAAGCATCTTTTGCACCACACTGCAGCTTTCTTTAAAGTTTCACCATATTGACAGGGTAACAGAAGGGATGACTCTCCTATTGACATTAATACAAATTGTGCTGAGCTGTTTCAGACAATTAATATTTGACTACATTCCTCATATCACCGTTATACAACATTTTCTCAATTCCTTCAATTTAAATTACCCAGAGGATCCAACGTATGCAGATTTTCTCAAACCAAGTGAAAAAATGATAGCAGCTTGTCATTTAAATTTTAATGCAGTTGTATACAAGCTAATCATCTCTAGTGGAGATTCACAAACAATAGACCTGACTCATCACTTTATTCTAGTTTTGGTATTAACAGAATTACATTGGAATAAATCTGGAGCCATGAAGCTGCAATTAAGCTCAATATAATGAATTTGATCCCATTAGTTTAGTATTATTTATATTTTGGACTTCTTGAAAGTAATTTTTTTTCTTAAGAACCATAATATTTACCAGCAGAAAATGGGTACTGGAGATGATCTGAATTATTTTCCTACTAAATTTAGGATTCATCATTGTTCCTGGCATGCAAAGACAGCTGAGGCTCTCTGAACACATTTCTAAAGCATTCGGTTTGAACACAAAGGCACTCTCATAGCACAGGTAGAGCACACAGGGCTGCCTCCACTCACCATTGCACAGCTCCTCTCAATCACAAGCCCTTGTTATCTTCAATGTGCCAAAGCTCTGTCTCTGAAATGTCACACCCCTGCGCCCCACCTACAATCAGCAATCCTGCCATGTCATCTTACAAACTCATTTTTTGTGAGATATACGAGTGAGAAAAGAGGATTTCCATATTATGCTTTCTACAGCCACTGTATGAGATATGTTATCACACCCCAAGCCTCTGAAGCACCAGCACAAAGGCACTGACAGGATGGGAGAGGTGAGAGGGTAGGTGGGCTAGGCTAGGGAGTGGTTTGCCCACTGAAGTGACTTTTCTTGTTCCTGGGCATGTGGTAAGGTTAGGGGGATACAACGTGAGGAGAAATGTTAAAACTCACAAAAACATCCCCTGGAATTTTACACAGGATTCCTAGAATCTGTATTGCTCACACTGAATTTCTTCAACTCTAGGGCAGCATCACTGAGCAAAACTTTACTGTACTTGGTCCTTCTGGATCCCTGGACAGCAGGAGCCCCCTGTGAGCTCTGTTCTCTGGCCAGAACAGCTGAAAGGGGGGTGCCAGCTGGGATGGACTGATTGCCATTCTCCACCCATCCATCAACCTACTCCTCACAACACTGCTTTATATATTTTGAGAACTAGGCCTGCAGGGTAATACCCGTCACGACTTGTCCCTGTCCTCTGCAGCCCACCAGATCCAGGCAACACATTTCCTTTGGACCTCTCAAACTCCACACGACGACTCTTCCTCCAGGGGTGCTCACTTGTTGCTCCAATGAATTCAGGCACAAAGGGGAGGGCAGCAAGGAATGACCAGGGGGACTTTAACCCCAGCCCTCTCTTCCTGACACCAAGCTTCACCCTTGGTCCTTCTGTCCCCACTCGTGGTTTTATGACCACCACCATCTGCACAGGACCCCAGTGGTGTCAGACAAGAAGAGCAGAAAGCCAGGAGCAGGTGAACCCCTGAGTGGTGTGGCTGTGCTCTGGAAGGAACTACAAAACACTACAGAGGCTCTGGGTTTATCTCACTGATTCATTATCAAACACGCCTTGTCCATAAACAGCCTGTTCCAGCTCGCTCTGCCCCAGCTGCCAGCAGTTGCACAGGTGTAAATGAAAGCATCATTTGGCCTGCAGAAAAGCTATTATGAACAAAGATTCATCTAGAATTTCAGGTCCCAAAGTCAATCTGTGAGGCTGGCAATTAAAAAAAGGCATCTGGGAACAACAAAGCAAAGCCGAGCAATTCACCCATCTCTTTCATGTACTTGCATGCCTGATTTCTGTAGGAAAGGGAATCTCATCCACCCACTAATACAGCTGATAGCAAACAAAAAACTAAAATGAAGTAACTGAGTATGTACGAAAAACGTTATCACAGTTACAACATATTTGTGTTTTCAGATTCCTGAAGGCATTCAGGCAGGAGCTTGAGGCACTCAGCTCAATGTAACATGTGTGTGTAATTAATACAACAGAAAAAAAAACAATTCTAGAATTCTACAACCTGAGCAGATGTGCAATAATTTCTTAACAGAAAATATAAACTGTTTTCAACACAGTTTTAGCTCCAATAAGATCTATTTTCTTATGTGGGCATTGGTAAATACGCAGGTATCAGTTTTCTACAATAAGTGAGTTTATGCAAGCCCATACTGAGGTCCCACAGTCAATGACTTGGTTCATTACAGTGCCAAGCAGCAACACAGCTCACTGAACACAATGAGGCTATTTCCAGCCCCTACAGCAGGGACAGCTTTTTTGGTCTTTTTTGATGTTTTGACATTTTATTTACAGTTCAGAATATGAATTTCAAATTTACACAGTAAGTCCTTCAATGGGAGTAATAGTGGGGACTTCTGTTTTAGTTTTTTTTCAGGTATTGGTATATAAATTTGATGCCAAATTTCTACTATGTTTTAATAGATTCTGGACAGACTTCTTAATTATCAGTCTCATATTTTGAACACTAATTTATAGTGTTTTATTAATGTGATTACAAAACCAAAAAGGTGAGAGACAAATATCAATCCCATTTTCAGCTTGTGTGGCAGATATAAATATATATGTAATTTTTATAGTTTTAAATATATATAACTCCATTCTGGCTCTTTTCAGTCAAATCTTCTGACCTATTAAATCATTTGTCTTATTTTCTATCTTATCAGCTGGCTCCTTCCCTATCTTCTAGTCTCCTACTCTCAAACAGTGTCACTCAGTGAACTAGGGTTTAAAAAGAAAAAGCCCTTCTACCTATGGGTCTGGAAACATCAGGCACAGAGTATTTTACTTGTTTTATCTAAAAACCCAGGTGACAATGGTGCAACAGATGAAATGTTAAATTATAAGCCTAAATTCTTTAACTTAGTACTTAATCCAAAGTACAACCCCCCCCAAATATTAAAAGCACATTCAGAATTACACAGAGCACAAAAGAATGCTTCCCACCGAATTCCTTCCGCTCCCTGGCGACTCAGCCTTTTCGACTCCACCAGCACTGGCAGCAAAGCCAAATGGATTTTTGCCAGGGTAAATACTTCTAAATGGGGTCCCCCATCCATATATATTTCACTTTATCCCTGTTGCCAAGCCATTTCTGATTGCCAAGCCAATCTGCCTGTAAGATTAACTGGATTTTTTTCCCCAAGTACTCAGAGTTTGAGATAAACACTGACCCCTCGGGCACAGGAACATGCCCAGGCCATTCTGATGTCCTGGATATTTCTTAACTAATTAAGTTAATCATGTAGGCAATGACTGAGCAAAAAGCTACACAGAGCTTTCCAAAACCATCCTTCATAGAGGTGGGAACATCTAACCAGAGCAGACTTCCTGGGGAGCATTCCAAACCCACGGCATTAGTTTGTTGTTTACTTTGGATATGCTTTTACTCCAGAAGGAGAGATCAAGACCTTGTGCTTGTTTTACATCTTATTCATCCATACAGAGAATCAAACCACAACCCCAAAGCAGACTATAGTCCAGCAGTAAGGGGAAGTAACAGGATGTATCCCACTTCCCAACGTGCTGAGACTTAGTTTGCATCACCTTCTCCTTTCAAAAATCAGAACAAATTCTTCAATAAGAAGGACTAACACACCAAGGAAGACTCTTTCCTTCAGAGCTGGGAGAGTGGAGCAAAAACCAAAGCAGCACCAAAGCAAAGAGAACTGGGCTGATTGTATCCTTCCAAGCATCCTCCAGCTCAAGAGCTAAGGAGGAAAGAAGGGCAGTGACCATCCAGATACTTTCCCAGGAACTCCAAAGGCAGCTCTGTGTGTGCTGCAGCGACGGGAGAGACCTGGAGCCCTCCATTCCCTGTGCCTCCAGCTTTCCTCTGCAGGCATTCCCATCGAGGCAGGGCATGCTTCCTCCTGCTGACCACCTGCTTGGGAAGCTTCAGAGAGCAGGAGATTACTAATGGACAAAAACGAAAGCAATTTGGGAGTGGCCAGCACCACACCAAGATGAGTGGAAAAATATCAATGAAGAAAGAAAAAAGGGCTTCCTTTTCTCTATCTTTCTGTTCAGGGCATTGCTTTCATCATCTCTGCTATGATGATATATTTGAATGTTGATGTCATGAATTTCATATTCTGAATGAAATATTTTTATCATATATACCATAATTTTTATTTACTGACAAAAAACCAGAATTCTGGGCTTTGTATATTTGGGATCCTGGTACTAACTGAAATATGCATTTCATTGTCTCTATGGTAACTTTCCAGATTAGTAAAAAGGGCAATGTTTTAATTTCTTTTCCTTTATTGATGTATCTTCCAAAGACAAAGGCAGGACTGTATATTTCACTGCCTCTTCCTTGGTAGGCAACATCAATTGAAACTGACCTTCCAGGACATTCTCCCCTTCAAAACAACAAAGCCAGATGACAATTCTTCAAAACTCCTGGACCTCTCTCCCATTCAGCTTTGAACAAGAACCATGCCTAGGCACAAGCAAACTTCATTGAGAGCAACTTGTATCACTGCTTGAGGGTGTCACAGAAAAGGGTGTCACCCTTTTCTGAGCAGACTTTCAGTGTGGATCAGGTGTGGGCAGGTAGTGTTTGTAACCTTCCAGCACCATGTGAACACATTCCCAGTAAAAAACATTTCATCTACTTCTGTCTTAGAAGCGTCCCAGACTATTGTAGAAGCCAGTTGTGCATACCTGTAACTGCATCACATTCATGACTAAGATGATCCATATGGATTTAGCAACTACCACTGACAGGAAAGGTCTCAAAATTTGGCCAGTTCCAAACCTGTCTGCTCCCCTTCCATTGCTCAGGGATTGAATCCTTGCTTCCAAGTATGCGAAGCTCAATTAATTTAATGTACATTTCTCCTTATGGGCTTTACCCAGTTTTGATGAAAGATTCAGCTCGTTGCCATGCTCTTGGCAGCAGGGATGCAGCTCCTCCCTGAGCTACCAGAGTTATACTGTGCCACTCCCCACCAGAATTCCAACTATGCCCAGGACTTGTGCTTCCTCTTAGGACAAGTGCACCAGAAGAGGAATGGGAGGGGATTTACAGTACTAACAAAATATTTAGAGAAAAAAGACTTCAGAGCAAGCCTTCACAAATTTCTGTCTTCCCTAAGGTCCCAATTCCTAGTGACCCTTCAGGTGCTGATGGCTCCCTACAGACACTGCATTTCAGTGCTGTTCTAAATAGCTACTGCCTATTTCCTTCCTGAAAACCCATTTCAGTGTCACAGTTCTGGGGTTTGGCATTGCTCTTCCACTGCCTACGCAGGCCAAAGCTGCAGTTCAGAGAAAATGAAGGCAAACATCCCCACACAGACAGGGCAACGCCGAAATTCTTTTTGGCTGACAGGTAGCCTTGACGACACCTGCCGTGCTTTGGCTTTCCTGTTTTCCCAAAGCACACCTCCTGGGCAGCATGGCCCACTAGACATGCAAGTATTACAACAAATACACTGCTAATACACAGGCAGACCCATTGCCATACAGGTGGAACACGTCTAGAATACATTTCCAACCCATTACTAAAACTTTAGTATTGACATTTAAACTAATCATATTTGCATGCACAAAGCAATCTGGAGCCCACAAAGCAGGGAAGTTGTAAGAATGACAAAGAAAGCAAAACATAAGCAAACCAGCAGCTCTCTGGAGCCTCCAAATCTTTCGAGGATTTCTCTGTGCAAAGTGTGCTCTGCAGATCTAGCATGGGCTATGGTCTTACCCCTGCAGAGCCTCAGTAAAACTCTGCCTACTGGAAGCAGTCAGCCACGGTTTTGGGAAGCTCGGCTCAAAAGAATGTAAAAATAAGAACTGTTATCTGAAATTTAAATAGTAATTATTCCCCCAAGTATCATAAACAATGCACAATGATGGGAATTCATTTGTTTGTTGGGGTGTTTTTTTAATGTAATAAATAGCATGACCCTCTGCACCTACCGTTTGTGAGAATTTCAAACATCACAACCCTGAAGTGCATCTGATAAGAGCCAAATAGCACTGCTCATGCAATGCCAGAACAGTTTAAATCTTACACAAGTCTTTACCCCTGGGTTTCAGAAACAATAATTTAGATTTCTAGTTGCACCTCTGTGACTCCATTCTCTCCAAAGAGCTGTTCCTACTGCTCCTCTATGACCTATGGGCAGTGCAGGGAGCCCCAGCCAGGCAGCCACCCTGGTCAGACAGCTGGGGCTCCTTCCCCAAGCCCCAGGCAGCCTCCAGGTGAGGAGCCCAGGCTGCACTTTCCCAGGGATGAGGTCTGCAATGTAAATGAGGCTCTCCCTGAGCTTGCCTTCAGAGAACACTCTCAGGAACCCAGATCTGCCATTTCCTCCTTGAAATCTCTCACTCCCAGAAGGAAAGAGAAAAAACCCAAAGATTTCCTAGCAGTAAACATCTGCCAAGAAATTTTAAGTGTTCCCATCCAAACCCTCCTCCTTTTTCTTAGGCTTTCCATTTCTTGCTATATTATAAATCACTCTGGGGAAATACTATAGACTGAACGTTTAAGAATGTTTGTAAGTGGTAAACCATCAAGTTTTACTAGACTCTTTAAAATAAAATAGCGTGGTCCATCTGCACAGACAAATTATACACTGCTTTTTCTACATTAATTATATGTTACACAGATTAACAGCCATAGAGAGAGGAAGTTAAACTAGCCCTTAGTATGGAAATCTGTGACATCTGAAACAGAAAAAATATTTCAAGGGTTGAAGAAAGCTTTGGGGAAGGCATCAAAACACTCTGCAAAGAACAGTTCCCTTTTATGAGCTCCAAAATGGTTTGTTAAGTAATTGCAAAATACTTTTTTAATTTCAAGTAAGAGCATCTGACCTGTGGTCAGGCAACAGGCAGCACTTTTCAAAGTGCTGCAGCTCTGGTACACAACAGCAGGTACCTTTTTCCCAGCAAGAGCTTCTCCTACACACACCTCCTCCAATTTTGTTAATAAAGGAATGTACACTCTCAGGCCAGTCGCCCCATCATATCTTTTATTCCAGCAAGCTCACTGTAGGCTAAAAATAAGGCATTAAAATGCTTTCAAAGTATTTCTAGAAAGATATTGTGGAAAGGAAAGAATAACTAAAGTACAACTGAGACTGTGCCTTCCTAATGGAAGTTTTCACTGAAGCTGAGCATTATGACAGGAGCAGAGTTCTTAAACCAGCAAACACTCCAACAAACTGCAGGTAAATGCTTTCACCTGGCATCAACTGATGGACTGCTCTTTTTTACCACTGAAGGATGATTTACACATCTGATGCACATTTTTATTTCCTGTAAGTAGTGACAGAAATCAGGAAAACAACACGAAAGGCATGGGAGAGAGCAGGCCACATTCACTCAGATCCAGTGATACTTCAGCTGCATGTCAGCAAATTTTAAGGTATCTAACTTTGGGTTTTAGATGTATAATGAAACAGCACTGAGAAGTTACTGCTCACATCTGTAGTGAGAAAAAAATACACTGTCATCGACTTAAAACTATACATCTAACTAATAAAAACCAACATCAGAGAAAGAAATTAGCTTGTATCACTTTCAGATTATGGACATCTGGTGTAAATACACAGCGGGGTTTGTTAGCCAGAACCTTCAAAACACTACAAAAATCATTATTTCAACACCATAAGAACCACCACAGTGGTTTTTTTTGGAGTCTGAAGGCTTTGCGAAGACCAAACCACAGCACATGTGAGAGCATGGCAGTCACAGAGGACTCTGACACATTTCGTACCCAAGGCTGGCCACATCACACAGGTTCCTGCTGTCAGTGAGCTGTGCTGCACATAGGGAGAGGAGTTGGATTCATGGAGCTGCACTGCAGCATGGAGCCATGTCCAAACACATCTGGGTTGCACTGAAACTAACACATCCCAGGGGGGCTTCTGCCTTGGAATTTGGAGGAGAGTTACAGCATTTTGCTGTGTCTTAAAAGCATCCTGTAAGAGAACATTTGCATGCAGAGGCTCCTGTCTGTGTCCTCTATTTCAACTGATGAAGTAGCAAAGATCCAGCTCAAGTGGCTATGCCAGGTGCAGTGCTTGTCTTGTAATGTGCTGGACATGAGACACGGCAAAAACTGGCAGGAAATCCTGACAAATATTGCATGTGTATAACGTGGGCCTGAAGAGCTGAGAAATCCCCCCTGTAAATAAAAGACCACAAAGTACATCCTACCACAATGAACTTAGCTTAAACTGGTCCACGGCCTGGTCCAGAACCAAAGAGCCCCTCAAGAGGCCTGGTGGATCTATCACCCAGCACAGGCACCCAAGAAGCCACCCCAGCCCAAAGCAGCAGCTCCTACCAGGATCTGTTACACTGCATGGCTGAGCCACGGTGGGAATTTTCTGAAAAAAACCCAACAAATGACAGGAAGAACAAAAACAACAACAAAATCCCCCTAAGTTTCTAAAATGGAAAGTACAAGACTTCATTAAAATGTGTCTTTTTGAAATAAAAATTGTGTTAAAACCAAAATCAGGGGTGTAAAGATGAGTACAGCTCTTGTGCTGTCACTGGACCATCTCTTCCCTGTTACAAGTTATCACCAGGAGAGATCCATTTACTGGACCTCTGTCTTGGTAGCAGCATTTGACAACACATCCCCATGGTCTGCCTTTCTCACTGGGAAAAACATTTCCCTTACGGAGCATATATGTTAAAGACCAATTCCCAGAGAGTTTTAGGCTGTCCTGTTCCTATTGCTAAGAAAGAAAAAGAAAAAAACCAAGTCATTAAAAGGAGGTGACTTTTCTGCCAGGCTGGCTTCCATTACAGCAGTTTTCACACAGTGAAGAAAATTATAAAGATATTAACAGAATGAGCACCTGCCTCCTCCATGAAATGAAATTTGCTCAGTTAAAAACAATACCAAAGACTAGAGTTCTGAAAACAAACCAGCTGTGCCACTTGCGAGGAACAGGGAGGGAGACACTCAGTGCATTAAATCACATGCTTATTTCTTTCCTGTTGCCAATAAAAATGAGTGATAGAGACCTAAATATTTATTTCTTTTTCAAGAATGAAGAAGAGATGCAACAATATCTAAGGTGGATAAATGAACCATAACATCTGGTCACCTCTTGAGGAGCTACAGTGTTTATCACGCTTAGCCTGGGCCATTCACTGGGCTCACACACAGCACCTATCTGGGACTGAAGGGACATAACCAGAGTGAGGAAACTGTGAAACCACCTTGTCCTGCACAGAGGCAGGGAGGAAGGGCTTTGGGAATGGTGTGAAGCCCAGTAACAACTCACTCCTCTCTTTCCCCTGATACCTTAGGTTTTAACTTTTATATTTTTCAAATCCTGCAGTGCCCAGTGTAACTCTGAAGTTCCCTGTAGCTTGTTAAGTGCTGTTCTCTCATGCTCACACAGACTTAACAAACCTCTCTAGCTCGCTCTCCAAGGACACCCAGACCAAGAACTGTAAACCTTCATCTTGGGGAGGGGGGGGAAAGCTTGGGGAAATTCCATCACTGGAATTGGTTGAAATTCCACATTGGCTGGATTCTGCTTAGTGAATTGATGCTGATATCAAAGTGTGAAGAGCTCGTGACCTGTCATTGTCCATTTTGGGATCCACTGAGGCAGGACCCTCTGGAGCCCAGAGAGTACCTCTGAAGGCCTTTCAAATAAATACCTCCTTTATTCCTCTATTCCTGTCTAGTCTCTGTTTCTAGGTAGCCATTTAAGGCATCACCCCAGCAACACACGCCCTGCCTGCCTGTCCTGCTGCAGGGCAGGGCAAGAAAGTCAGGAACAGCAACCATGAGCCACCACAGTTTGACTCACCGCAGCCTTCTCTGCTCTAAAATAAAGTTTCACCTTCACTTCAACTCAGTCACTGCTCATAAAAGGTAAAATATGGAGACAGTGTTCCACAACCCAGTGGCAACCACAGCCTAAATTACTTACCAACAGTTTCATCACTCTTTCATTCACAAACTTGTATTTGAAGCACAATTACCAAACCAAGCTTTTTTTTTAAAAAAAAAAAAGGACTGCCTTTGGAGCATTCTTCTCAAGCAGATGAAAAGGAAAGGGCTCACCTAAGTGCCAGCAGTTCCTGCAAATAAGCCAAGAGACAAGGTTACTCACTTGCCAGCACCAAGAGCCAGCCTGGGTACTGCTGAAAAAATTCCCAGTGCTAATTTAGTAGCAAAAGCGCCTGTCAAATTCATTTTTCAGAAGATGAATACTGTCGTCTTAGTCTGGTTTATCCTGACAGGCTGGAAAGAATCACAGTGGCTGTTCATGCAGGCAGGAATGACATCGAAGCGCTCTGGGTTTGGATGTGCCCAGCCTAATTCCATTATTAAACCAGTCTTGAAGAGCAAAGCTAGACATCACTCATTCCACGCAGTCAGACTTAAGAGTTGGAAAAAAAATCTCTTCCTTAAGCAGCTTTCAGCATATTTGAATAAAAGTGACTGTGAAATATACTGAGTGCATAACAGATGGCCTGCTCTGAAACTGGGCAGCAAAACACAGCAAGGGGATGGACACACAAAGTGTCTCTCAGCAGTGAATGATGGAGCATGAGTCCAAGGCAAAGCCCAGCCATATCTCCAGCTCCTTCCACTTCACAGCAAGAAAAAAAAACAGCCTTCAACTTCTCAAATTTGGTGTAAAAGGAAATCCCTAATCCAGTTTCCTGGTGCAGAACCATTAAATTGTAGTATATGGTACATGACTGCATTACATTAGTACAGTTCTAATGTTCTAACACTTGCATGCAATAATACAACATTTAAACCTGATTTAAGATTGACTAAATTTAGCTCCGGAGAGGAGATTAAAAGAACTCACACCACAGAACTTGTTTAAATGAAAGCAGTAATGAGGAGATGATGGGACAGACAAAAATCAAATGCGGCAGCTCTCAGCATGAAGAACAACTGCTCAGGAAACCCTACAACTTTGCAAACAAAAGTGGTCAAAGATGAATACCAGAAATGAACTGTGGAATAACCTCCTGAGCCAGAGTATGGGAATTTTATCATTTGGTACTTGTAGGATAGGAATGGGGGTGTGGGGAGGGGAAAGATGCTAAAACTATTCAGCCCAGAAGAACAAAGTCTTCAGGCAGATGAACAAAAGCCTTGAAAAAAACAAAAGAGTCATTGAATTTACTATGCTGCTACTCTAAATAATGCAGTATACACTACTTCATTAACCAAATGAGCCTCATCTTAGAGCAGGCTGAGTTTCTTTCCGTCGTAACAAGTATTAGAGTAGCAGAAGGTCAGTTCCAACATCTAGAAATAGACTGGGTAAATTGGAAAAGGGATAAATAAAAATTATTATTTTCTATCTTCTTATGACTCCAACAAGCACTGGAAAATGAAACACCAAATATACAGCTATAATCTAAAGAGAAATATTGTTTCCTACAGGACCTACAGGAAAGTTACTTTGCATTTTTGCAATAAACTTCTAGTTGGCTTCCATTCAAAGGCCATTTAAAATAAACTGGTTTTGAATAGATGGCTGAGGAACCCAACAAAACACACCTTTTTCATTAATTTTTTATTTTTATTTTTTAAATTGACTCCTGCTGTAAAATATACCCACTATTACCATGGACCAGTGCAAAATGTGTGTTTCAAGCAGGTTCCACATGGTGTTTGTGTTGGTTGGCAGCCTGGAGCACTGGCACTGCAGCAGGGGCAGGGCTGGGCAGGTGACACAGGGACAGGACAGGTGGCTCTTCTTGCTGGCCACATCTGACTCTCACTCCTGGAAGTCAGCCCCACTGACTCTTAAGCTGATGGATGAGTGACTACTTTCCAAATTAAAGCTTGTCACTGCCCTGTTCCAGACAGAGGGGTAGCTCAAGGCAGGTGGGTCTCGAGGTATAAACTTTGCCTGGTTGGTTGAACAGAGCTGTGGCCTTTGGTTTAAATTGTGTACATACTACCTGTGTTCACATCAGAGCTCCAACCACCCCTTCTGTCCTACTGAAGTCTTTTAGGCAGACAAAAAAGAGGGAAAAGCCCCTGTCCTCTCTGCACACACAGAGGCACATGTGCACACTCAGAGTGTGTCACTGGCTGAGGGAACTGCTAATTACACTTCTGAAATGGCTGGATTTCAAGTTGATAATATGGTTGGAACTATTAGCTTCTTCCATAACCAGATGGGCTGGATAATGTGGAAAATAAATTACAAAACACTTTCCAGGGTTGCTTAAATGACTGATTTGTAGCTGCAGGCACCTAGTAAGTTGTGAATGATTGCTGATGTAAAAGAGCAACTCTACTGGGGATGACAGTAATTAGTCTTTACAAAATTCAGTGAAACATTATCAGGGAGAACAAGACACGTAAGTAATTTATGCACCAATTAAACAATTGTTAGAACTTGCAAAAATTTAAACCAGATAAATACTGCAAATAACATGCAGCACCTGTGGATTTAAAATCTTATCTTACAATACCACTTTTCTTTTATAAGAAAATACCTGTTAAGCAAAAAACCCCCACAATGTTGTCAGCCTAAGTTACTTTTACCATCACCTGTTGTCTTCCTAATATGTTTCTCCTGTACTGTGAAACAATGCAAGTGGCCTCCCTTTCTCATTTTAGAATGAATAAGAACTAAGACCCAGCATTGAGCTGTTATTACATTATGCCAATAAATCTCACCTATTGTCAACTATTTAGGACTGCATATAAATGTCACTAGATACCACAAAAGACTTTAAATGTTCCTGATTTGTCAGTTCAACTACAGCTTACCATGAATCAAAAATCATTTTGTTAGGGTTCAGTTATTCTTTACAGGGGTCAGCACATCAAGTTAACCAGATGAAAAATTGTGCCTTGAGAAAAAGCACAACATGTCACGACCTGGTTCTACCTCCCACTACCCAGATAGGCTGAGGCTTACTCAGCTATCATCACACACTTCACAGCCTGCCAACCAAAGTATTTCCTTTTAAAATAAACATTTGAATTACAGATTATAAAGAGCAGTCTGTTATAGCAGGTGCTCTGTCAATCCCTGCCATTCTCAAGTTTTGCCTTACCTACTCAACATGGAGAGAACATGTCGATAAAATGAACAGACCAAGCCGAAATTCTCCCTGCAGCTGCGCTGGGTAAACAGGAGAAAGAGATTTAAGCTTTAAGTAAGACTTTCAAAAGGATATTCCATCTGAATAAATAAATACAGAAAGGCAGGTTTCTCTTCCCTAGCCATCCTAGGAAGGGTGCACCTGTGTTCCAACAGCTGTCTGACCTTCAGAAATGGTATCAAATGCAGAAGAAGGACTGCAAAGGGCACCCTGCCAGCTCCTCGGTGCCATGCTCACTGGCAAGGCCAGGAGAACAGGTGGGACCAGCTGCAGATCCTGCCTAGCTCCTTGCTCTGCCCTGCCCCACCTCGCCCACACAGCAACACCCAGGGGCTTCCACTGCACCTAACAAAGCTTTACACACAAAACTATCCGAATATTGGTAGACCAACTGTGTCCACAGCACAAGAGAGATGTTTAGTAAGTCTAGAGACACAAACCTCTGCTGAAGAATTTGAACTCTGGAGCTGCTTTATCCATATAATGTTATTGTCTCCTGCATTCATTTGTAGTCCTGCAGTTAATTCATTCCCTTCCAACAGGATGGCAGCTAAGTAATAACAGGGGGAGAAAAAACCCTTAAAGGTCAAGAGAATTAACTGTATCTTAGTAAAACCAGTGAGGCCATGCATTATTCATGCATGGAGGACAGGAGTACACTCAGCTAAGAGGGCTATAGGGAACTCGAAATCTTTAGCTCCCATGATTTGTAGCCATTAAAAAGGCGAGCTGCATTATTTTATTTGAAAGCAAAAGATAGTTAACTGCTGCATCTCCTACAGAGCCTACCCATGTAGGCAAAGAGATTGCTCCTGGTTCTCACAGGCACTGCAGGAACCTCTGCTGCAGAGCTCACAGGAGAACTTGACTGCTCTCCCTCAGGCACAGCAAGGAAACATGAAGGAATATTTAAGCCAACTGATATTCCTAAAGGCAAGAAAGAATTCTTGTGTTACTAGAAGATGTCAGTGCATGTGGCTATTATACAGGTGCTTTCATGGGCCCCAATGAGACCATCAGCACTTACTGCTGGCCAATACACAATCCTTTAAATTAATAAACCCACAGAAAATAGCTGCTTTGTACTAAAAGCAGCCCTTTACACTTAAACTGTTTACATCCACTATGAAGTGCCAGTCCAAACTAACACTGCATGTTTGCAACCTTCTTTCTAAAAATACACCCTCATAGTAGCTATTATTTCTCTACAGTATAATCATGGAAACTGCATGACTGCATTACTTCTAGTGCATATGTATTAAACAAATGAGCTCATTTTGTAGAAAATTTCACACTCGTGTCTGAAATCTGTCTGTTACAATACAGTATTTACTTTTTACTTGGGCTGTAAACTATTAAAACCACAACGCCAAATCCTGCAGACAAAACTCACATTCACGAAAATCCTAACTGAAAACTGCAGAATTTTGAGCAATGCTGTTCATGCCACAGACAGTGCTGGTGAGGGAAGGCTGAAGAAAGTCAAAGAATTATCTCATATTTGTCAACAAGCTCTCTTTAAGGGGATGCCCTCCCTTAAACCAGGCTTTACAATTTGGCTACCCTTAATTTTTACTTCTCCTTCATTCTTTCCCATATACTTCTATGAACTGCTGCATAATGCCCTTGGTCTTAACCACCCACATCTCACAAGCAGAGTCTCCAGAGCAGATGAACTATCGATCCCTTTTCTCCTTCTTCTGCTCTATAAATCTAATGAACTATTGATTCTTTCCTCCTTCCCCCATTTTCTGCTTTGGCTACGCATGCCCCTCCTCCACTGGCTCAATCTCCTTTTCTGTGCAGCCTTAGGCTCATCCTTGTCCATTCTGTCTGTATCTGAGACACTGCTGGTCTGCCCTGTGGGTGTGTGATGACAAAGCTCTTGAGTCAGAAATACAATTGCACGCTGAGTTGTCCCCAGCAGTGAATAGCACTGCAAAGGAGCTGGTTCTCACCTCCAGTGTCCCTTCCCTACCACACACTGCAGCTGCCAGAGCACATAACCTGCCACCTCCTGCCCTCCCCATGGCCTGATCCCACAGCCAAGAGAACCACCGTGCTGGGGATGCTGCTGCCAGTGAAGAGGCTTCAGTTTTTCATTGTTTGGTAAGGCGATCAAGGTACCTACTGTGCTCTGCAAATAAACTCCAAGTAGTTTTTTTGATTCCTTTACAAGCGAACACTATGAGCCCAATCTCTTACTGCTCTGTGCTTGTTTATCTTTCTATCCCTAACAGCTTCCTTCTTCCCCTGCTCCAAAAGCTGCCTGGGTGCTACGAGCTGCCCCCAGCTCCAGCCCAGCACACTGTCCCTGCCAGCACAGCCACCCCAACACAGGCAGCCAGCAGCCCCAGCTGCTGCTGCCCCACCCATCTCCAAACTCCAGAACCTTGTGACAGACAGAGGCATCGGTAGTTTCACTGTTTACAGGAGATTTACCTGTACCTTCCCCCACTGAATCCTTTTCTTTACTGTTGACAGCTCTTCTGCCAGCAGGACAAATGAGGAGAGAATACCCCAGCCTCACACAGCCCAGAGATGGGGACAGAGAAGAGCAAAGTGCTTGGCTGCTCCAGAGAGATCTCCCATAATCAAAGTTTAACTAAGACTACAAAAGTAAGAAGTTTACAAGTAAAATTCTTCTATTATTCTGTAGACGTATGGTGAAAGCACTTATCTGTCAAATATCATTTCAGTCAAGAGTTTTCTCCCCACACCCTCTCTTTGCAGGTCACCAGACTGATGAATTACTACTTCATTACAGCACCACCACAGACCTTGCCTTTGCTCCATGCAGCCCACTTTCCTTTCTCAGATCACACTCTCCTCTCCAAAGCATACAGACATTAAATCCCATGACAGTGCTCTGCTATTAACTCATTAGCAAGTGCCACCTCAGTCAAACACCTTCCTTACTGCACCTTGTGCAATATCCACCATAACCAGCTGAATCCAACTGCTTCGTCACATACACAAGTTCTGCAGATCTCAAGTATTTAGAGCAAACACATTCTCTCTGGCTTGTTATTCTACTCATAGAAATAAGAGTTTAAAAAAAATTAATTGCTCCTTAGTACTTGGAGAGCAACAGAAAAGGATGTGCAAGTTTGCAAATGTTTTGGGAAAAATCTTCTGAAGCCTTTACCCTAAAGTAACCATCCCAGAAACACCTCTTTTCAAAACCTCATTTCATCAGAACTAACTAGAACAAGAAAACATTAGATAATGAAATTTGGCTCCCACAGGTAATACAACTCAAGGTAGAGGGTTTGTAAAGAAACCTCCTGCCATGCTTTGGCAGTCAGGGCCTGTCGCCTGGCTCGCCTTTTGCTAATCCAATTGGCCATTTTCCGTCTTGGAACAAATTCCCCCAGCACATCCACAGAGAGGCTGTTTCTTCCATTGCCTCAGAGACGCAGATCCTGGCCGTGCATCAGCTTCCTGCTCCTTCTGGCAGCCACTCGAGTCCTGCTGAGCTCGAGGTCACCTCTGGGCTTGTGTCCGGCTGCCTCCCACTCCCTGGCTGCACAGACAGGGCTGCTTTCGAGGAAGGAACCATCACTCCTTCCTCCCCTGGGTCCCACATGCTGGCAGGGTACAACCCCAGGATCAAACAGAACAGTCCTCGTCCAGGCTGCCAGTCCCTCCCCTTTTAAAAGCACAACATCTACTAACATCCAGTAAATGGGGAATGAAGGCATTAAGCAGGTTCATCACCAGTCATACCTTCTTAACTTTTGGTAGAATTTGCTCAGCTTTCACTGTAAAGCAAATTATTTGTCTGTTCCGACTTTGTTAAAAACATTTATCTATAGAAATACTAATGACTGCTTAAAAGATGAATTTGAGTAAGTTTTGATGTGCATGAAAAAAGAAATCTGTAACTGAAGCACTGGACTAAGAAGAGGTTGGGTGGGCAAGGACTGTGCCCACTCTAGTATGGAATATGAGGACAGCAGTGTGACCACTAGAAAGGCAATCCAGGGACAGGAGTCCTTACTCTCAGTCTTAAAGCATTTCAGATCTGAAAGATCTGGGGAAAACCAACAAAAAAATCCAAACCACCCCTCACTTGCCTACCTCAACAGCTTTGAGTCACTTCTGTTATTAAGGAAGAGGATGAGAGCAATTATTAACACACTTGTAATGGTTTCCTTTGGGGCCTGCTTTTTGATCAGACACAAAACTCTTTTGTGTAACTGGAAGAAAGTAACTTGGTTGCATAGCACCATTATGGTATACATTATTATCAATAATATATAAATATTAACAACAAAAGCAATAAACTTGACATTTAGAGTTTGTTCTTACAAACTGCCTTCTCTCTCTCAATTCTGAGAAAGTTTTAGGAGCTCATGTTATTATGAATTGTCTACTCAAATGTCATGTCCCACCTGGAACGGCATTTGACTCCTTTAATATTCCTGTAAATTTATATGTGTGTGCTTCAGATCTGTTACTACTACATTATTTAATCAGCATGTGTCTCCAAACCTGGCTGCAGCAGGAGACCAAATGAAATAAGTGAATGCAAAAGCCATTGTTGAATCACAAGCTACAAGAAATGAAAGGTGGGGAAAGTTCCACTTCATCAGCCCTACTTCTGTATTTGCCCAAATCCCAGCTCCCACTCATTAAGGAGTCCACAAACAGTTCCAGGGAATGATTTCCTCTACCAAGTTTAATTTCTGTTGTGACAAAGTTGCTCAAGTTTCCTTACCAGGCAACAGATCACTGCATCAGCAGCACCAACCCAAGGGTGACGGGAAACATGCTGGGATGAGCTGCTACCCCCCAGGATAATTTTCCCACAGCCTCCTCCTCTCCCTAAATACTCTGTGTAACAGAAGTCTCATTGTTGTGGCCTCAACACAGAGTGTGCAGATGCTCACCAGATGCTGCCAGAGCAGGAAGTGAGGTGGAAAATGGAGCTTCAGCTGTTACAAACATGACAGGGCTCAATCTGCTGCTATTGGAGTCAGCAGCAGAACGTCACTGCGCTTCATGGCAGCAGTGCCTACTGACAAAGGCTCATCCTCTGCAGGAAAACAGCCACAATGACCTAAAAAAAGCTCTGTGAAATGTGGCCTCATCCTTCTATCACTTCTCAGGATCAGGAAATGCATCCAGCAACTTGCTTTGCTGTGTCCAGCAAGAGATGCCCTGCCAAGGCCAGGTGTTCCCATGGTGGGCAGCACAGGACACACAGATGGCTCCTGAAAGGCTGTGCTCTGTGTAAGGGACACTCCATTGCCTCAGCTAGGAATCTGATTTTATTTTCTGCTAATATAAACTTAGCATTGCTTACAGTTATCCAGCTGTGCACATTCCAAAGTGTATTGTCTTAATCACTGGGGCTCATGATACTGTGATAAGTGTTTTGAAAAACTAACTTATGTTATATCCTGAGTTGTGGAAACACTGAAGTTCATCTGGACTTGTGAAAGGAGGAATAATGGAAAACCGACAGTGATGAGGAAAGAAAATTAATACAGCTGGTACCATGTATTGCACACCTAAAAATACTGTAATTAAATTTTCTGCCATAAACATATTAAATACCTTGAAAAATGCAGAAAGTTGCCCCACTGTCCACTGAGTTATCAGCATTTACCACCAAGGCCAACCTTGGTGGGTTAGCCAAGCACCTGGCCTGGGCCCAGGGCTCAGTGTGCTGCTGGTGCTGCACTGCGGGCCCGGATAAGCCTCTGCCAACGGATTTGCCACACTGGCTTGAGCTTGACAAATGATACTTGAACAACAGCAAAAGCCAGAACAACAAGGTTTGGGTTTTTTTTAAATTGTCTTTTGTATTTTAAACAGAAAGAAATTGAAGCATGAATAAATATCTGGCCATCTCAAGAACAAGCTGTGCACTTCAGGCTGCAGCCATCTAACACAGCTAACAGACAACTCCTGTTCCACTTCTCTTTTCTTCCTCCCAGCTTCAAAAAACCACTGTGATAAACATAGATAAAAACTGCAGATTTCTAATGCATTAAAGGAGTATCCTGACTGATTTAAAAAAACATCCCACAAATTTCTCTGCCCCTCAAAAATTTTAAATACACAGATGAAAATAGAAAAGAGATGAAAAAGAGAAGTAGAGATAGTAGCAAGAGAAGGAAAACAGGAAAGAAATTTTTAATCTCTTCTTTCTGATGATCATGACATGCTTTGTGACTTACACATGTATACTCTGTGCATTTGCACACATACACATGCACATGGTACTTTCTACAATACTCAAATTATAAAAAGCAGTGGTCGATGAAGCAGCATCCTCTGATTTTCTCCTTATAAATACCCATGTCTGCTTACATAAGCCACACAATTTCAGACCTCTGTCCAGGTATAGGAATTGTGGATCTGTCCTGAGGCTTACCAGTCCAATTCTTTCAAACGAAATCACTGAAATACAGCAGCCACCTGGGTCTACATAAATGACATTACCAAGAAGCTGCACACCCTTTGTAAGGGCAATTGCATCCTTACAAAGTCATGCACAGGTGCTTTAAGAGGAAGAAAAAAAGATACAGGAAAAAACATGACTTGTTTCAGAAGCAAGCCCCCTGTAATTACAGAGAAATCTCTCTGCTCGCATTAGATTTTCTAAGAGCTTAAAATGTTGCGAGTTGGCTTTTTTCCTCATTTTATGCAAACATTCTGCACACAAAATAGCCATTGAGCTGGCATTACAGAGAAAGATGGGAAAACACTGATCCCAAAAGACTATATTGTCAGTCTTCACTATTCCCAGTCTAAAAATAGGTTTTTAAGGGCTCATCAGTGCCCCCAGGCCTCCTGAAGCCCTGTCTCCGTCAATGCCAGTTCAGCACATGAGAGAAGCTGCACAACCACAGTTCAGCAAATTTCTATGTTGCAACATTCTAAAAATGAGAAACAGAAACATATCCATTTATTCACTTTAAAACACTGGAGGGGTCTCTGCTCCAGGGAGGTTGGAAGGACAGGAGCAGGCAGCATCTTGGGCAGCATGGGGGGTGACTGAGCCTCCTTGAGTGGGCAAAGGAACTTAATGTGGGGCTGCAACAATGAGCCTTCTGTGACTTTCCATTTGTCAGTCCTCGTGATCGAAGAGCCACCTGTGTTTATCACAAAGCAGATCAGTGAGTCCACACACAGGGCTGAGACACACTGTGCTAAATAAAGCAGGGCCAGGAGCTGATACCACTGGTCCCGACCAGCAGCTGCTCCAGGATTATCGCTTCCAAGAAGAGCAACAGGTGCTCCTTCATAAAAAACAGATTTATTCCCCGAGACTGTCATGTTGAGGATCATTATCCACAGATACACACGTGGCCTGGATTGGATTTCTTCTCCTCATACTCTTATTCAAAGATTTTAAGAAAAAAATCCGTCAGCAATATGCCAATGGGCTTCCACCACCTCGGATCACAAGCAGCCAGGGCCGAACCAGTTGCCAGGAACACCATTCTCTCTGGAAGTCAGCACGGCTTCTCCACATAGGCTGCTCCTGCATTTCACTGACTTTATTTCTGTGCTCAAACTTCCTGCAAAAGTATCATTTTCAGATTTCTAATAATGGAGAAATAAAATGGAAGGAAAAATGTTGCAAAAAACCATCCTGTAAATCCTAATCTGGTAATTTCTCTTTTATATACTGCAGTGTGATACAAATACATGTTTCTGATCTTGTTTCCTTGGGTAACAAAAGGATAAAAATTGCCCTCGATTTTAGCAACACGCCTGGAGAGCCAGAATATGAATACAATTCCAAATACACAGAGCCACAGCACATCAGCTGGAACCAAGAGGTTGAGGGGTTGGAAGCAGTAAGAAAAAGGGCAAGATGCCCTCAATTAGAAGGAGATGCCGGGTGAGGTTACTATGGGAAGTAACTTTAAGCAAGTCCATGGCACTTACTGCAAACCCTACTGACAGCAGGGAGTTCAGGGTTTCCTCCTGCACTCCACCACTAGCGAGCAAAGCTATCCAAGTTTTCCTGCACTGCTGGCAGCAACTCATCTCCAGGTTTTTAAAGTAGAAAGTAGATCACAACACAGTAAAACTATCACCTCATCACAGAAAAGGAAAAGAATAAAGAACAAAAGAGAATTTCATGTTCCATATTATATACAACTGTTTACAGCAACTTTCTGCATATTCTCCATTATCTTCAATAATATGTAGCATTCAAGTAAAGGTTTTTTCCAGGTTAAAACGAAACATTGATACTGAAACATTGATTCCTATAACACCAATTCCAACAGCCATAAGAAGCACATATCACCACACCACTTGTGCCAGCAGCTTGAGGGGCTGTATGAATTCCTAGAAAACACACAGAAACACAATCTCCTGATCTCCACCCATTAATGACCTTCCTTAGCACAGCCCTCACCACACACCCCACTGAAGTTTCCTGGTTACACATATATGAAATATGCTACTCTTTTGGATTGCTTGATTTTACATGAAAGGAGAGGCTCTCTAAAACTGATTCTGTCCTGGTTTCCCAGACTATCGCCCATAAACATTGTGTTAATTCATTCAGGCCAGCCCCCAAAGACACAGCCAGCTCTGCAGAGAACACTATCAGCTTGTTCTGAATCAGCAGAGATGCTGGCAGCCTTTCAAGTCATCCAAAAAAAATTAGGTAGCTGCACAAGAAATAAACTTCAAAGTGCTCATCCAGAATTCCCTCTGGGAAAGACCAGGCATTTTGCATACGCTAATTCCAACAATTAACCTGAGCTGCTTATTTACAAACTTCTGAATACATTTTTAAACTCAAATAACAAATTTCACATTAAATACTAAGCCCTTAGAGAAAGACACCACATTTATGCTATACTGCACAAAAACAGTATGTTCACTTCTTTCCAGCCACAGTAAAGTTCAAAGAATCCCCAGGAGGATGATTCAGCAGTTAAGGCACATCTTTTAGTATTAAACTGGTTAATCTCTTTCCTCAGACCACACACAGTCATCACCCTCCTCCTCTTCTGAAATTTTTAATGCATGACAAGTAGTCCTGAATCAGAAGAGGAAACTTTATTATTTGTACTCCTATGTATGAGAGAAGGCTGCTGCTCTGACTGGTTCCAGTCCTGCTCTTCATTAGCAGCATTCATTGTCATCTGAACTCTGTCCCCAGCAATAGCAGGGACAGCAGACCTGCTGCTGCTTCAAGGAGGAAGACACTAAAAGAACTAAAATTACAATTAATAATGTTAAGTTCTAAAAACTTGGAGGAAAACAAGGAGAAGAAAAAAAGCCCCAAACAATATAATAGCACTGATTAACTTGTACATGTTCCCACAGAGACACTATTTGCAGGATTAAGCATCTTAAACCACAGCCTAGAACCTCTATTTCCTGCTGGTTTTGAGCCACACACAGTGTGTGGGGCCCAGGACTGCCAGCACTTGTACACCAAATCTGGGACCTCCTGAAGGCACAGGAGCCTGGAGAGCCACAAGCCAATCTGGATTTGCAGGCTGCCCACATCCAGACCTATGTATGTAGATCCTACTGCACCTACACTTGATGTGAACAGTTTAAACATTTGTTTAACAGAATTACAGACTTTATGTTAATCTGAGAAGTTTCCAACAGAAGCAACAACTCTTTGAACATGGACTACACACAGCTAGGCTGAAAGGAAAAAAGAGGATCTGCTTATTAGTTAGTTATTAAAATATCTTTCATTTCATTTCTGCCTCCTATAGCAGCACTAGCAAGACTATCAGAACCCATATAAAAGCAACATTTTTGTTTTGCAACTCATTTCCATTTCAAAGCAGCAAATCTAGGCATCACTGTTTGAATGATTTCTTAAATCTCATTTCCATATGCCAGGCAGAGATCTGCTTCTTCTGGTTGTACTGTGGAAGCTTCCAACCTACAGATTCATCTGAGAAGGGCGTGAAAACAAAATACACACATGCTCCCTGGAACTTTTTGATAAAGAGTTGATTTGCATGAGGCACTACAAATTAGCCTTTTTCAAATGAATGCAAAATCTCTAATTTACACTGTGCACATATTCAACAGATTATGAAACTCGTAATACTGGGTAAAATAAAACATATCAATTGTAACTGCTGGTTTGGACAGGGTTATTATGGAGTGATCCTAACCACTCTAGTAACTCCAGAAAGAAAAAGGGGCTTCAAAAAAACCCATACTGCTAAAATGCTATCCCTGAAGGAAATAGCAGCTGGCCATAGCGACACTGAAAGAGTGCAATCTCTTTGTCAATCTCTCCTGGATATTTGTTGTCTCTATGGCTGTTGCTCAGCCAGACAGAAAATAATGTCGAACTTCACGCTACTCCTAGCTCTTGGCCATGTTTATCATTTGCCTTTGGAAGCAGCTATTTTGCCTTAATGCCTTGGTAGCTTTGAGCATGCCAAATAAACAAACACAAGATATGCAGGGGAAACTGGTTCACTTCACTCACTTCCACTTCTTTCAGACTTTAAGTGGAGACATGCAAGCCATAAGCCTTGAACCACAGGCATACAAAAGCCATGCTCTTAAAAATTAAATACACATCCCATTTTAGCCACATCCTCCTCAAATATTTCTGCAAGCAAAATTCAAGATTTCAACCCAAAATGTCTACAGTTAAGAAGGGTACCACAATGTACCTGTTCACCACGCCATGAGTTTAGCCCCAGGGCACAGAAACTGCTGTGCCCTTGTGTCTCGATTTTTATTATTAAGATTTTTTAGAAGAAAGCCATAATAAGATACTAGCCCACAGCAACAGTTAATTGTTCCCATGCAGTTTGTGGAGGACACAAACACCACAGGGACACACACGATGCACACAAGAAGGAGTATTGCCCTTTGCTATTTTGGCACCACTAATCCCTTTCCCCCACCCCCTTTTTATGAGCGAGACGAGCTCAGAGCTACCCTGTGTGATGTCAATGGTTATTTTGTGCTGATTACTGGAATCCAATCTCCAGACAGGATATATTTACAGCTGTCTACACTGTCTTACAATAAGCTGATGGATGACTCATCCTTTTTCCCCCTTCAGCTGAAATCACACAAAGGAAGATGGAGACAGAATGACAGCCCACGGGAAGCAGGGAGAGGAGAATTGCAAAGACCTTGCTCTGTGTTTAAAATACATTAGAACATAAGTCTTTACTTGTGTATACAAGGAGAAAAAATAATCCTAGAACATGTAAAATTTTTAGTATTTCAGTACATGTAAACCCACCAATAAAGAGGCACTTACTGCAGAGTTCCAGTACCTGTGTGCTTGCAAAGGCTGATATCCCAGTGCCACCAGTGCACGTCTCCTTGCTATAAACATTAAACGGCATGCAATAAATCAGAAGTCCACCACCATAAACTTAAATACATTGCAGGAAGATGACACATCAGAAGAAACAAAAACTTGACATTTTCCATCAATGATCTCGATGGGCCAGATTTGCCAGCAGAATAAACACATGACCAGATGATGGGCTGATAGCACAGACTGGTGACAGAGACTGTCAACTCAGCAGGGCTGCAGGCAAGGAGCACGTCTGCTCCGTGTGTCAGCGGGCAAGGATGCGAGTCTGCATCACCACAGACAAATTTTAAAGAGGCTAAGTGTATTCATAGCCTGCCTGCTTTCATTTCTGTCAGCATCAGCAAAAGAGTATTCGATGAAAGGCTGAAAAGGGCTTGTGGGTTTGTTTTTTTTCAAGCTGGCTAAGTCAGTCTATAATCACAGCCTATTACCTTAATGCAGGGTGCACCAAGAGGAGAGCCAGACTCCCTCAGCTCTGTTGGTAATGACAGATCAGCTGGCTCAGCAGGATGTGCTCCTCACCAGCTGCCACAGGTGGGATGGGCTCTTTCTACAGATTTTGGCCAGGCACCAGGAGGTCCTCAAGGACAGTCAAGCACGTGCCTGTATGTTGTTGTCTTCCAGTGAATTTAGGCACACACTGGAAGAAGTTGGTAAATAGAGATGATGCTGTGAACTGGGAGTGACACTCAGCACATGGCCATGGCTTTAGCCTACTGTACAACGGGAAAAGCCAAAATTCCTTTGCTAAACTAAACCTGAGGACACTGAAGTTGGACTTCTGTACTACATCAGTGCCCAGAAACATTCGGTGGCCTAACACACAAACAGTTCCTGTATGAACTTCTGGAGAAATACCAGGAAACCCTGGAGCTCTTTGTAGCACAGCAGGGAGTTAAAACCTTTAATATTTAATAAAAGACAATATTCTGTGCGCTGCACCAAGCACCCAACACATCCATACTGATCACATGTCTCTTCAGCTGCAAGAGACATGCTTGAAGCCCTCGTCTAAAATCAAAATGGACCTTCTAAGCTACCAAGACACAAGATTTTAGCCTACTAAAAAGTTTTCTCTTGAAATGTATGATATATACAGGGGGATTTTCAGCACCAAAATGCCTGTCCTCATGTTTTAGTAGCCCATATGTACATTCAAGGTATTACTCAAAACCACTAGAAAACAGCATGAAAGAGAAATCCCACTTATCCTTCTCATCCTATAAAACAAAGAAAAAAGCAATAATCTGGAATTAATAATAATTAATCTGGAAATGCTACCTAAATGCTACCCTTCCATCAACAAATAAATAATCTGCATTAGAACTGTGACTTAACAGTAATGGCCATAAGACTTTGAAGTATTTGCTACATAAAAATGCTGTGGCTTGAACAGAAAGTTCCACAGAGATAAGCAAAAGCTTCATCTGAAATCTTTTTTGCTTTAAAAAACAAACGAACGAACAATTGTATGTTAAAAACATCAGTTCTTGCACATCTTGTCCCCAAACACATTTGCTACAAATGTTGGAATATATATTTACAATGTGCAAAACAAAAAAATCCAATTGTAGAAATAAACACATCAATACTGTTTTTTCAATACTTAATACCCAGGGCAAACAAACCCAAGCAGGTGTATGTAGCAGCTCATGCATACAAACTCCAGACCTCTGCAATGTTCAATGCTGAATTAAAAGCTTCCTGTCAGCCTTCAGGGGAAGTTTTGTCAACCAAACCTACAGCTTATGAAAGTCCATTCCTTGCTTATCTAGAAACAGCAAACACCACCAATGCTCTCTACTGCCCCATGGAATTGCCATCTCCTTTTGGATGTGCTCCTGCCTTGGATTATTTCTGCTAAGTCACGGCATTCCCTCACCATCTGCAAATGCACAGGCAAGCTCAAGTTATTCCTCCTTTCTGGAGGCAGCTTAGAGGATGCCACTGATCCTCTCAAAGGACACAACAAACTTGGCATCATCAAACAGAAGTGCTGATCTTCTCTGACTGAAGGAGAACAGCCATGGAAATAGCTCATGGAAGAATTAACAATTCTGCTCACTGGCCACCCCATGGAGAAAAAAAAAACCAAACCCAAAACCAAACAAACTCAACCAACCAACCCCTAGACTGCAGACACAACAAAATACTGATATTACAACCTGTGCAGCACAGCAATACAACCAGAATAGTCCTACACACCAACCTGTCTTTGCAGTACAACTTGCTTTGCTCCAGGGGTATTGTTTTTACTGCATGGCTGTAATTTAGGGAGTCATCCAGAATAATTACAAAATTCTACTAATTAGTCTCCTTGCTTCTAGATGTGACTTCAAGGTCACAGCCAGAATGCTACATCAAACTGGAGTCATGGAAAGAAATCTCTCACTGTCAAGAGTTAATTTATCTTTCCGCTTCCTTCCCCAAACACACACCAAAAAAATCAATTGTTGATGTGGCCCATATTGCATTATTGATGTAGAGATGACATAAAATATCCCTAATTCCATTAGCTGCTGCCTGAAAGAAACGTTAGTAAGTACATGACATTTAATGACAAAAAGACAAGAACCCCATGGCACAGATCTCTCAAACCAGTCCCTCGTCCTGCACAGGGACCTGTGGAAGCAGCTGCCAGCCAGGCATCAGAGGCTCTGTCACAGCCTTTGTGCTTTATCCAGCCGGCCATGAAAATGACCCAGTATTAAGGGTTACTTTGCTGCACATGTACCTGAAAACCTTTAACTTCCAGCTCTGGTATGGAGGGAGAGGAGCAGCTGCCCTGCCATGCCCAGGCACTGACAGATCCCCAGCCTGCGCCGATTTTCCATTTCCGAAGGGAGAACACAATGGCCACATTATGTGCCTTGTCACAGCTATAAACGTGCTCCGAGCAGCAACAGCAGAGTCACCTTGGCTGCCATAGCTACAAACTACTCTGGTGGCCACGGGGGGCACTTCCAGAGGTGCTCAGTTGTGCTCCCACGGAAAAATCAGGAGTGCAGCTGTCCTGGCTGCGGCAGAACAAAGCCAAGGCAGAATTTGCCTCCACTGTGACTGAATGAATCTCAGCAGCTCCTCTTCATCCAGAAGAGCTAAAATCACTCAATTATAACCCTGCGCAGCAAGAGCCACAAAATCACCCTGCAACTCCCACCTCTGATCCAGCAAGCAGAAACTTAGCAGCTGTATCGAGGTAGCTGAACTTAAATTTTAAAAAACCACACAACCAGGCAATTTACTGCATATCCCGATGAAGTGTTCCAAAGGATAATAAATGACCCTCACTATTAAAACATACAACTTCTAGTTCATATTTTCCTTCTAACCAACAGCTCCTGCTGGGCCCTGCACATGCAAACTCAAAAGGCTCTTTCTCATCATTTTTTTTCCTTGAATACCAACTCCTAGAGCATGATGTGGTTTCTGGCTGGAGGAGCATTCAGCGAGGAGCACTGAACCATGCAGGGAGGGGAGCAAGGCAGCTGACAGCTGAGTACAGAGGGTAACCTCGTCTCTGATGGACTAAGACAGAAGAGGGTTATTCAAGCTCAAAAACGTTATGGTTATTATTTATACCTATAAAAACATGTAGGTGTATGGAGAGGGAGAAAAAAATCTGACATAGGATTTGATGTGGAGTTTTCTGAAAAACAAACTTTTCTGAACTTTTTTAAACAAAACCCAAAGAAACAAGCAAGGCCTGAGTGTGATTTCAAGAAAAATACACATTTCAACAGTTTCAGTAAGTTTTAGTAAGGATTTATGGTTTGCTGGTTGGTTTATACACACTTTTAAAATCTAACACTGAAGTACACATTTAAACAGCAATGGAAAAACGCATGGATTCACCCACACATTCCTCAACGCTTCCTCTCGTGGAAAATGGGAATCACGCACCTACAGGAACTCTTTGTAAAGGCAGATGCAGTAAAGTTTCTTCTAAAAAGGTCAAAGAATAAGACTTTTATTTCTTCCCAGATGCTCTCCACAGATTTGTTCTACATGACAGTGGGATCCACAGTGCCTGCAGGCAGCCCCTGAGCAATGGTACAAATCCCAGGGAACCCCAACAGCTGAGGAGAGATGCAGATCATAAACCTGGAGGTGTTTAGCTTGGCCTCATCCCAACACAAGCTCTTTAGCTCAAGAAGTGCCAAGCTTTTTTCCTTGCCTTATGAACTTTCTAGGAGCACATGGCCACGTTAACGCTGCAGTAATCACAGCTACCTAAAGTATGACAGACAACCATTTTCTCCACAAAAAGTTCCTTTGTTATAAAGCAATGTCAAGCAGGACGTGTCTTAATAATAGAGTCTGTGTTTCTAATACAGTAGTGTTCCAGTCAAAAGAGCTTTGTAATAGAATTTATTAGCAAATAAAAATTTGCGCTAAGAGCTTATGCAACAAATACTTCAAAAATAAAGAGTAACAACAAGAAAAAGTATCTGATAAAACCGGTTCTTATACAAAAGCCTCTTCTGTCCATTTTTCCTGTTTCTTATTTTTTAAGTATGCTGATGTCTATTTAAATGGGAGCCAATCCCAATACGAAGCTCTAATAATTTTCTTAATGAAAAAATATTTAATAAATCTATCTTCAAAATCATCCTATAGCCCAAAGTGATCACACTATGAAGTTACCCTTCTTTCTTTCCAGTCCAGGATTTATTACAGCTTCATTAAAATATGTGTTATTCTCTCAGAGACTTAAGAAAATGAGCTTTGTAAATAACACGAAGAATTATGCTGTGTGATTTTACATGCTTTTCTTGAAGCTTAACTCAGTATGTTCAACACAGCTCCAGTTATCTAAACTCAGCTCCCATGCTCTGGGAGCAATCTAGTCAAGTATTAAACACCATTGGACAACACTGACCCTCCAAGTCGCTTCTTTATCTTGTGACTGCAGTCCAAGTTTGCTTACTTCCAATATTTTCACTTTCCCAAGGGAATGCAAGTTCAATGCTTGCAAAGGATGAAAAACTGAACTATGGCCGGAACACTACAAGTGACCCCAAGTACACACAGTGCAGAGGGGGTGAGAGGGGAAAAGGGGGGAAAGAGGGAGGAAAAGGAGAGGGAAAGGGGGGAGAAAGGGGGGGAAAGGGGAGGGAAAAGGCAGGGAAAAGGGGGCACTTCACCGTTTTTTTCAATTGCACACAGACAACAAACCCAAAACATCAATGTTAAAAAAAACCCAGTATTTTTCACAGTCAAGTCCCTTGTGTGATGTGTACAACATGTTAACAGTTCCCTTCCTGGGTATTTTTGGCACTTTATTGGGACCTTAACGTCAAGAAAGAACATTAAGTGTTTCAAAGCCCTGAGATCATCACGGCACTGTCACATTACTGTTTTTGAAGAGGTCACTTTCACTCAATAAAACGGCAGCAGAGAGTGTAGGGAGGATTGCACAGACCACACTGCCAAGTTACAGGGCATAATAAACAACACCTGGAAAAAAAGAGAATTTAAGAGACACAAAAATAATAAAGTCTGGAAGATACAGAGCTCAGGTAACTCCTTTAGAAGGACACACACTCAGCTCTGAAAGAGATCTTAACGCTGAAACTACAGACTTCACCAAAGAATGGAAAGCCAGAAGGGTGAACCAGGTACCAAGCTGAATTTGCCTTGCCATAGTGGCCTGTATGACACCTTGCAAACCTCAGTAAAAAGGGAAACTAGCCAGGAGGCCAGAGGAGCTGCTCCAGTTCTCACCTAACACAGGCTGGCCCAGTGCTCAGGCTGCACCAGCAGCACAACCCCAGCAGCTGAAGGGGTGACCCCTGCATCCCTGCCTCAGAAACACAAAACCTCCTCAGGGAAAGTGAATTGAAACAGCACTGAATTTAAAACAATCAACCAAATAAAAAACCCCAAATGGTTTAAACTGTTGTGTAGAAGCTGCTGCAATTGCTCCTGCTCAATAATTAAATCCCACAGTTTGATTTTTTTTTTAATTTCAAGAACTCATCACAAGGTGCCAACAACAAAACATCCCTCATTCACTCACTCTCTCACACAGAATTAAACATTAAATACCCACACCGCTTTCACATGTCACTGCAGGCATTTAATTTTCCTCTGAAATCAACTACTTTTTTTTTTTTTAATAAGTCAACTGCTGACCTCCCCAACACTGCAGTGCAACAGTCTGACAATAAACAGGCCCAGGAGGTTTGTTGAAAACATAAGCTTGCTGAACATCTGGTGCTATTGAAGGATAAAACCTGGAAGAAACAAGGCAGGGGGTCGTGGTGTCATTCTGAGCTGGGAGAAGACTTGGTTACCAAATGTAAGACCTTGCCGAAGTTGGGCAGTTTGGAATCTTAAGCTCCAATTCAGGCAACAACAAGAAAGTGACCTTCTTTAATGGACTGGATCAATGGATGTCAAACAGATTAGGGCTGCTGGCAGATAAGTCAATCTGCAAATGAACTACTCCCAGCTGGTTCAGGGATCCAAGGTATCCATAACTAATTTTTCTAAAAACTCAATATCTTTTCCAATAAACTTCTCAGGTTAAAAAAGAGATCAGTTAAAAATAAATGGCTTTTTTTACTTATAATCCATCTTTTTTAGATAGCAAAGTGTTGCTATTAGACACCTTCACTGGGACACTATTTCAGTGATGTATTTGTTAGCAATGCTATGGTGAAGGTGAGGATTTCCAACAAAGAGAGTCACATTAACCTCACTGACTGCCAGAAAGGTGTCTTGATGCTTCACTGCTTGCCCTCAGATTCAGCAGCAGTTATGTTCCACAACTGGCCCACTGAAAGCCAGCTAACACCAGGGCTTAGACTGACAACATTACAAGGACATGAGGCAAAAGGCAGTTTTTGTCCCATGCTGAACGATGCTTTCAGGATACAGCATGGAGCATCAGTCTCCAACTGTAAGCAGAAACAAGGCAGGGCAGACTGGTGTCAGCCACCAAACATTCAGCACACAAATACACCATCTTTAAAAGGAATCAATCCACATACACACAGTGTAAGCAGATTGCTCTAAGTCAGAGAAAACTCACCCAAAGT
Source organism: Vireo altiloquus (assembly GCA_013396875.1). NCBI lineage: Eukaryota > Metazoa > Chordata > Aves > Passeriformes > Vireonidae > Vireo > Vireo altiloquus. Next base: position 117,836 of record VZRF01001492.1, read on the forward strand.
GAGCCACTTCGATACCTATCAGCAATTTTAGCAATAGCAGTTTTTCCCCTATTTTTTCAATACGACTCCTATTTCAGATACCATACCAGCTTTTTGATCAGGGCCAACATAACTCTCTTACAAAGTTGTGTCTAGTGAAACTGACCTAAAATTAGTCAGGAGGCAGCATTTGCTTCCCTTACTATGCTGAAGCACTGGTGCTGGGTTTGAATTAACAGCTGACTTTTAGTTCAGGCCTAGTAAGGCACTTCATTCCAAACAGAATATTTTCCCATCTACTTTCTGCAGTGAGAGAGAAGGCAAAGGATCTGCTGCCTTTCTTCACCAGGGGAGGTTTTACATTTACAGTGTGTTTGTGATGACCAGTTCTGAATGAGCAGCTGGTGAGCAGCCATAAGGATACCTGCAAACAACACACACAGCTTCCTTTTAGGTCTAAAGGTTACCTAAATATGAAGAGATGCCCATATTCAGCTCAAGAAAAAAGATGGAATTAGCTTCACTACCAAGCAAGAGCAGGAATTCTGCCATGGTCTAATCTTCATTGAGGGCAGTTTTTAGGCTTACCTGTAATAATCCATTTTAAACTGTTTCCATCTTAAGTGGTTGAAACTATTTTATAAACTGTGTCTGACAAAAACTTGTTTTCAGTCTCCTGGAACTATTTTAAGCATTTACTTGGTAATGGAAAACACATGTGAGAAACAGAATATCAAATAATTCTAGCAGCAGTATTTCCATATTTTATTTTCATTTTATTCATAGAGGTGAAGTGGAAATGAAATTCACCTAACGTGACCAGACAAACTTGTAATCCCTGCTGCAACTCCTGTAGCAGCTTTAGTGCTCTCCAGAAATACTTGACATTTTACTAAATATCAACTTATCCTGTCTCTCCTGTCAGCGATCATAGAATGTGCTTATCACAGATTCACTTCTGTTACCTTTTGGCGTTTCAAAAAACATATACCTAAATCTTGTGTTTATTTTAATTTACAAGGAAGCACCATATAAAATTTCAACTTTTTTTTATGAGCAGATAATTTTATGATAGCTTGCCTGGGGCTATTTTGTTTTCCATTTTATGACATTTCCTGTGCTAAAGGATGTAACTGGACTGCTACGTTCAACCAATAGCAGTAGATCCTTTATGAATATATTTCATTCCTTTTCAAGCCCATTTATTAATAATTATTATTATTCTGATTTTCACATAATCTCACTGCAATAATTTATAGGACTGATTTTTTCAATGTATATATATATATTTTTTTTTTTAATAAGGCACCTGGTATTTCACTGGAACACCTCAGTCATCAGATTTTGACACAGAACCTTCCACAGTCACTTTTTCTGTGCCATTTATGAATGCACAGACATTTTTTTAATATTCTCTGCAGTTATTTCTTTTTCAGGCTAAAGAGTTAAGCCAAAACAAACGAAGAGAGGTGTTTTGTCACATAACACATATGTAAGCTGCCACAACGTGCTCTGGATGCAAAAAGCTTACACAGCTCCACAAAAGGAGACCAGAGAGTTTAGGAAACTAACTATTAAGGGTTACTAAACACATATACATCTGGCTAAGTATGAAATCCAGATGAATAGAGGCTAAGGGATCACCCAGATGAAAAAAAGCCTCAGAGGAATGAGAGAAAGAAAGGGATCACTCTCTCTAAGCTTGCCCAGTTCCCATACTCTCCCTTAGCCAGCTAGTAATAGTTGCTGATGAGGACTGGATACAGATAGAGGAGGACTACTGGTCAGATCCACGTTTATTTACTCCTTCCTTGTGCAGAAGCCATACTTTTCTTCTTGTAAAGCCTATTAATTTTTAGTATTTGTTTAGTTTAGTATTTATTTACATGTTTTAACATATGGGGAGCAGGGGTAGGAGAGGGGAGGTATGGACAAGAGCACGCAGGACTCAAGACACAAGCTGGCCACAACAGCATCACCAGTTCCCTGCTCTGTCCCAACTCACAACATCACATTGACCCTGTGGGTCACTCATTAGTGACGTTTTCATCATATTATGCACAATGTCTCCAGGATCTCTTTCCAGGTGGCAATAGTTCATCCTGCACAGAACTCCTCACACATCACACAGAAGCAGATTTGCTCCCCTCACCCCATCCCGTTACACATTACTGGGCCCATCACATCACCAAACTTCACCTACTTCTCTACTGTCAAGTTAATTACTGCAGGACTCCACTCTAAGTCCAATTTAGACTTACCTGCCTTAAAAGATTCTGTGTAAATTACTTCACCTTATCTTCTAATTCACTGTTACTGAACTGAGCAGAGTAGATCCCAGCAGAGATCCTATTAACAATCTCCTCCCAACTTAGAACCTGACCATTTGCTTCCATCTTTTCTTGCCTGTTTTTAAAAAAGGCTTCCAAAAGAACTGTCCAACTTCACCAACATACAAGTTTTTCAGATGGGATTCTTTCATTAGGCTCTCTGGAGTATTTGAAATTTCAAAACCTATTGGACTGCCCTTACTCCCACACATTCCCACCTTCAGACAACTAAAAAGCATTAGACTCGCTTCCATGAAATAATCATCTTATATATTCACCTGTCTAATCATCCTATTCTTTGTTAAAGTTTCTAACATCAAAAGCCCAAATTCTTGTTAGATATTTAATTTAATCTTTATCTGAACATTAGATCTCCAGCCTGGATCAATGGGAAGCACAAACTAGATGGGTACCCTCTGTAATGGAATCTGCTGCACATAATGTTGACTAGATAATTGAAAATAAACGTGTTTGATGCTGCATAGCAGCAAATCCTGGGACATGGGCAGCCCCAAGGCACAGGCAGGAAATGCCTCCAGGGACATTACACTTAATGACTGCGTCTTCTAATGTACTTCAGGGCACGCATCGTTGTCGGCCTAATTAAAACCAGAAATCATTTACTGCTCGCTGTTTTCCCCGAGAGGTGGGAAATGACTGCAGACTGACTGGAGACCGCTGGCAGAAGCATCCCAGGAGGCACTGAACGCCCTGCTACAATTACCAGGCAAAAAGTGTACTAACATCTTTGGAGACTGATGTCTGCACCACACAATTACATGTTTAATAAAGGCTTTGGTTTCACTTTTCCAAAAATAGCTGAATGTGTTCTATGAGAATTTCAAGAAAGGCCCTAAAGTGGGTAAGAATGACATATATATAGATATATATGAAATACATATATATAATTCATCTTGGATGGCCCATTTGGGACATGGATAGTTAGGCTCTGTCTGCAGAAGCTTATTTGTAAAATTATAATGCAGTAAAGTGTGGAAGTTACTACCTAAAATCACAGATAAAGATCTGGAAAGTTACAGGTCTAATTCTGGTTAATCCAGAACACTTCATTCTTTGGAAGTATCATGTAATACAGAACCCCAGCCCTTCTGTGAAAAGGCTCCCTTTGCTTACCCATTCACCATACTCTAGATAGAACAGAGTAGAAGCTGTCAAATCAAGCCAAAGAGCCCCCAAAAACTCCTTTGACTGCAACTAACATGGACAGAGAAACAGAAGCAGAACACATCTAAGCATTGGCAGCAAGAAGATCCAGAAGACCCCTTAGTCAGCACCTCCTCCATCTACCACCTGAAAATCCATCTCTCTGTCTGCTTCCTATTCTGCAAGGTTAAAGGAATGCTCTACAATTCAGTCAGCTTTACCATGATTTTCCACATTAATCCAAACTAGTGACTTCTTGACAGTCTAAGAAAATTGTTCTTTTTTAACAACACAAGAATTTTAGGGTATATTCAGGAGATCGAGTAAAATCTAGTCATGTTCAAGACACCTAGACAGCGCTGCACAATTGCATTTGTATGACTCACTTGGTTTACCCCAATTTCTTCAAAGGTAATTTCACACATTTTATCTCAAAAGACTAGTTTAAATTACTGTTTTTGCAAAACAACTGGCAGAATCAACTGAACAGAGCCCATTTCTCAAATCTGTGTGAACAGACAGTGTCATTTGAAGATTAAAGAAAGGCAAGAATGAGTAAAAGACAGTTTACTGCTGTCCACTCAGAGGAGGACACCAAAGCACTCTTCTTCCCCAACTCTTGAAAAAACATTTTATCATACTCCCTGCAGAGAAATGAGAGAAACAGTATTGCCCACCAGCTCACTAAAAGGAGACACTCCTCCCTCTCCAGCTAAAGCAGAGAAGATACCATTCTTGCACAAGGAAATACCATTTCCCAGCAGCCAGTGGATTTCAGAGAAGCACACGGCATTACTGAGCTCCACAGAGGATCAGAACATTACTGTAAGATTAGCATTGGGAAATGGATTTACCATCTGCCTTTTTGGCTCAAAATCTTAATTCTAAAAGCCTGAAAAACAAAGTTTTCTTACACTTAACGTGTGTTCTTGTATTAGTTATATAAATGTGGTTTTCTCCTTTTCTTAGTACTGAGCAACTTCCTAAGAAGAGAGAACACTGGATTTTCATTTTCCCCTGCTCCAAGATCTGCTCCTACCAAACACCTCCTTCAAAAACTAATTACACAGAATTAGCCAAAAAGTTTGACTAAGTTATCAGTTTAAAAGTCTAATCTCTTTTTTAAAATTACCACTGCAGAGGCAATTGTGTACTGAGAACATAACCAGAAGATGCTAAAATTGATGGGGTTTTGGGGCTACAGCTTATCCTGCTTATAAGAGCAGCTAAACATACAACAGGGGAAAATAGCAAACTGTGACACTTGTTATTGCAAGGAAATGTCAGCAATGGGAAAATACATAAATCTACAAAATGTTTTGTTATTTTCTACCTAGGAAAGCAAATCTTCTCCCTATTTAACGTAACATGTCAACTTCAATAACTTGTTAAGAGGTCTTATAAAAGCAAACAAGCAACTTAGAGTGAATTTCTGTTAAACCAAAATTACAGTAATTCACAAGAATAGAGAGTGACCCTTAGATATTATGCTCACATTTCATACACAAGATGCTTCTTTGTATTGCCATTTTAAGGAAGTTTCTATCAGCACAGAAATCTGGGGAACAGAAAGCAGATGGTGGTTCCAGCTGATGAGACGTTCCTGGGAGTTGTGGGATTTGTTGACCAGCACTTTCCTGTGGGTTGCTGAGAAACCCATCCACCACAACAGTAAAATGGCTGCTCTTGCTCCCAGAACAGCACAGAAGGAGGGGCTGCTTCCCCTCTAACAGAGTACCTCTAATGACAGCAGCCAAACACTGCCAGGGAGGCCTCTCAGGCACAGCCATCCCTCCCCAAGCTTGTTTTTCTGGAAGCAGTCAATTCCTGGCCAATTCCTCTTGCAGCTCCTTCTCTGCAGAGCTTCACCACTAACCACTCGTGTGCAGCACCTCACACGCACCCCAGCCAGGAGCTGGGAGACCTAGAGCCACAGCAGCAGCTGTGGGCAAGAAGCAGAAGCACAGAACTGCTGCTCTGGGGCCACAGAAGCTGCTGAAAGCATCACCCCCTTTGGCACCAAGTCCAAACCATCCTGGTATGTTCCAGTTCTGTTCTGTTTTAAGGACAGACTTATTTTCATGAACATTTTAAGAATATAGCCTATAGTATGCATTATGTATTGAAGGTGTTAGGAAAAAATGGGCCAGAGGAAGTCTGGAACTTCCTCTGCGTAAGTGATTAAGGAAAAAAAAAAAAAAAATCACACTCTCTGCTGCTGCTTGTACACAGATGCTGCCCAGTTAAGAGAGTTGCATTTCAGAATTATTATCAGAGTTTCCTATCAGAAATGCTGCTGGGGATGATGCTTAATGGCTGGCACTCCAGAATTTCAAGCAAATCAAGTTACATGCAAGATTCTGAAAACATTTCCATCACAGATGATTTAGTTTTTGCTTTATTCTTGAAACGAAATTATAAAATGCCTTGAACATCTTCTTGATGGTCAGTAATACCTGGAAATTCAGCAAATTATTTTAGAGGACAGAGGATCTACTACATAGAAGTAACAGATTTAAATTTACAGTAAGTTCAGAAAACTGAGAATTTTTTTTTTTTTAATTTATAACAGCCCATTAGACATTAAGAATACGTCACTCAAAAATATGCAGGGTTAAATTCAGCCTCTCAGATCCAGAAATTTTAACAGTTCACTCATTTCTACTCAAATTGAAAACTCCAGTCGTAAAGTCACAAATGATAAAAAATCCCGGGAGATGCCAATAGCATCACAGTTTGCAATCCTGCAAAGTTCATATTAAAAACACAGGTGACATCTGTCAGGTTCTTTGGCTTATACAGGCTCTTAGTCTGACTTACAAAAACAAGTAGTTACAGGTAGTAGGCAGGAAAGCTCAGCATGGCTGTGCTTAACAGCAGGAGTAGCCAGGTGAATTTTCACTCCCCACCATACAGCTGGGGGCTGGAATCAGAGCTCCTGTGCTCCTGCCAGGAAAACTGGTGACCAAAGTAAAGAAAGTACAGGAGGGATGCTTGGTCATTCAGGAGCTTGGGTAGTCCTGACCTTTCTTTTCCATGTGCTACTTGGCTTAGTACATCAAGGCTTATTTCCTTCTATCAAAATCTCAGCATCTTTTTTCTTTAACCCTCTTTCCACACTTATCTGCCTTCTCTCTTCCTTTTAAGTGCTAGTGCCTTCTTCACATGTGTTCTTTCAAGTACATCTTCCTAGGTCTTGCTGGCACTTCTCACTTTAGCTCTTGCTCTTCCTCCTCCCTTGCCACACACTTCATTCTGTTGCCTGTGGGTCACAGGCCTCTCTTGATATCATTCATCCTTTGCACACTACAGCCTTCAGCCACAATCCCCACGACTTTAACTTTCAAATCACAGTCTAAATGAGAAGTGAAGCATGTTTGAGCATTCCCTTCCCTAGTCAAGAAGATACCACTGAAGCTGGTTTCTCAGTGTAAGCCCAAGCCCCAGGTGAAGCCATCCCTCCTTTCCCAAACGTGCCATGAACAAATTACTCAGAAGTACAAAAAGATTGGCTGTAACCAAATACTAACGTACACTTAATGGACTGCAGATTTTGCAGGATGTTTAAAGTTTCCCCTCTGATCTCTCTGAACTTTGGCCTTCATTTGTTTACACAGGCAGAGGCCATCAGGTCATACCACTAAAATCAGCAAATTGTTTACACATATGGCAAGCATGCATGGAGCAGGGCTGGAGTCATGGCTACAACACGGCACATTAAAGCAATTGCTTTAGTTAAAACAACAAAGATAGAGTTAAGTCCACACATGTGATGAGGAGACTTTCCAGTGCAGTGAAACTCAGTACAAACCAAGAAATTAACTGGTATTTCTCCAGGAGCCAAGGCACACATTTCTACGCCAACCTAACCCAAGCCACTTACCACAACATCACTTGTTTCATGAGAAGTGGGAGCCTTTGACAACACCAGTGTCAAAATGCTACAAAATTTTAAGTGCATGAGCTAATTCAGCAGGGTGGCAATTAATACTGCAAAGAATATAAAAGCTCAAAAAGTGAGGCTGTAAGAGAAGCTGTCGCTGACAGTATGCAAACCCCAAGCACACTGCTGGGTTGCACTTGTTTGAGCACCAGGTTCTAAACAAACCAAGTTCCTAAGCCTTTAAAAATTATTTTAACTTTCATGAAGATCTTTTAAAAGCCTCTCCAGATAGTATATTTTACATAATACAAATCACTTGAAAATGAGGAGTTTTCAGAAGCATAAAGCATTTCAGTTTTGAACATGTGAACAGGGAATTGATATAACTGCTCATATTCTGTTTTGTTTTGATGGACGACAGAGGAACATATTTTTGGGACCAATTACAGGCTCTATGCTTAAGAGAATACCAAAATATGAAAGGTAAGCACTACAAGAAATGAGGAAAAACACCAGAAGAAATTAATCATTTTGTCTTGCTCAAATAAACTGTAGCTGTCAAGCTTGATGAAACTAGAGGGAGGAGGAAGTAGATTTTTTTTTACCTTCAAGATGCTGTCTCAAAGCTTTGTGGCCCATTCAGTGGCACAGTGAATAGACATGCAGATATGTGGCACATACAAGAATATTATAAACTTTTGTAGTTACTTTTTACTGAAACGCAGAAACACCATGTCTTTAAATGTTATGTCCAAACCAACACGTGGAGAAATGGAATTCCCATTTCCATTAGGGACACAGAATGTTGTAAAAATTAAAGTGTATGTTGTGGGAAATAAAACTCTCAAACAACAGTTAACATTTTTTAATGCTACCTGCTTTGGTCATAATACATTTTGATTTCACACAAATCATCTCTCTGGAAGAAGACAATTTGTTTCGCCAACCAATGATAAGAAATTGGCAGAGACAGAGGTAATAAGAACCTTCTCTTAAAAAAAGCAACCCAGCCCAAAGACATCCCATGTCTGGAAGTTCATTACCTTCAGAAAGAAATGTTCAGAGAAGTCAGGGATATACTCTCATATTGTTATTCGTGACACAAGTTCGACACATGTATGAAATTTGTGTTGTCTTAAGCACGATTATGGAAAATACAGGTATAGCTTTGACTAACTGAGCTGAGGTTACACTGGAAATTACCAACAGAAATTCTCTTTTTAGTGTCATCATTTTATCTTCTGTATTTCACCACCAACTAACATTTAATCAACTGAAAACATCCTCTCAGTACTTGCACATGAAGTTCAATTCTGTCAGTAACTTCTAACATAAGATCTTCTCTGCCTCAACCCTGAGTTGCAGCACTGAAGACTGAAATGCCCCATCTCACACATCTAGTGTTGGAGGGCTTTCAGCAAAAATCAGGTTTGATAACAGACCTGAAGACAGATTTGATCATCAGTCCCACCCCAAAGCAGTTTAAAGCCAAAGACTGAAGGTATATTGCCAAATCAAAGCAGATGAGGGGGAGCTTTGATCCAGTGTTGTCCTGCTAGCAGAGCTTTTCTGCTGTTATCTTCAAAGGGCAACACAAACCTGAACCTGAGAACACAGGGACTGTCATGCTCTGGGGGTTTCCACACTGCCTGTCCAGGGAAAAACTACAGAATACACCAACTGATGGACACACACAGGACTGGGGAGAAAAGAGTCAAGGAAAAAGTGAGTACCAAAGGATGACTTGCAGCTGAACCTACCACCTTTTAGCAGACTGAAACACTATCTCCAGAAAGTGTGATAAGGCTGCCCAGCTCAGAATTACAGCAGCAAAAAAGCAAATCCCATTCTGCCATTTGTCAGCTTCCAAGTGCTTGACTGCACAGCCTCAGCATTATTTTCACACAGTGTTGCTGCTAGGGCAGTTTATTCTCCTGTACCCAGGGAGCACCAGCACTACTTTCAGTGGAACCACCTGCAGAAGAAAGCAGCATCTCTGGACATGCTCATTTTCAGGCCCATTGCCTGCCAATTTACCATATAAAATGGATTTTGCCGTAATATGAAGACTGGTATAGGAATTGCCACTCACCACAACACTTTCTTTTTCAGAAGGTAATTTTCTCTGAGCTAAAACTAGAAATCAGGTTGTTTCACTGCATCTCCAAGCAGAGAAGCTACACTGGATTTTAAGAGAAAGAGGCCATCTGCAAAAAGAGCTTGTGATTATGGAAGGGTAAAAACTTCCATGGCTAGAGAGGCAAAAAAAGGAGTATCTTAAGGAAAAATATAACTTATGAGGAAAGATGTATGAAAACAGTCTTAATTTTAAAAGCACATGCATTTTTGGCAATAATATAAATATTTCACAGAATAACAAAAGCATCACTATTTGGCCTGAAACTTGGATTTATGGTCTACAATTCCCAAAAGCAATACAGACAGAACAAATTCAAAATAATAATTCTTTACAAATTCCCACTTTTAATATGAACCTGTGAGAACTAGTTCACATTGCTGAGCAGTTCCAGCAGCATAGCTTGAACAAATTCATAAAAGAATTAAGCAAGGCTATCAAGCTGCAATTTCAGTGTAATAAGTACAATATTCACAGTGTAACCTGTTCACTTCAATTTCAAGAACAGAGGAATAGTCACTGCTCTTCAAGGTTCTTATTTCTTAAAAACAGGATACCTGGGAAATCAGTGGAAACATGATCAGAACACATCATCATGCACTATTTCCTTATAAATGTATATTTGGCAGCTGCCGTGGCACCTTTATGAACTAGAGAAGGAAGAAAAAGCACAGGTATGTCAGGATGCACAGAAACCACAATCCAGCTGTGGACTACTGATGCATAGTCTTAGCCTTGGGAACTACTTAGCTTGAAATAAAGTATCCCAGCACCTTCTTACGTGCTAGGCCAATGATAACTGGACTCCTTGCAAATAAACAAATTAGACAAGACTGTAAGGAGGAAAAAAAAAACAAACCTCACAAAAAAACCTGCAAACCAACTAACCAAGAAAACCCTGCTATCTGTAAAGGTGATGTACACCTTAGATTGTCTGAGGAGGCTCTGTCATTGGAGGTGTTAACAAGACAAAGCTATATAAAACAAACCCTATTTATCATTACAGTTAAAGTCACACATTTAAATCTGAACTGTCCTTCTCTGTAAGAGTGACACTGCATCTCAACTTTTACAGTTATCAGTAACAAAAATGCACTACCTGAAGTTGGGGACAAGAAAAAAAAGATAGGTAAGAATTTATTATTGCTTAGTGTGATAACAGAGAAGAGAAACTCAGCTGGGGAAGGAAAGAAAGAAACAGGGACTGAATAAATGAAGAGTATCCGGGAGAGAGATGTAATGCAGAGACCACCAAGAAGGGGCAGGGGGTGGCTGGGGTGAAAAGCCACTTAGCAGAGTGGCACATTCTGGTGACAATGCAGTGGTTTCAACCTGCTGGGAAAAGGCTGAGAATTAATTAGAAAGTGTCAACAAATCAGGATTAAAGGACAAAAAATGCACTTAAGCCAGAGAAAAGGGATGCACACAGAAGACAAAAAATCCCCAACAACAGTTATCTGACTCCTGAAGCAGGCACTGAAAATGCTGTTTCCTGTTAATTTATCTCAAAAGTTAAAGATTGCTTCTTCACAGCATTGGCTGGTTAATTTCTGCTGCTTCATCCTCTTGACTACATGTCTGTAGGGAAAATCCCTTCTAAGGTTTAGCAATACCAGATTTTCAGAGTACATTATTTCCCCTGCAGCCTCCAGAGTTGTGTATTATATAAATAGCATAAAACAAATTTAGATAAATAAAAAAGCAAATCCATTTAAAAATTTTAATTGAAAACCATGAGGGGGGAAACCCCAGAGTCTGATGAGAGATTATGGATTTCTCCTGGCAGTCAATAATGCTGCAATTTTGACTTGAATTTCTTTATGGCAAAAAGGCCTCCAAGGGGAAGAGTGTATGTTTATAATTAGCAATTGTGGTATGTTAGACCAATGCAAATTAAAATAAACTGAGAACAGTTGGAGAGAGGAAAGAAGTTGTGCATAGCTCCAAAATTGGTACTTTTAGCTTAGAAGCACCACCCTTAATTCAAAATGCTAAACACACAGAGCCTCAGGTCTGAAAGAGTTGCAGGGGTTACACTGTGGTCAGTGAGAGCCAAAGGGGTGAAGTGACCCACACTGCAGAACTTCTGGAGCTGTACGAGCAAACAGAGGACGTGCACTGAGCCCCCTCCTCCCTCCCCACACCTGCAGTACACGACAATCCCCAGCTCCTCCCGGGTGGGCTGTGAGTGCCCCAGCAGCCAAGGGAGGCAGGAGCCCCCAAGGGATCATCATCCTTTCTCCAGGCAACCGAGGATCCAGGAACATGAACTACTGTTCCTGGGCCTTCACACAGGAGCATGTACAGCCTCACAACTCCCTGAACTGAGCCAACTTGCAGGCAGAGTGAGCAGGCTACCAGCACACAAAAACAGGAGCCAAAATTTGTTTGGATGATCTTTAGTCCACCTATTCCTTCATGGTAGGTGAAGTCAAAGAATATACTTTGAATAATACTTCTGTTTCCTTTGTGCATGTAAACAGAGATGTTAAAAGCAAGGGATCTGTTGCATGGCAGTGCCCAGTAACTGCTGATACAGAGCCCAAGGACCCTTGCTGGGGAGGGCCAGATCCTGCAAGAAGGATCTGTAGGTTAAAACACAAATGGGTATAGACAAAAGTTTTCCAAAAATCATATTTATAATTAAAGTCTTCTCTTCTGAGACAAATGCTTCCAGCTTCCTGACCTCAATCAATTATTTTCAGAATTGAGTAAGGACTATGAGAGGTTTATTGCAAGAACTGCATGAGTTCAGTTTACCTACTCAGTGACGAAGTTTTCTATCACAGCATTGTTATACTGATTGTCCTCCCAATGCTTTGTTTAAACACTGATGGATCACTCATGATCCGCAATGTACATTTACACAGAAGTGTTTTGCTATTTCTCTCTTCCAGTCTAAAAATAGTCTTCAGGACTCCTCATCAGACACCAGATATAAATAGACCAGTTTTTTGTAAACAAGCACATACCCTGATCTGAAAAGTAACATTTACGGCTTTTATGTTATTTGACGTTTCTAATTATTGCAATAGGCAGTAAGTCAGAAGGCTGATGTAAAATTCTGTCCAGCTTAGAAACTGGGCAAACATCAGTGTGGTAAGTACTGATAGCATTTGATCAAAGGAGTTTGTGCTGGGAAGAACTCAGCGTATGAGCACTCTCCGTCCTGTCCCTCTGCCTTTCCTCCCAAACCCTGAAAACATTTGCAAAACCAAGTCCCTCTCAAACAAAGGAAAAAAAGTCTTGTGAAAAGTCACAGATCATCATCATGTGATGTTCAAAGTAGTTTCTGAAGCAGAATACTGTGGGTATCAGATGCAGCTGGAAGAAGCACAACAGTACAGATTTTAATTACAGCATTATTCTAGGAGCAATATCCAGAGCCCAGAGGCCACACAGGTCCTTACTCTTTGACCTGCAGCCTTATCCTCCTGTGAATCTGCCATCTCTGCAGTAATTAACACACTTGGAAGCCTGCATCATCTGTGACGTATGTTTAAGCTCATTGCAGCTGCATGAAAGCCCATCATCTGAGCCTTTCACTCTTCCATTCCTGCAAGCTTTTCACTCTTTGCCAAGCAACTGAAATACACGGCCCTTTAAAGTATTCAGAGGTCCTCAATTTAAGCAGCAAGTATTGAAAACACTAGAAATCCCTGCCGTGGAGGTCTTCGTCGGCTCTGTAGGACACCACACAAACAACCATCACAAGCTGTGGTCTGCATCCTGAGCAGCAACTATCAATCACTGAATAGCAAGTTACGAGGCACTGTTTGACAGCAGCTGCAAAACCAGCTAAGTTATTAGGGCCAGATCTACTAAAAGCTGCACTCAGGAGCAGGAGATAGTCCCAGGAAATGGAGTGGGGCGGGTAGAGGGTGTGTGAATATTAGTAAAAAAAAAGAAAGAGCTAATTGGTAAGGTTAGAAAAGAACCAAAGAATAACACCCCACATACACATAGGTGCAAATGTATTTAAATTTGTGAACACAACTGTCCTTCAATACCTGCCCTGATTTTCACAAGAACAAGCAATCTAAAAAACCTGCAATCAAAAGTGCAATGAGAGCAAACATGAAGAGTGCCACAGCCAAGCCTGCGCTGTTGCACACAGGCTGGCTAGAGAGAAACACCTTTGGCAGAAAACAGACAGTGTTTGCTTTGGAGCACCAGCTAAACAAGCTCATTTGGTTTCCTGAATGCTGTTTTTGTTGCAGGACAGTAATGGATCAGCAAACATGTGATGGCAAATGATGTGATTCCAGGATGTCAAACTGCCCCACGGCGAAGTAGCTTTAAACTTCCTCTTCACATGACCAGATTAACACCCAGGCCTACATAAAAGTTTAGTTCACAAGTTTGCTTTTATCCACGGGTTCACGTGTTTAAAAAAAATAGACACTTTGACTTTCTCAGGGATAGTTTAGGAAGCTATCCTGCCTCTTCCAGCAAAATTATCCCACGAGAAACCGGATAGGAATTTTTCTCTCTGCCATCTCACAGACCACAGATATCCTTCTCCACTTAGTCCCTTTTATTTTATAATTTCTACCAAACTCATTCACATCCTCCTCCTGTGTTTTCATCTTTGTAGAGCTCCCTTGAGCAGCCCTGTGAAAGCTACAAAAGGAATGCAGAACAATTCCTGGTGTGGACGTGGTGGACCAAGCTGAGCTGTACTTTGCTTAGTTTGGCAGATATTCACAGCATTATAAAAACTGCTTTCACAAACAGATATTCAGTTTGCAAAAGTCTCTCTCCCCCACAATCCAAAAAAAAGACTGTCAGCACATCATTCTGCAATGACTGAGTAATTGCAAAATACTTAAGATCCTCGGATATTCCCCTGTATGAAAGCACTTGGGAAGCTGCCATTTAGCATCTAGCTGTAAAACCTGCACGGCTTCTGTGGATAAAAAGTCCTTCCCCCAGAGCTTATTACAGATGTTTAGGAAAAGGTAATCTCAAGTAGGGTTGAACTATTTAATTATGTTTCTACTTGGTGTGTCAGATGTAAGGTTAATGAGCAGAGAATTAATTTTTGACAGAAAAAAATTTAGACCACTCCATTCTAATAGAAAAGAATAATAAATTCTTTTAGAAATTACTAATTGAAAGGCAGGTGTTGAATTCTTGCTCTTGCTGTCTTCCTAAAAGACTAAGTTCAGAGCAAAGAGCCCAAAATAACATGAAAATGTTGCCCTGTCAGCTATTTTTTTCTATATATTTATATTTGAAGCTCCTACTATGCCTCAGAGAATACAGTTTTAAACAAGAACCAAGTTTCACCTGCTACCCTGCCCATCCTTTTATTCCCCAGCTTTGAGCAGCTGAGAAGCTGACAGCAAAGGGCTGGGCTGGAGCGAACTGGGCACAGACCTGGCAGAGCCCACCCCTTCCTGGGCATGCCAAACTGGACAGGACCCACTTCTGCAACTCACCTTCTGCTGGGCCACTGCTCGGTCACAGCAGCAATATGCTGCTCCTTGTTATGTAACAGTTTCATTAGGTATTACCCTGTTAGAGCAGAAACAGCTCATGCTTATCCAAAAACCTGGATTTGTGGACAATACCCTGAGAGAGCACCTTCTGAAATGAACTAAGGAACAGAGCTCTCTTTCAGAAAAACTGCTGAAAGCAGTATTTGATCTGAGTTTCCAGATTCTTGGGGATCCTCAGCTCCTTCTGAGGGTCCTGAGAAGGCAACTACAGAAAGCTGTTTGGTCTGTGTTCAAGTATGTTTATGCACACCATGTAAGAGTTTCCACCACTACAGGAAATTTTTACGGGATCCACAAATCCTATTTGGAAACCACAGATTTAAAACATATCCTCCAGTAAACAAGAGTTTTACTGTTAAATATACCCAGGAAGTTTCTCAGTATCTTTTTCTCAGCCTGTTCAGTTTCTTTGAACATAGAATTCTTGCCACTGTGCCTGCCAGAAAGGAAAGTATTTTGATACAATCCATACCATCACTACAAGTCATAACAGAGATATATTCATTGTGAGCAGTAAATATGGGGTACGGTCTCCTCACAGTTGAACAATCCACTCCCCCCAGCACAATGCCCACAGCAAAAGGAGAAAGAAAAACCCCCATACGAGGAAAGTTGAGAGGGTAATGAAGAAATGCAGTAACACTTACGGTCAAGTCCGTTGATGTATCTCATTGTAATTTCACAGTGCCCCCAAACTGCACTGACTATGGGGTAAAGTTTTTTCCCTTTTAGCCCCCTGAAGGCCACTCCAAGATACTGTCCATCGACCATGAAGCTAAGCGTCCCTTCATCCATATCCAAAACCACCAGTAAGGAGTCTGGGAGTACAAAAGACTCATCTGGTTCCAAAAAGACAGGGTACGTGACCCCGGGCTGGTTTTTACAGTTGTGGTAGAGTTTGTTGCGCCCCAGATCCCAGCCCCAGGATTCACTATTGCTACCAACCAAGGACGTGTATCCCACCGAGTGCAGCGGCGCGTCAGCCGTGGAGACTCCCACCACAGCGTGAGTGCCGCGCTGCCTCGTGGGCCAGTGGATCTGCCACACGTGCAGGCCCCGCGTGTAGCCCACCTTGCCCCGGATGCAGTCTGTGCTTTGGGCCACCGGGTGCCTGTGAAAAGTCAGTTTATCGTCCTCCTTTACAAATATATTTAAAGAGCGATCTTCGTTATTCCAAGCGTGCTTGTACTGGACCTCCAGCTTGGCAGGGGGCATATCCAACAGCATGTCCAGGCGCGCGGGCTTGCAGAAATCCGGGCCTCTCAGCTCCCGCTTCACGGGCCTATACGGGGGCTCCCTCACATCCACAGACTTTATGCTCCCTGAGATTTTCTGGCCCATTGCTTGGCTGCAGGTTTACAAAGGAGAAGGAAAAGTTGACTTTGGCCCAATGTCACCTCATGAAAGCACCGTTACACTGAGCCAGTGACCTTGACAAGCGGACTGGATTTATTCCTCCTGTTTGGAGCTTTTTAGCAGCAATGTTTTCGGAGTAAAAAATGCTCCTGAAAGAAAGCAGAAAGTTTCCAGTTAGTTTAAGAAAGCCAACAGAAAACCCGCAACATATTTTTGAAGCGCTTCTTCTCATCCCTAGGAGCTATTTTAAACACGAGAGCTAAATTCGCTCCTCCCTGTGAAGCATCCTGCAGCGCTAACCAGGCTGCCAGCAGGATGCGGAGCCCACCAGTGCACGGAGCGCAGACAGTCATTTCCTCCAATTCATAATAGGATACAGACATTCCCCACCTTCTGCCCTTCCACCTATTTTGTCTGGCCAAGTTCACAGCGGGCCCGAAGCAGGCGGACGTTGTTCCCCAGCAACAGTGATAAACTTTATGTGCAGCAGCAGCTTCACTTTCACTTGTGCTTTTGGTTCAGTCTCAGACATGCACTAGGTCACAATCTCCTTTTATTTCCAGACATGCTCTGCCCTGGGCCCTGGTGACAGAGACTTCAGCTTCTCTGCCCTCATTAAAACAAATGCAGCCAGCAGCAAATGGCTGCAAAATGTAAATGTTTCTTTTTAAACTTATCCCAGCATTAAATAAAAGGAGAAAAACGCCAAAAATTCACTGAGATTTAGGTTGGGTTTTTTTTAAAGAAGCTAAAAAAAAAAAAGAGTGAATGAGTGAGAAGAGCCATGGAAGGACAAATGAAGAATGGCAGTTTCAGTTCATGGGCAGACATTTCTAATGGGCAGCTACTGCAGCTGGGGATGTTCCTCATGCTAATGGACAGCAGGGTAATTAATCCACAGTTCCTGGATTTCAGTATTCAGCTGACCTCGAACACAGTAAGACACATTAAGGGGAATACATGGTTTTGAAATATATTACTTCTCTGCTTCCACAGACAAACATGGTAAAAAAGCACCAGGAAAAGCTTCTCTGCAGGCTGGATATGTTAGATTTATTCAAATTTTAGAGCTCAGGTAGAGTGCAGAGGTAAATTAAGAACCTCTAAAAGTACTAAAGGAATAAAAATGAAGACAAAGTCCTAAAAACTCAAATAGGTGATTGACACGGTATCAAACAGAGTATCTGCAGCAGCAGACGTACTTCTGTCTTCTAGCAAAATCAGTGCCAAGTCCAGGAATGCTCAAATATAGCCGAGTAGACCCACTCTGTTTATTTACTGACAGAGTGATGAAGTGTTTCAAGAAGCAAAAAATCTCCATGCTCTCAAGAGGCTGAAGAGCCCAGGTGACAGTGGGTTGTCATAAAATACCAAACAGCAGATGGGCAGAAATATTCTTGCAAAAAACATCTTGCAAGACTGCACTTAAGTAAGTCAAGTCCATGTTCTTCCTTTTAAAGAACTTCTACTCCAAACACACTATCCCATTCCAAAGATAATTTCTGAAAGAAGATAAACATGCATTCACAATAGAAGGAAACAAATGAAGTTCAGGAAAAATAACCCTGTAAAATTTACCATCCAATTAAGTTTGAGAAGTGAATGAAGTCCTCATATTATTTCCAGTGGCAAATATCATGTAAAATATTTTCTGCATGTATTAAATACAGAAATTAAACCACATCTATGTTATGTGAAAGCCTTCTTTCAAAAAAAACCCCAAACAAACAAGTAAAAAGTAGATTTTTTTAAAACCATGTGACAGTTAAGTTACTATATGAAAACATCTCCTGGTGGCTGGTCCCACAGGGGTATATGGCCATACCTCAGTGTAAAAACAAACTCATTGCACCTAATTTTAATCTTTGAAAACAAAAAAAATATATGTAAGTATCCAATCCCCTCATATAACATTTGCAGGAAGACTCACAATTCACAGGAGCTCTCCACATGAGAGCTTGAATGATTCCCATTATTCCTTTCCAAACCATGTAAAAGGAATCTAAAACTTTAAGCGGCAATTACATTTAAGCTGATGTTTCCCACGTCCAGTAGTGCAGGAGCACTAGTGGGTTGCTTCAAAGCTACGATGCCAATTTGGCCCAGCAAAGCAAGTTCAGGACTTTATTCCACACCAATAATCCCAGGAGAAATTAAATAGTGACATTAATACACACACACAGGGAAGCAATAGGAGTAAATCTTGTAAGTAAACTTTCATAGAAGGACACATGCTCAGGGATTGGGTAGTTCCTTTTAAAAAGGTAATTATTTGTGCTTGAAATGAAATGAAAAGGGAAAACATCAGACTTTCAAAGGGAACCTCAATGATTTCTCTATAGGAATTAGCTCTATGTGCCTTTGAAAATTTCTACTTTAAAGCACAAGACAATTGCCACATTCCCGTCAGGGTGCTGAGGGGAGACAGCCGGGGAAGTCCTCAGTCCATCCTCCTGTATCACTTCCTGATCACATGAGAAACTAAACTTGGCACAGATGTTTACCTGGCAAATCACCAGGAAATTATAAACACTGAATTGACTCACTTGGCAAGCCAAAGACATTCTTCCTCATGCGCCCCAAACTGTAACATAAATAGGCTGCTAATAGATCAGTAATTCAGAGGAGTAAAATGCATCATTATGAGTACCCTGGTACACACACAACCCTGCCTGTACTCTGGGATGCCCTCAGTAAGCACTTTGATTTGAAACTGTATCTTACAATATCAGGTCTTTCATCACACGTGGACATTACCACATAAATTAATTATATAACGTAACATTTTGCCGAACAGCTTTGTATGGACATAGGATGGAAAAATAGTGGAAAAATCTAACAGGCAGCTCTGGTTGCTAGAGCTGAGTAGTAGCCCACAGGACAACTTTATGTGAGCAGCCCTACCTGCCAGGCAGCAGCAATGTGAGCTCCACGGGCAGCACCTCATCCACAAACTCCTCGTGGCAGCTCACAACAGTCCCCTTGGGTGCTTGCAGGAGCAATGTGTCTCAAAGGCCAGATCATCTATTGCCTTGCCAGTGTCCTGTCCTTTTACACCAAGCAGATGGCAGAGACCCAGCAGGGGAGCACCCCTTTGCCCTCCAGCCCATCAGCAGCGCTGCTGGAGGGACACAGATCATCACCAGGGCCTATCTGCACCACCCAACGTCCCCTCCCTCCTTCCACAGGTCGCACAGAAGCCTCAGCAGAGTCACACTTGCCCCACTGCTACAGGGATCTGCAGGCAGTTTCTCCCCGCAGCAGCAGCTCTTGGGAAAGCTGAGCACATTCCCGCAGAGGGAAGGGGAGTGACAAACAATTCATCTGGCAAACATACCCCACACCAGCTTCCCGTCTGCAGCACTGCATGGATACACCACACAGCATTCGCTAAAGTTGCAGGTTAGGGACAGAAGATTATTCCTGTCAGACTTGTTAGCGTTCAACCCATTTGCAGAAATATTTGGTTGTAAAACCTTCTTACCATCTCCTGAGTTAATAAAAACTTGTCAAAGCACAGTGTCATTCGACTGCTGTGACTTTTTGCAATCTTACACCTCTTAGAGAAACTTCGATTTCCTTGCCTAAATCTCACCAGACATATTCAAATAGAACTGAATCTCCACTGTATAGTTTTGCTTTGAAGGTTTTCCCAAATCTTTGCTCTTCCAGTAATTTCTAGCCACTACAGGAGTTACTGGCTTAATATATGACCTCTCCATTACACTGGTTTAGTGACTAACACTAAATGTCATCAGTTATCCCTGTGATAAAAGATATTTTGTAGAAAATAATCAGCACCTGGAAATCTCTGATTGAGAAGACTGTTAGCTTTTGCAACCTAAATAATTTCTGTCTCACAGCTTCCCATTCATGCCAAGCTTTGTCAGGCTACAGTGATTAGACTAAGTGTACTGTACAGGAACAATACAACTCTAAACAGGAAAAGTGTGTCAATGTCACTTAGCAGTGTCTTCATTCAGACTGCTAAAATATTTAGGGAAATTATTCACAATAAAACCACAAATTACACTTACCAGAGAAATGTTTGCTGGGACATCTCTTTGCTGTAATTAAATAGGGTGCATTTTTTAACAATTTGGTATGCTGGCATCAGTTGAACATAACTCTGATAAAAGAAGCACGCCTTCTGCAAAGTCAGCTTTTAGCATTCATAGTTTTATTTCCCTCTGGATCTCAAACTAGACATGCAGGAAGCTTGACAAACATGCATGAGAAATGACACCACATAAATGAAATTCAAAACTACATTAGGAACGTGCTAGGGCTCAGGTTAATCCTTCTAAAACAACACTTACCCGAAGAGTGAGAAGCAGCAGGTGAGTCCCAGCTAATGACACTGACCAGTGAGAGTGGCTATCACAAAAAGCAGGGAAGGAGATGCCTCTATCCAACAGCATTCCCAATGCCTACAGAGCAGTTCTCATTCTTTTTTTTCCTTCCTGCAGCCAGACCCCAGTGCCACCTCCCCTGCCAACGTGGGCTTTGTCACCAGCCAGCAAGGACTCCTGAATGCCAACAGAGGCAGCAGGAGGCTCTGAACCAAGGCCACTCCTCTGTGGGCACCAAAACTGTTCGTTCCCCAGATGCCTGAACAGAACAGATACCCTCAGTGTTTGAACACTCGGAATGTTAACTCCAGTCCCAAAGTCCCTATAGAAGGAATAGGAAGAAGAAAAACACATGATAGGCTGTGCTGGGTAGATCAATGAAAAAGGTTTATATGTTCAAGGACAAGGACTTTTACCCCCACCCAGACAATGTGGCAGCACAAGGCCCAGTGTCTATCAACTTTGCTCCCAGTGTGCAAACAGCTACAAAACCATGACAACACTGTTTGGAGGGTGACAATGAATTAAGCACATTTTTGGCACCTTAAAAAGACTGGCTAGCTTGGATTCAACTACAGATCCTGGTATCCATCATTGTTCAAAATGGGCAAGAAATCAACAATGTTGGCTTCCTCGGTCAAACTGGGAATATGCAGTAACAATGCAACCAGACAAAAATGCTTGGCTATTCTAAGCTATCCTGTGCTACAGACAAAATTTTATGCTGCATGGACACTTAGCAAATGACATTTAATATGTGGGATGAACAATGCAGCAGTAAGTCATGACTTCTTCAATTCCTGAAAGGAATGCAAATCCTGAAAATCCCAAGGACATTCCTCCTTAAAGAGTAACTTGTTTTGTAATGTTACAAAAATGTAATTGTTTCAAAATTCAGGATAAGCTTGTTATTAAAAAAAGATTGTGCATTTAGCTGCTTGGAATTAGAATAATCTGAAATACCACACCATCTGTACCACCCGACTTAGAAGCAGTTTAGTCATATGATGAAGAATGCAGAAAGAATCCTGAGTAGCAATGAATACAGTGGAATGTATATTTTTAAATACTTCCATCTACCGTACTTTGGAATGGAGCTGACTTGAGGTTTTGGGTCAGTTTTATGCCTTCCTCTCTCGGCATATGTTTCTGAAATTCTCCCCCTTCATGCTGAAAGTTGGTTTTAGATGTAGTCATTTCTATTCTGAAGAAACATGAAAGAAGACCGAAAACACTTCAAGCCTGTAAACAGTTCTGCGTAATCACTTCTCAGAATACAGCAATGCAATTTGAAAAACAAAAATAGTAACACATTACAACAAAAACTGCTTTTTTTACTATGCAAGTACTTTTAAAACCAGCAATATTTCAGTCTAAAGTTCCTGAAAGGAAACAGAACTTTTCTTTCCAGGGTATTTAGCAGGAATACCCATGTGAACCCACAATTACCATAAGGGTACAGATGTTCAAGCTGCTACATCCTTTCTACCACCCCTTCCTAGTCATTCTTTCCTTTTGTCTTCAGCCACCTGCATTCAAATGGCCTTGAAATAGGTCTGCCTCAGAAAACTGAAGTGAACAAAATCTAGTGGGTTTTTTGCCAGGTTATTTTCAGGTGGATAAGCCCTCTGATCTGCAATATCAGACAGTTATGTAAATACTTGCTCTGGCAAAAGGAAAGAGAAAAAAAATTAAAAGCTCAAAGGCAGAACCATCTATTTAGGCAGCAGCCCAAACCATGGAGCAAATTTCCACAGCCACTTCAAGCTGCCCTAAGGGGCAAAGCTGAACTTCATGTCTGAATTCAGCACATGGATGAGCTTCTGCTTACATCTTCCTCTCTCTGTGGGCACAAAATCATTCATCTTTCACCCTTCAGCCACCCTTTTGTCACAGTGAATACTTCCTGTTTTTCTCAAACAGCTGATGTGACCATTTGTAACATTCAAGTGTCAGGGTAATATTAAAAGAGCAAATTAACACACGAAAAAGGCTTAACACTAAATTGAAAATTATGTTTTCAGCTCCACTTTGCATTTTACAGGATCATTTACCATTTTACATTTCTACTCACCATGCTTCACCAAGTAAGCAATACCAATAGGTGTCACACACATGAGATTTAAAGCCCAAGGAATAATTAAGTTTTGATATTGCAATTTCTCACCAGTCATTACTACTTTTCACCAGCCTAACCCTTTTTTTTTTAGACAATTCATTTTACATTTTACCTCTACAGCTTTGTAGAGGATCAATAGCCCTACAGCTTCAGTTTCAAAATCAGAACATCCATTAAGTGATGGCCTCCAAATGTCGCTGAATACATTCCCACTGCCTTTCCTTTACTGCAGTTCCTTCTGCTGTAATGTGCAGTGGAGCCAGTTGGCCTTTAAAATGAAATAAGTTAAAAAGCCATAAATGAGAAACACTCCTGGAAAGCATCATTCCTCAGTCTAGCCAGTTGCAAATCCCAGGGAACATGCCAGAGATGATCCCTGAGCAGACTGAGGGAAGGCCTGCAGATGGTAGAAAGTGACAATCAGACAAATGAGAGCTCCTCTGGCTTGACAGAAAGGTTCACCAGAACTTTACTGCAACTGCAGAAACTGTAATAACACATTGGAGAGAAAACTTGGCTCCTCAGCTCAAGCTTCAGTCTTTGATTGTGTCAATGTTTTCCAAGCTTGGCAAGTCTTCATACACCATGAGGGAACCTTGGTCTGCAACTGGTTTTCTAGGGGCAGTACCATGGTAAGGATGGGGATAAGGAGGAACATTCACCAGTAGCAGCTCTGTGGGCATCTGCAGCATCACAAGGCTGCTGTAGATTTGTCAAACTCCACAAGAGATGGCTCCACTCTCACAGTGCCTGTCTGTACATTTTGCAGTGGATGATTCTAGGGCTCGCCTCTGTATCATTTATAAAAAGACATCCACCAACGGCTTAAAATTTGCAATGCTTCTGGAGTGACCAGGATACTTTTGTAATTTTCTTTTGCATCCAAGTCTAACTTTGTTTAATTCCCATTTGGATTGAAGCAGCGGTGTACACACAATACCTTCTGCTCAGCTGAAGCAGCCCATCAGAGGCAGCTCCTGATGTGACCTGGATGACTTTAATACTTCCAGCAGTGCTGCCAAACTCCAGTGACACAAAGATATTGTGCCTCTGGCCAGACACAGCAGACAAGAGCTGAAGATATTCTTCCCCCTGCAGCG
This sequence comes from Vireo altiloquus, assembly GCA_013396875.1. Taxonomy (NCBI): domain Eukaryota; kingdom Metazoa; phylum Chordata; class Aves; order Passeriformes; family Vireonidae; genus Vireo; species Vireo altiloquus. The sequence continues at coordinate 141,760 of VZRF01001492.1, forward strand.
AACTGAACAGATTGGTGTAGAAGAGATGCCCCAAAAGGCTGTCCTGGACAAGCCACGGGGGAACATAAATGCACGCAGGGGTCAGGCCCATTCCCTCCATTCAGGGCTGCGCAGTGAGAAGGGGAGGGCAAGGCTGGAGGGAACCCAGCCATTGTTCTTGCACAAACGTGCAGGAGATGAATGCATGAGAACAAGTTTGAACCTGAACAAAAGCGTATTCTTTTGTTTAATAGGAAAATAGACTTACACAATCACACCATCTGCATCCCTCCTAACCCTTCCCCCTCAGCTACTTCAGTCAGCCACCTTCAGCCCAATCTGACAGAGCGGCAGCAGGCTCAAGGGTAGCTCTTCCTACAGGACAGGACAGACATCCTGGAAGTGAGCACATGGAGCTGGGCTGCAAGGCCACATCTTGCCAAGAAACCCTGAAGAGAATGAGCTCACATCAAAGCTGTAACTGCAGGCAAAGTGACCTGAAGATTTCATGTCAAGTCAGCCACAAGACACAAAACCAGGAAGCAGTTCTTCATTAGTCCCACAGTTCCTTATTTTAAAGGACAGAAGTAAACATATTTTACATATGTTAAGGAAGCATCATGACAAAATCAGATTGCACAGATGATTCTGTATTTCCCAGGTGAGGTAACAAATCAAGCCTCTTTGGAGTGCTGTCAAAAAGACAAAATCACTTCCTGATAAACAAATAAATGTTTTCTCAAAACTCCACATTTTTTAAGCAACAGGAATGAATTCTGTCTGTTTCAAACACCAGCCACTGCTAAAGCCCATCTGTCAGTAGAGAACAATTGCACAGACAAATGGGGATGAAGGAGAAAGCAGTATCATAGAAACAAACTGTCAAAGCTCTAAGCAACAAAACTTACTTTCCTTATGCTTATAAAAGCTCTCTCATTTTACCAAGTAGTATTTTTGTGTCTGTTAGCTATTAATTGAGGAAACAGGGCACTTGGTAACAGGAGAGGCTGAGGAAAGGCACAGGGCTTTAAGGAGTTAAAGATTTACAGACAGTTATGTCCCCATGTCAAGAATCTGACTCCTGAAGAAAACAAAGGACACCTTGGTGAGAACCCAGAATGGTCCAACAGTGGTTAATCACAGGATGGCTTGGTTTGGAAGGGACTTTAAAGATCATTGGGACTCGGGCTAACAGCATAAAGCTGAGTAAGGAGAGGTTTAGGTTGGGTATTAGGAAAAGGTTTTTCACCCAGAGGGTGGCTGGGCACTGGAAGAGGCTCCCCAGGGAAGCAGTCACCACACAAGACCTCTTCAAGAAGCATTTGGACAATGCTCTCAGGTACATGGTGTGACTCTTGGGGTGCGTCCTGTGCAGGGCCAGGGATTGGGCTTGATGATCTTGATGGGTCCCTTCCAACTCAGGATATTCTGTGATTCTATGATTTAGTTCCAATGCCCCTGCTATGGTCAGGGACACCTGTCCTTAGACCGGGCTGTTCAAAACCCCATCCAGCCTGGCCTTGAACACTTCCAGGGATGGGGCGGCCACAAAAACTCTGAGCATCCTGCTCTAGCCAACTCCTTATCCGCTGAGTGATCCATTCATCAAAATCATGTCTCTCCAATTTAGAAACAAACATGTCCTGTGGGACAGTGTCAGATGCTCTGCATAAATCCAGGTAGATTACATCAGTTCCTTTTTCCTGATCCACCAATGCCATAATCTTGCCATAGAAGGCCACCAAATTTGCCAAGTACAGTTTTTTGGCTCTTTCATTGCCCTAGAGCCAGATTTAAGCAGAAAGGTTGCTTTTTCAAACTAATACTGCTCTGTAGAGAAAAACTATCCCAGACTTGGCAGTGTTAAACTCAGAGGGCCTCCAACTAGAAAAAGCAATGGTGAAAGAAGTTGCTACTTGGAGTAGCATTTACATCTCCCTACTACTGACCTAACAATGTATATCCTCAAAGAATTTCATGTTATAAGTACCAACAATTCCAGGTATTTTTGACTACAGGAAAGTACTTTAAAAAATCCACACTAGACTTCCTAGTGGAGGTATGGATAAAAATAAATCAGCTTTGTGCTTGCCTACAGGACAACCCTCAACACAGAAAGTGTGATCTATAAGCTCAAACACAAGGTCTGTATTTCTCAAAATAACTTTGCACTCTAGTTCCCCCTGCTAAGCAGTCTTCTGCAGGGAAGTTTTTTACGCAGCATTTTATTTGTAACAATTAATTACTAACTATATCTCCTTTAATGCACTGGATGAAAAGTGGGGGAAAAATATTGAAAGTTATTTGGAAGAAGACTGTACCGGGATGCAAGTTTTGATGGGAATTAAAATATACTAGCACTTAATCTTTAGGTGTACTGCTGTCGAAATAAAATAAATAACATCACATTCTGGAAGTCTTGCAAAAGCTATATTAAAAATAAAAAAACAGCATATTCCAATTAATCTTTGCACAAACCCTCCCTATTTTTATGATTGCAGACAATCTTCCAGACATGATCTTAATCTGCCAGACTCTGATTCTCCAATAACTCAGGCAGGGACCTGTTCTGCCCTGGAGAAAAATGTGTTCAGTCTATATTTGGATCAGCTGTTCTTTAGACAAAGAGAAAACCCATCAGTAATTACAAGCTAAGCTCCAGCAACAGGTGTAATATATTAAAAATAAGGTGCTCAGAGTTTTTAATTCTGGAAAAACAAAACCCTAGATTGCACTGGGATATACAGATCATCTTGATTTCCAGCATGATAAAGAATAAGAGTAACATTCAGAAATATTTTTAAAAGTAAAGGACTACATCAAAACAAGTCATCTTCCCACTGAGTTACAAAAACTATAACACACTCAGTATGGCCTGCATTCCTGAACAAATACCAGGAAAATTATTCTTTTTTCAACTTCAACAGAGCTAAACTTGTTTTTGTTTACTACATCCTCAAGAACAGCACAAGTAGCATAAAATGAAGTAGGTTTATACAAATATCTTCCCAGAATCATTTGACAACTGAGATGTTCACTTGAGCCTAAATGCAAACTTGCATTTCTCAACCAAACTATCACTTACTGCAGCAAAAGACTTGGAAGTCACACACAAACCACACCACTGTTGAATGTAAAACCATGTGGGATACTGCATAAACACTACAAATAGTTTCAGAGGAGGAAAGCAAGCCTTTTGGCCAACAGGTTTAGGAAAAAAGTATCCAAGGATACTGGAAATCTGAGGCAGTTTAAATTCCAACCATTCTTTGAATAGATAAATTGACATATATTTTTTGCTGAAGCACTGTGCGGACACAGAAATCACTACAGGAATGACAGGATCAAGAGCAGTTGTGCATTTTCACATTTAGCATGAACTCTATTACAATTTACAGTCAAGAGATCAAAAATTGAGGCAGATTTGAAGAAAGTAATTTGCACAGTATGGAAGGTCAATGAAGATTTAAAATTCAGAGGTCTATTAGCACTTCTAATAGAACTACCTGAAGAATTTCTCTCATGAACAGAGATCTTCCTCCACAGTGAAGGAAGGAATGGAAAACAGAAGTATTTTCAACTGTCCCACATACCATCTTCATCACATCTCTGGCAAAGGGCTTTTTGTTACAATCCCAGTCTTTCTAGTTTCCCTTTCCTTTTCATCCCTTCCCCTCCTTTTCCTGTACATCCCATTGTCAGTTTCCTTAATACTGGGAAGCCACATTTGGCTTAAAATTTTACCCATTTTTCAGCGTCCTTTTAAGATATTCACCTGGCACTGCTAGAAAGAGAAGCATCCTGGAAGCACGTGTACACTCAACCCTCACCTTTCATTAGGTAGCAGACTCATGAGCAATTATCAAAATACATCATCATCTGATTAACACAGTATAACCAAGGGGAGCAGAAAAAGCAGATGTAGTGTCAGGCTCCCCTCTGAAATTATCTTAAGAAAAAAAAAAAAAAATCGCACCTGTAAACACAGATCTAAATTTCTGAAATTACTGCATTAATTTAATGACAATCTGTATAAGATACTGCAACTTCTGATACTGAAGAAATACTTATATTTATACAAAAAACTGCAAGCCAGGACCAGAATGAATGACTTACAATTTGGAAAGCAACAATTTGTTGGGCCAGCAGCTGTAAACAGGAGAGCTGAGCCTCACAGAGCTCCAGGCTGCCACAGTACTCAGCAGCCTATCCTGTTTGTGCTGCAGTAGTTACTGATGGGTGGGCTCCACAGTACCACCAGGACCTGTAGGACACACGAAATCGGTTCCAGCTGAGGCCACTTTTCTGTGCTACTGTAACATAACCACCTTCCTTATTGGAATGGGAGGGGATGTCTTCAAGGAAAGCAAACAGATGGATGAGAACTCAATGCTACCATCTGACTCCCTGTTTAACACCCCTGTCCCTACTCCCTGTCTAATGACTCATGCTTGAAGATAGAACACTGGGTAGAAATGAGAATGCACCAAGTTACCTGGCTGGGACACCAGTGGTACAATTAGGAAATTCAATTATATTCCAAAGCAGTCCCTGAGAGCAATTCCCCTGCTCAGGAACCACAGGGCACAGAGCAGAGAGCATGCTCCTCTCTCCTGATGGAGGATGCAGAGTGATCTAAGCAGGGGGGAACTTTCAACACCAATAAAAAAATACGGTAGTCAGGCTCCATTCAATTGCACTGTGCAGAAATCACTGTGATTTATGACTTCTGCCAAGAACCAACTGCAGAGAGGGGAAACACCACCCCTGTGTGTGCCTCTCATACTAAGCACACACCATCTCGTGTCTGTGCAAGACTCAGGAGCGACCACGGCTGCCTGCTTCACACAGACACGACATTAAAGGAATTAATTCCTAAGGCAATGGGAAAATACTACACGGGAGAACTTCCAAGTCACAAATTCTGCTTACTTAAGCTAAGCTGCTTAATCAAGTTAATTGAAGGAATTAAAAAAGCATCTGGAGAAGAACACGTTCACCAGCCAGTCTCTAGCCATTCCTGAGCTGGTGTTACTTTTTCTGGGCTCCAATTCCCCCGCTGGCACAGCACAATCTATCATCAGCCATTACACTGATTACCATCCATTAGTTTTGCTAAGTAAAGGCATGAAATTTAAACCTACTTTTGTAATTTATTTACAAGCTATTCACATACTGGATATGAAGCATATATATACAATGCTTTCTGTTAACAAGAGAAATGTGGCTGAATATTAAAGAGTTGCACGTTAAAAATGACCACTAGAAGTAGTGATTCTCTTCACAAAGAATTGTTTGTGGAATTCTTTTTGGCAAGACAACCAGGACAGAAGCATATACTCTTTAAAAATACAACTGATTAATATACAGGGGGAAAGAGGTAAGAACTCAAGAGAATGACAAGTTTTAAGTATCAGTCCCATAAATATAAAATTCAATTAAAATGTCATTCTAGAAAACACTGAGAACAGAGTTGGGACTCTTATAAAACAATGGTTTTTCTTCCCTGCTATTAAGGCAGGGTGATTAAAATGAAAGATAATCCTCTTTATTTCAAAAGCTAATTATTACACGCAATGAAATTTCTTCTTGTACCATGAGACTGAACTGAATTCTACCAAGACCATCAACCCACACATCTTTGCTGTAATAAAGTAACTGCTTGAATTTTTCCTTACAATCTTATTTCTCCAATAGACTATTAGGCTCAGCTTTGATTTCAGCACACCACATTCCTTACCACTATGGAAACCAAATGCAGAACAGCTGTGGAAGCAAATGCCACTGTATGCAAATATTCAGACAAAAAAAAAAAAAAAAGGCAAGTAAAAAATCCATTGTGAAAACCCCTTCACTGGGAATTCTGACAAAAGTTAAACTGCCAGTTTAGCCTTGGCTTAAGGATTATCCAGAGGAAGCATCCCACACACATTTTTCCCAGGAGGTGTAAAGAGATGCCTGCATCTGTTAAGTGCCCAGATTTTCTATCCTGCCAGCCAGCAGTGCTCCAGAGGAACTGAGCTGTTTGCTACGCTACTGCTTCCTGCATTGCTAATTCAGACGTCTAAATTTAGATGCCAGGTTTCGCCAGTGGTTTTCCAATTCTTCCAACAGTCAAAACAAAAAGAACAGTTCTGCATCAATTCACTATCTTCATCCATGTGGAGAAGAAAACATGATGTCAGAACCCCACACACTGCAATTACATCCCCAACCTCCAGCTACAGGGTGAGAGAAACAGTCTCTGCTCATCTCCTGAATGACTGCTCACCAGGCAGCAGGCACTACTGAGTCACATTTCTGTCTAACCCTGGCCACTGCTCTCCCGGGTTCCAAGTGATTTTACCACAGGGAAAACAAAACCTAAAAATAAAGGGAGAGGGTTGGCTTTTGCATTAACACAGACTTCCTTCTCCCATGTCCTCTATCAGCAGGATGTGGATGGAGTAAAGCAGTAAAAGCAAGCCCATCAGTCAGTCTCCCGTCCCTGGAGTGTTGAGACATTTCAGCCTGAATTTCCCTGCGGTGTCTTTTTCCAGCAGTCAAACTGTGATGAACTAGAACCTATGGATTTTTTCTTCCCTTGCACTGTTATTCACTATTGCTAGACAGAGGTGTATTTGAGTGAAAACAAGCTGTTGATTCTTGTTACCAGGTCAAAGAGCAGGAAACGCAAGCCAATTATCAATGCTGAAGGTGACTCACAGAAAAAACCCTAATTATTATAAACTGAAAGCCCACTGTATCCCTAGACATGAACTCAAGGCAGCAGCCTCATGCACTTCCTCCCATCCCACAGCAGCTTACTGAGGTGAGGGAAGTTCTGTTACCACATCACTGCTGACTCCTCACAGGAGCTTGAGCATCAGAGGAAGAGGACCTTGCAGCAATTCCTGATGGTTCCCTTTGTGCACCCTGCCCGGGAGGTCTATTTTCACTCCCGGTTTCATTTTTTAAATCCTGACAAATACTTAAGCTTAGTCTCTCTGACAAATTAATCACCTTTTTCTCCATCACCTTCGAGAACTGCTGTTGAACATTCCTCTCTTTCCCTGTCCACACTTCAGTACAGGGCTACCAAGAGATCTCACAGGTGAGCATCTCTTCCTTCTCTCCACCCACACATTTTATTTCAAATAACGTTAATATGAATGTTCAAAAAATTAAAAACAAGGACATATTCCAGGTCTCATGCTCATGCTTGTATAATACATCTTGTTCTATTTAAACCTCAAAAGACAAGATACTACACATGTTGCAACAAATCCTTCCTGAGCACATTCTCACATCTTTGGTAGATGATCACTGCATTCACAACACGGCATCTTAGTCTAAACAAGCCAGCAGTGAACTATGTGCAAGGTTTTCTACACTACTGGAAACTGTTACGTCAGCACTGACCAAAGTACAAATGGACTTCTTGATGTGATAATATTTTAAATAATCACAAGCTTCAATGTATTATTTGCCTTTGAATACAAAAGATGATGGAAAATGCACCCTTTTTATCTTGCAACATCAAAACCAAAGGAGTCTATAAATCTTTAGTGAATGATCAGTACACTTAGAAGTGAGAATATCACAGCAAGTATTACCCAGAAGGTAACAGCATCAGAGGCTGATGGTACCAAAGAGCAGGGATAGTCAGGTGCTGGTACAAACCAGATGAAACATAATATGCAGCAAGACAGTAAAATGAGGTTGGGATGGCAATGTTTCTGTCTTTTATAGACTTTGATGTGCCACCATCTTTAGTTCAAACAACTTCTGTCATCTCTGACATGCAACAGCTTTCAACAACAAGGAAAACAGTATTTTGATTACTTTATGCTGCATCATAATTTCTTAAAGCAAGATGCACCTGAACCTCCTTGCAGGGTCAGACCCCCCGAAATGCACTCTACAGACAGAGACTTTGCTCAAGCATGGGATGGAAACACCTAAGACCAGAATTTCATTTATTATTCTCAGGTTTAGCACATGATCAGAGGTGCACTGCTGCTGCTCTTTTCCTAGGCAAAGAATAAAGTAATGGCCCTGCCTAAGTGAACTAACTGGAGCCTCAGAATATCCTCTCTCTGAAAGAGTTCAGCATGTGCTCCTATCACACTCTCAGATCCTCAATTTAAATCCAAGCAGACTAGTGATAAGAAATGAGGAAGAGATACTCAATTCCCCATGCAAAGATGTTACACAAACCTGAAGTATCGACAAGTACACCCTTTTACAAGTTAAATTAGGATTAACTTTCAAGATAATCAAACAAATGAAGTAGTTAAATTCTAATTTTAATGGACTTTTTTTTTTTTTAACTCAAGAAAGTGTCTGTCAGAAAATACCACAAACACCATAAGGATGACGTTTCAAATTTAACTCTTAAATCCCCAGGTCAGCTACACTGGATTTTGGGATTATTTATAACTTGAGGCAACAATTCACACAAATGAAGTAAAATACAGGACACAATACAAAACTACATGCAATGACATCATCAAGCAAGGATGTACAAACAAACTAATATTTCAACTTTATTTTAAAGCAACCATTGACTTTGTAACACTGCAATGATTCTGTTGTCAAAAGCAAATGACAGCAAGCTTTTTGTGGACATGGAGTCTGAAACATTTGGAAAACAGAGTTTCAGACGTACCAGTACTGGCCCCCAGATTGCTGTGTGTGTCCCAGGCACCCTTAAAGTCATTCTCAAAACAAGAAACCATTTATAATTTCACTGGTAACTCAGAAAATAGTTAAAGCTCAAAATTCAAAATGCCTTTTACCACTAAAATGAACTATTTCCTTGGCTATGCATAGATTTGATTGTCATGGCATTTTCTCACATGTGAAGTAATACAATCCTTGTTGACAACACTGTGCACTTATTGCTGAATTTTGTGTGGCTTCTATCATGAAATGGTTTAATTAGGAAATAAGTTCAGCATTTTGGAGAATTAGTTCAGTGTTCAAAGACACCAGCCAACTTTCTTCCAAGCTGTTTTCATCCTTCCAGAGCAAAACTATGTTTTACAACCCATACACAGATCATGACTATGGCTACAACCCCCACTTAGAGATTTCTGTGGACAGCACATTCACTGTATGAAATGCAGCACTGATGTAAATACTTTGCACAATGTGGCTCTTTTAAAACTATGACCTCCAATATCTAATGAAGAAAGGTATCCTGCTGGAGGTAATTTGTTTCTGCATTCATTTGAAGAAGAGATAGAGGAGAAGCAGTCAAAATTAAATGATAATTAAGTACCTAAACCTTTCATCAGATTTGAAAAATCCCACCTTTTTCTATGCCTAAAGCTATGCGAGTGCTCTTGCATGATTAATGCTCCCTTGAAAAAGCAATTCTAAATATGTTGATTTTTGAACATTCAAGAAATACCCTTTTCAACAAAGGCTACATGAGGCTGCTGCTGCGAGGTGTAGAAGGAGCTTGAACAGTCTCTAGGTGCTGGCCTCACTTTCCCCTTCACACAGAGCTGGGCCATATTCAGGCACCAAGCAGAAAAACCACTGAAGAAACAGAACAGCAAAGTCAGCTGTCAGCCCCTGCTGCCTCAGGACAAAGGAGTCCCAGGCTGTCCAGCCCCTCCACAGGGAATTCCCTCAGCAGCTCCCTACCCCAGCAAGGGCAGGCTTCAGGAGATGAGCTCCTCCAGTCTGGACCGTGGTTAGGTCCCAGAGCATGGACCCACTTCTGCAGGAAGCAAATCCTCATTCTTCTGATGAGGCACTGTAAATAGAGCCAATCTTTTCTCTTTCTCAAAATCTCTTGGCAAAATTTTCCTTAGGAGCTGTTACTGCAGAAAGGCACGACGGTAGACAAGTGCGCGCCCGACTTTAACAATAGGTTAGGATGAGAAAGGCAGTATAGGAACAAGCTTTTGGAAATGCACGTTTAAATCAAGAAAGCAAACTCATCTAAGGAGTCTGCTGTACAGCTCTGAAAGAATTAGCCTGGAATCAGCTCCAAGGTGGATTTCATACATTGCTGCACTTCACGCTGCACACCAAAGCTTACTTGTCACTTCAGCCTCTGACAAATCCTCAAAGATAAAGTTGCTAAGTCACCACACTCTGCAATGCAACACAATAAAACTTGTCATCTGACACCAGTCATGAGCAGGATTACCCCACAGTGTTCAATCCAAAGATACACAAAATAAGCAAAGAGAAGAAAAAAATATACAGAATACTGCTCAGCATTGGTCTAAGTTAAAATGACTTCAGAATGAAGAGATTTAGGTCACAGAGCACCCATGTTTAAGTCCAGGCACCTGAACTCTTACTAAAGATGGAAATAGATATAAATTCTCCTCACATGCTTCTTTGCTATGGCCAAACCACAGCAAATTACGTAAAATTTCTTCATTTCAACTGCTACAGAAATTAAATGCTGCACCACATTGGCCTCTGAGGCAAAGGTGACATCCACTTAAAAAAGACACCCCCCAAAAAGTACAAACACATATATATCCATTTCAACAGGCTAGTACTTGACACTACTGCATTTCCGGTGGAAAAGAGCCAAAGGAAGGAAAGTGGTGACCTCTGCCCAGCACTCTTGATGGGCCAGTCTTTAAGACCAGAGGTAGTCAAAACAGAGCCATCAAGTTTTAATCAATTATTGCCAGCCAGATGGCAGTTCTGAGCCCAAAGTCATGGCACCCTGTGAGAACTGATCTCTCCCAAACACACTTGCTCCCAAAAAACATAGCCCACATTTTCTAGCTCTTCTTTATGCATTTTTCCATGCTGCCACCAAGGCTGCTGGAGCGCACTGTTAAATCTCTTTAGGGCAAGGATTTTTCCCTGATAGGCTGTGAATGCTACTGATTATACTGCCAGCTTTCCAGACACAAAAAAACAAAACAAAACAAACTTTTAACTTTATCACCCCCCAATCTAAAGAGCTGTGGGCTGCAGACCTGTAAAAGCATCTGAGGAGAAGGCATTTCCCAACACCATTCGGAACATCACCTGAAAGCAGGACTCGGACAGCACCCCCCATTTCAAATACTTGAACTCTTGAGGGAGCACAGGTCACATACACTACACTGCTCTCTTCAAGCAAGAGAGCTTAGACACTCTAACAAAATACCAAACACCTGTTGCTCTTTGGGAAAGTTTTCCGTGAAGCTGCACTCAGCCCTTCTGGAGCAGAGCTCTCCAGTATATTGGCAGGACACAGTCTAGCACCAGTGCTAGTGATGCACACACACCTTTTCAAGGCAAAAAGCAAACAACCAACCCCCACAAACAACCTGGGCATGAGCTGACTGAAGTTAAAGAAGGCAGAAGACATGAATTGCTCTTCCAGAAAGCACATGATGTATTAACAGCTTATCCTACAGCACAACCTGTGTCAGCTAACAGAGCCCTGGGCTGCCTGGGCTGCATTTTGCAAAGACAGCCTGAAGTCACCCCTGAAGGCTGTGTGTGCTGCAGGGAGTGACACAGATTCACCAACATGTACACAATGCCATGAAAAATACAGTGGGTGAGGTAGCTATCTAGTCTGGCAAGTTTCAATCCACAGCACTTGTTTATTTTCAGTCAGTCCAACAACACCAACTTCCAGAATTATAAGCAAATATTTAGCCATACATAAAAACTTTACAGAATTGGTTAATTGTTCTGTGGGCAAGTTTAAGCAATGCCTTCATCACAGAAAATGGATCTATTCTGGCTTAATAAATACTTGAAATTCCCAGGACAACGTGCGTGACCTGCATCTCCCCTAGTCTCAAGGTGCATACTGCATTGACATAGCCCAGAGAGACTACACTGCACCCATCCATGCAGAGCTCTGCCAGCACGGAGCCTTCATCCCTGGAGCCACGAGCCCAGCTTTGCTTCCTGGATGGCGCCAGGAAGGCAGGCACCCAGCAGTACCAGCCTCCACTCCTCTCTACCATCAGTCTTGCTCCAGTCTTCAGAGAGGATTTATAAAGTCCAGCAACATTTACATCCATCCTCTGTCCTGGGAAACGTGCTGAGAAGAAAATACATCTAGGTTTTCTTTACACAGATATTCTATTAAGAGTGTATTTATCCTCACTAAATGATGCAGGAAATAGATGTGAGTATCAAGGCCACTCTGCATTACCATTATTCAGCCTGGGATTTACCACTGTGAGAGCTTTAAGTTTGCACTGAAGTTGCTCCAGCACAAAAAGAATTGAGCAGAGGATGTTAGTGCAGCAGTAGTGAGTAGCCAAGCAGACTGAAGAGCGCAGACAGCTAAAACACAGCATGGCTTACAGAATTTGAATAAGGCATCACTCTTTCTACCCTCCTCTTCTTGGCCATGAAGAATTACAGGGATGGGACAGTTGAGTATCTAGCACAATCTTGCTAATCACTTTAGCCAAGGATTTTTAACAATACTATCTCAGAAAATCATGTAATGCTTTCTTCCTCAATTGCTCTCACTGTGTCTCAAATGCGTAAGCAAATCAGCTCCTCAAAGGAAAACTCTCCAGCTGCCTCAATTAAAAGGAGCCAACTCAAAATAACCATCACATGGAGTCCTGTGACATGGCATTGAGTGCCACTGTGAAAATTATTTCCCCTCTCCATAAAAAGAGGTCAGTGTCCTATACATAGAAGAGGGGAAAATAGTGATTGTGAAGGAAAAGGAGACAAGAATAGCCTTTGGTACATGGAAAATCCATTATTAAAGTTATAAAACAGCAACAGTGAAGCCTGACAAGTTAATGAGTTGTTGGTTATGGAGTCACAGGAGAGATGTCCCATCATTCAGAAATTCCTATGTTTCACAAACTCAGAAAGATGACTGCAATTCAGTTAAACTGAAAATCAGAAGTTTTGGTTCTTTCAAGAAACAAGATATCTGATTAGTACTTCTCACGGGGGGTTTTATGCTCCTGTTAAAACAAACCAACCAAACCACACCATGACCCGACCCCCTCCCTCCCCGCAAAAAATCCCCCAAACAAACCAAAAGCCTCACAACCCTGAAAAGCTCCTTGCAAAAAGGTGCTTTCTTAGTGCCGAGCCCCAGAGCCTGCTGAGCAGGAAGCCCGGTGCTTCAGAGCTGGCTGCAGTGACATTTGCAAAGACAAACAGGCCGGCAGGATGGGATGGGTGTGAATACAGGGCTCTCGGAGCCCAGCAGCACCACTGTGTACTTCCAGAGCAACACCCACATGAGGGCCTCAGCAAGGCACAGAGCTGGGAAGTTTTCTCATGCTGGTGATGCAGGTAAGTACCGAGCCTCCCTTCAGCCCTGGCAGGGACACTGAGGCACAGGACGGTCATCCAAGGACATCCGGAGTTAGCAGCAAGACACCGAGGCACGTTAACTACCAAGGAAACCAGACTTACATGACTAAGGCCAGTTATAAAACTTCTGCTTGTTGTTAGAACATACAGTATCTGGCATTTCTCTGTCAGCAGCACCAAATAATCTAACAGCAATTTGATATTCATGTCCCTGACGGGCTGCTTTAGTTACAGAAACAACATTAAAAATGTAGCATCCTTCGAGATACACTGCACAAGTCAAGCCAGTTTCAGCCACAAGCATCTACTCTCTGGGACTGTTTTTTTTTCTCCTGATAAGCTCTTTTGGAGCGTGGAGATATCTTATCAAGGATTGCTTCTGTCACCGGAAGGCAAACAGAGCACTGTGAAAATATCAGGTATGACTTAAGCACCAAAGGGCTGTAGCCAACATCAAACCAGCGGCCGAAGTGGGAGCTGGCCATCTCTCTATATAGGACACTTTCCACCCTGTAGCAGTCTACACTCCAAGTCCTAGGCACAAAGAAATAAAAATGACTTGCTGCCAGCACGGACGCTGCCACATCAACGCCAGAGCCCCTGCAGGAACGAATGGGGCTGCGAGGGCAGCGTTCAGCTCCCCTGCCCTTGGTCCCTCGCAAGAGCAGCTTCCTCGGCAAGAACAGCAAACCCACTGCCTGGCTCCGAGTTCTTACAAGTAATGTGAGGGCAAAGTCAGTCAATACCTTCCTTTGTTGAAACACAAGTCTCGCATACAAATTCAGGCTTGTCTTGACAAAGGTTCAGCTTGCCTCTTACTATTACGAGAAAACAGTTTAGTATTTCAGACCCGTTTCCTCCTCGAACTGAGGTCTGGCTTTTACTGCCCGAAAAAGCACCAAGTAATCACTGCAAAACATTAGCTTGTGGCAGTCATTAGGCAAGAGGGCTTGCGTTCGGCAGTGCAAAGTCAAATACGTTCAGTTTATAAGAAACGCAGACGCCTAGTTATCCAACACCTAGAAATAATTCTCTTACACAGCTCAGGAAACTTATTTCTATTGTAAATCATTTCATTATAAAGCAGGAAACGGTTCGCAAGTGTATTTCTTTAAACACCAGCTTGAAACCCAACCCTACCCAAAAAAAAAAACAAAACCATTACAATAAACCCCCCACGAACGCGTCTTTACACACTGTGCAGCAAAACACCGAATTCCCACGAACTGAAGGATTCGCCCACCGCAAACTTACCATAAACCCCCAGCACGGCACCGCCACCGATCCGCTATGCCGGCAGAGAGGGGATCCCACGGACGAGACGCGGAGTACAAGTAAACAAACTCGGGAGGCGCCGTGGCCGAGCTCGGCACGCTCGGAGCCCGTGCCCCCCGCGCGGAGCGCGCTCGCCCGGCAGAGGCTGCTCCCGCCGCCGGCTGCCCCGGGGAAGCGAGA
>VZRF01001492.1:156500-345944 GCA_013396875.1 Vireo altiloquus
CCCTGGGCCGCCCGCCGCCGCCGCCTCATGCGAGAGCCGGCGCAGCTGGGGAGCGCGGCGAGCGCCGTGCCCCCTCGCGAAAGCCGATCCCGCTGATCTCATCACCGCGGGTTACTAATCCAATGACCGGGGAATTAACAGCAGATGGCGACGCCCCTTCCCCCCGGCCCGCCCGGCCCGGCCCCCGCGGACGCGGCGCTGCTCCGGCACCCGCCGAGCCGCCCCGCCAGCCCCCGCCGCTCACGCGTGAAACTCGCCCTCGGGCACCGGCAAACTTTCTCGGCAGCGCGTCTCGCCGCCGCCTCGCCGCTCCCCTCGCCGCCTGCCGCCCGCATCGCCGCCGCCCTACGGGCCAGAGCGGGCGGCTTCGCACCTCCGGCAGAGCACAGCAGCATCTTCCGGCGTGCCGCTCGCAAGGGGAAGCAACAGGGAGGTGCCCAGAGTCCTGCTAGCGAGTCCCTGCGGGCGGCTCATGGTGTGCGAGGCAGAACAGAGCCGGAGCCGGGCGGGGATCGCACGCGGGACTAGTGCCGAGCATCGGGCACTGCCATGAAAAGTCGGCACACGCGTCCTTGGGGCTGCCGGGAGGAGACGGGAGGTCTGCGTTATCCGGGCTCTGTAAGCCAGATACATGCGGGTGAAACTCTAATTATACCTTCGGCTGCCAAAAGCAGCCCCACACTTCTAGGCTGAGCTTCAAGTCTTCCAGAAGGCTACAGGCAAGGCAAGTCCTGTCAAACCAGTGCAAGTTACAAAACAGTCATAAGGCGAGTGCTTCCATCACTACTCATTAATACCAGTAAATAACAACCTGAAAAACAGTGGTTAAAAACCCTAATAAGCTTGGCCCTAAATCGCCCTCTGCCCCCAGGAACACCAGCACAGGTTCACACACATGCTGTGTGCATGTCATTTTCTCTCTCGTGCATGCAGTGCTTGGGTCCACACTCAAGAGGAGAAATGTTAGCTGCTGTTTCTGCTCAGGCTGTATACTTCTCACCCCAAACCTAGATTAGCTTCTCTTAGAGACCTTAGACCAGTCCAGAAAGGTGAGATAAAATAACTCTCTCTTCTAGGACAAGACAATAAAAACTGAGAAAGCTGAAGAAAGCCTTTCTGATTATTAAATATTTTTCCTCAAATTCTGCTGTTCTACCTATGCTTTATACTTCTGGAGATGGAGAGGGCAAAATTTTCTCCCCCTACACTTTCATGGTGACACTTCTTTCTACAGTATTTTTATTTCTTTTACTAAAATGTTCAGACAGGCTTTTAGCAAAGAACTGAGCCAGACAAGAGAAATACCCATGCTCAGACCATAAAAAAAAAAATGGAAAGGAAATTCTGCAAATTCTTTGAGAGTCTTCAGTCAAGAAATCCTACATACGAGGATATGCAGTAAAACTGGCTGTGTTTCACATATGCCATATGGGCAGAAAAAGTGTCAGATAATGGCAGCACCCCTTCTATGGAGACCCAGTAGTGCACCAGCACTCCTGAATCCCAATGAAATATTTTAAAGAGAGTATCAAACTCTGGTTCCTCTCCAGGACCTGCATACACACCTGTCCCCACAGCCTTTGGGACGTACGGTAGATAGAAAACAAAGGATGAATGTGAGTTTTATATCTGTTCCACAGTTCTTTATGCCTAGAAAAGGCTTTCTGCTACTTCCCATTCCCTCAGGCAGTCTTTGTCTGGTTTATGTATACATACATGGAAGTCTCGACATGAGTAGTCGCCTGTGCTCTTACCGGCAGACAACTTACTGAATTTAAATCCTCCTCTTGGATGTGGGTGTGAGCACCAGCTAATGTCTGTTCTGTGGCACTCATTGGGAAGGGGAGCCCTGGAACGAGCCATGTCTGAACAGTCAGTGGGGCAAGGCTGTGCCTTGGATGATGTTTTGCTTTCCTCAGTTTTTAACAGCCTTGTTTCTCTTACACCCTTTCCCAAAACAGCAGTGTCTCCTAACACTTCTTTTGGCAGCCAGCAGTGTGTTTTCCAGTGTAAGATGGGATGTGGTCCTTCGTGCCTGTGCCAAGCTTGATGCAAAGAACGAACTTGGAAAGACTTTCTACATGGTTTGTAATACTAATTCTACAAAAGGAGATTAAAGAAATCACATTAGAAGTCAAGCTTTGTATCTTTTCAGCCAGCTTTAGACACATAGGTCTGAAAAGTGCACAATGCAGAGATCAATCAACCAGCACAGAGTTTTGGAAACACACTTCATGTGCAAATGTGAAAAGACTTGAGGATGTAGAAAGTGTCATCTTGATTAATGAGAGCTACAACATGCTATTTGTATATAGATGAGAATGTAAAAGAATAGGAAACAATCACATTTTAAAATATTAACATGATTTAAACACACTTGAGCATGGTATAGATACAGCCCATTCTTTTGAGCTGATCCCATAAAATACCTGGGGAGGGGAGGAAGAGGTACATGTTTGTGTAACATTACAAACCTTTCAAGACAAACTCTGTGACACAAAGTCAACAAAATGAACCATTTGGTACAGTTCCTGGAGCTGTGTATCACAAAGCCTGTGCAGAACCCGGGCTGTATCATAAGCACTGTGCATTACTCACATTCCCCAAAGTCTTCCACTGCTTTGAAGTTACCTCACAAAATGAAAATTACAATCAGAAAGGAAATCTTAAGAATAATACACTTTATACTTGACTGAGAAGCACCATGGTTAGGTGGTGATAGCCAGATGAGAAATCTTCTGCCTCTCCAGTTGCCTTGGAATTGCTGGGCAGAGGGTTGAGACTAAAAGTTGTTCAGTTTCCCATGAATCAGTGCAGTTAAGAAAAAGAAGTGAGGAAAAACAAAGTTGATTTGGATCAAGAAGATGGATCTGGTTTCTAGTTGTGTCTCACATGAGACTCATCATTTGAAGTTGTATCTTGGCATCTGATAGCAAACAGATATATAGCAAAAAAAATATAACTCCCCAAATTTGTTCTTCCCCTACACACTCACCTTCAAGGTAAGTTCCACATTATTGCATGGTGAACCTCCCTACACCCTCAACTCCACTCAGAAGCAGTTAGGAAACATTTCCTACACATACACACAAAAGTACTGAGCCCTGATCCTGTGATCCATCTAAATAACCCATCAGATCACTGATATTTTACCCACCTGGTTTCTGGGCATCGCTGTACTCAGGGTGGCTACATCCACTCTGGTTTTTAGTAGGCTGAGCTACTCTGCTGACAGTCCAGGCTGCCCTGCAGCTGCCCAGCTTTCCAGACAGAGCTGCTTCCCAGCACAGGCAGAAGGAGCTTGCAACAAAAGGCCGTTTAGGCTCTGCTATGTCTTGTGTATCTACATCCCTGGAATTCTTCCTGTTTAGATGCAGGCTGGAGTTTTGGGTGAGCTCCAGATAAAGGTGGAGAGGAGAGTTGAGTGAGGCCACAAAGAAATGGTTGACAGCTGATGGACACTGTGGACAAAGCCCACCTAGAAATCCATAAGACAGAACAAATACACATCTGTGACTTAGGATTGCAAAGAACTGTGTTTCATTGCACCATAATTTCCATTTATGGTGCTTAAGTGATACATATTATTTCTAACAGCCCTCTTAAGTACAGCAATACTACAGTCATCATTCCTAGGGAGGAACCAAAGTTGAAAATTATGATGAAAATCTGTATTTTCATGCATTTTAGATATCCACGTGTGAAGATGTGACCTTAACTATAGTAGTCTGAAGTACACAAAATCGCCACACAATATGTTTAAGAGTATTCCAGTCCTAAAGCTCTGCTTGCATGAACACTGGACATTTGTGTGAAAGTATCCAGAGAAGCACAGAAGCCTCTGCCTTGCTCCAGCCATTCAAAACACTGTCTGGACAGAGCTTCTCTGCATGAGTGTTTCTGGTCTGACCCAGCCATGTCCTGGTAGCCATGAATTCGACTTTACCACGGCTCCTTGGAACCTAGCAAAACCATTAACGAGGAAGCCAGGATACTGCATCTGTTAATGAACTGACAAAGGGCTACCGAAGCTGAGATCTGCTCCCCAAGGCCTTTGGGCAGAAGTTAGAATTTACCTTCTTGGAGTTCATCCTACAAGCACAACGACAAAAACCCACAGAGATTAGGGAATCAGCACTTGCATAAATGTTTCCTTAGTTCAAACATTTTAGCGGAGCATAAAGATCCTGTACACCACATTTGAGAAATAAGGCTGGCATTCAGAAATACTTAACAATGCAGAAGTAACATATTTTAAAATGTCAGAAGTCCTTCTATTCAAAAGCAGAGCTACCTGCACTCTCAGATGTATTTCCAAAGCTTACTGTGTACTTCATGTCCTATTACACAGTCAAGTCCCTTTCCAAAACACATCAGATAAGGGGAAAAAAAATCAGGCTATACACACACAATACTCTCAGGTAAGAAGAAAGCAGCTCAGCTTCCCCTTCACTTGCCTTGTGTGTTATCTCCATCAGAGTGCATGGTCTCGAGGACTATCTGAAGGAGCTGATTTTTCTATGGAGGTGGTATTCAAGTTTTTCCCTCAGGCAAAATTTAGTTGGACAAAGACAACCATAAGTTTCCACCAACACAGAAACAACAGAGTACACGGTTTTTAGGGAAGGGTTTTCTCTCACTGTAACAACTCCTTGCCCTGTTCCAGCAGTAAACAGGGTAGGATAGTATCAGAGGATGCAACACAGTCAGTGGATAAACAATGGAAATCGTTATTACAGTACTGAAAACAATCCAAAACTGATTCTACTTCCTTATTTTGGGTTCTGCATAACCTAAAGAGCAAATTCCAGTTAAATTCAAACACAGAAACCTCTGTCTGAGAATGGTCTCTGAGGTGGCAGTTTCTGTTCGGGAAGCCCAGAGAGCCTGTGCCTCCACTGGCTGCTGCAGTCCAGGTCACACAGGCACTTTCTTAGGACTTGCTTTGAAATCACATCAGACCCTTTAAGTCATTACAGTGCCACAGAGCCCATCAGAACCTGACTGGTGGCTAATTCACATCCCAGACTCTGTGGTTTCTGCTTTGAACTCTAATAATAACTGTAATCATGTCTTGCACTAGCTTTAATTTCAAGTGGTATTACTACGTCACACTGCCTGCAGTACATTGCCACAATCACATGCAGCTATAGGAATGTGGATGTCAAGAGAAAAATCAAACACAGATTTTTCAGTTGGAAGAGATGGATATAGAGCCTGGGACAGTGTCTGCCACAGGTGAGAAACACCTAAACCCAAGGCAGTAGTAAAGACTGCTAGCACTCTACATAATGTGGTTGTTTTGCTACAGGACAGCGACACTGAGTTATGGGTGCAAGTGGATCCTTATTAGCTCACTTTAATCTCTTTGATCCATCAGTAGCATCTCACCTTGATTTAGACTAAATCACGACTGATCCAACCCCTGTGGCTACATTTCGTCCCTGTGTATTCATTCTGTTACCTTGACTACTACCCAAGTGAAGGAAATTCAGATGTTATTGATACTTTTGATAATATTGGTTCTTGTCCATTGAGCCAGTGAGAGAAGAGGTCTTTATGGCCTCCCACTGGAAAGTTTTGACTCTATAGTTAGCAGGAAGTGGCTGCAATGATCTTTGTCTCCTTTTTTATTTTAAGGTGAAAACAACATCCCAAAATAATTAGTTATGGAAAGCCACAAGGTGCATATTTTGGATCACAGGCAATTTGAGTGTGCAGAACCATTGCACATTAGCTGTTCTCCAAAGTCCTGTCCTGAGCTCGTGTGGGTAGGTCTGTCATCCCGATTTCCCCACGATGTATTTCTGTAAATATAAGGAATAATAATGCATTTCTCATACATAATGCCCAGAATTTTTTTAACTGAAACAGACTGCTTTTCTTTCAAAACTGCTTTCCTAAACTGATTAATGGGGAACTTCCATGAGA
The DNA here is from genome assembly GCA_013396875.1 of Vireo altiloquus. Lineage (NCBI taxonomy): Eukaryota > Metazoa > Chordata > Aves > Passeriformes > Vireonidae > Vireo > Vireo altiloquus. The sequence continues at coordinate 162,432 of VZRF01001492.1, forward strand.
TTTCAACACATAACTCTCAGACAAATGAAGAGGTAGGTCCAAAAAAGATCCTTCTCTTTAAAAATCCAGAGTTTATCCTGCATTCCACCTTGCTTCTGGAAGAAAAATCCTGCATTTTCCAAACATTATAGAAGCTGTATCAAAGATAGATTTATTCAAATCCTTCTATAAAAATACATTTCTGCTGTTACTTAGCACGTTACATTCATTCACCTTTGATTTATAGGGTTTTTAAAAATATATGTATATCTAATATTCTGGAACTATTAGTACACCTAAGAATTTTACTATTTCATAATCTTACTTTCTATGTTAAAAAGTCTGGTGATTATTACTTCTAAAAATATTTAAAATCTCTGTTTAGATATTAAAAAAACAGGTCCTAGCAACATGCCTTGGACAGCTAAAAAAATTTACATCAAAAAATTTACAATTTTTCATCCCATTAAAAAACAACCAAACAAAAAACCCAAACCAAACAGAAAACCCTATAACTTTGTTTGCCAACCCTGGAATACTTACTCAAAGTTAACACTTAAGCCTGGCTAATATCAGTGTGGACACTTTTTTTGCTCAGACTACCAAAATCTGAAGCTCCAGGAAACTCCATCTGAAACTCTCAGGATGTGTAACATTTTTCTGTTCCTTGATTTGAAGGGCAGAACAGAGGGTAAAGAGCCTCAAAGGTCTTTTGGAAATTTCTAGGAATACTCTAGCAACTGTAAAGTCTTCTCAAAAGCATTTTGTTTCAGTAAAAATAAACTGCTAAGCATTCCAGGTATCAAATATGGCCCGTGTGAATTTGGAACATAGAAAAAAGGCTGTATTAGCTGCTTAGCTGCAGTAATCTAGAAAGCAGGATTTAGGAGACACTCTGCTAATTCTGTGCTACTTTCTGGGGTTTAATCTTCAACTTCTGCAGCACTTGTTTCCTCAGCAAAAGCAATAAGGAGTTTTTATTTATTCAGCTCCCCTCCTCCCCCAGTTTGAGATGTGTACAGTGATACATATCTTCAGCAATTTTCCCCAGGAGATCTTTTGTTTCTTTAACTTGAAGACATCCATTCACATGAGAAGCAAAGTCACTACTGTTTATTATCCATTAGACAATTAGAATATGATTCTTCTGCTAAAGGCTGTGACTGCAGGCAACCATCTGGGGTCTGAACACACAAAAGGCTGTTGGGAAGGGTGTGCACACAAAAGCGCCACGGGGATAGGGAAGCGTGCGCCTTACAAAGACACCCAATTGTCTCTGGGTTTCTGAGGGGGTTTTTTGAGGGTGCCATGAGCATCTAATCAGAGAATTAAGCATCAGGGAGGCAGCCCTCAGATGGCAGACGTCAGCCCTGGCAAGGACAGATGGTGAACAAAGGTGAAAAGCACACAATGTGCGTGGGCCAGGAGAGCACTTCCACTCCTCCCTTTCAGACCTGGTACAATTCCTGCGACACCCTGGGCTGTGAAGTGAAAGTGTGGCCCTACAGGGCAGCAACCCACTGTCAATATTGTCTCTGAAGTATTGCCAGCCCTACCTGGGATGATGCACAGGGCTCACCAGAGAGGTACCACCTCTGTGAAGGAAAACATCACGGGCTGCAGCCAGATAACGTTCTGGCTTGCTGTTTGTCAGGGGGGACACAGCTCACTGGCTGACTTCTGGAAGAGAAACTCAAGGTCTGAGCAGACAAAGAAAACAATTGCATCATTTGACACACTCAACCCTTATTCACTTACCTTCCAATCTGTTACAATTGATTTTAAAATAGGATTGATAAAGTAGGAAGCTGCCCTCCAATAGAGCTTTTTCTTATGGTGGTTTATGAGCAGTTTACACAATGTCAGATATACTCTGGCATGCATCCCACTGCCAACTAAACTCTGAAAGACCAAGGGTACTTCTAGCCCATCTTGTGCTTCTCTAAAAATTAAAAAAAAAAAAAAAAAAAAAAGGAGGAGGTGATAAAATGTTTTACATCTTATTTAAACAGCAAGGATATAGTGACTCAACAGGCAATAAAGCCCAAATATTGAAATAAAAAGCAGGACTATCATCAGGAAAACCAAAAAATCAAAGAGATCATAGGTCAATACAAACAAGCATATCAGTCTTCTCATCAGGCACAATCCTAGCCAAATTTGTAAAATAATTAAGCTACTGCAGTTGCTGCTCTCCAGGAGAGAAAAGTCCTTCCTTTTTCCTTTTGTAATATTTTCTCTCTTAAAAAATAGAATGAAATAAAGAAATGCAGATCTCTTGCATATGTGGGTACACAAAACAACCTCCTGATTAAAAAAAAAATATACTGTGCTCTGTCTTTCCTCCTATTCTGAGAGAGAGAGAGAGAAAGAGGAGTATTTAAAAGTCTTGAAAGACTTTTCTTGTTTTGTGAAACATTGCCCAGGCATGGACATGTTCAGCATCTTTGGAAAGGTTGTCAGTTGTTCGCTTTAGACTCTGAAAATTGATCCATGAACAAATAGTGGCTCTTTGTGGATTAGCCCATCTGCCTACCAGATGGGGGAAAAGGTGGTATTGTAGTAACAGCTGCTCTCACAAGTTGTGCTGGTTTTGGCTGGGGTAGAGTTAATTTTTTTCAGAGTAGCTTGTGCAGGGCTATAGTTTGGATTTGTGCTGAGAGCAGTTAGAGAATGCAGAGGTGTTTTTGTTTCTGCTGAGCAGTGACTGCACAGTCAGGGCTTTTCTGCTCCCAACCCCAGCAGCGAGTGGGCTGGGGGTGCACAAGGACTGGGGGGAGACACAGCTGGGACAGCTGACCCTGGAAAAGCTGGGGGGAAGCAGGAAGGAGGGAACATTCCGAGTGACGGTGGTGTTGTCCCAAGCCACCATTTCATTGCTGGAGCTCTGCTGTCCTGGGAATGGCTGAGCACTTCACCCAGGGGAAGTGGCCAATCCATTCCTTGTTCTGCTTTGCTTTACCTGTTGAACTGTCTTGATCTCAGCTCACGAATTTGCCACTTTTACTCTTCCCATTGTCTCCCCCATCTGACAAGGGAGTGAGTGAGGGGCTGTGTGTGGCTCAGTCGCCAGCTGGGGCTGAGCTATGACACCAGTACAGCAGGACATGGAAGAACAAGGATGAGGAACACATTGAGAAGAGCTTTTATTCAGGAAGCATGTGAAGTTTGGATGAGATCAATATGAGCCAATTTAGAAATGCGTCACTACCATATCAGCACAGAGAAAACACAATGCAACTTTTAAAAAAAGAAATCAAACAGGACTATGTTAATTTGCTTAGAGAAAGAAGAAAAAAACTATTCAGAACTAATGTAGAGTCCCCTCTGTTATCTGCAATTTTGGAGTAAAGGCCCTTAAACCTTGAGACCCAGAATTGCTTTTGTATTTCTACCACAGAAGAGCTCCGACCCTCAAAAAATGAAAATGAACTGTGCGTGCAGCTGGAGATATCTTTGTTTGGAGTTATACATTGTCATCAATCAAATGGTCCTGTTCATATCGCTGTAGCTGAGTCAGGCAGAATTTCCACTGTATCAACCTGGTTTTCTTGGGAGTTAATGCTCCTGTATATTTTGTTTCTAAGGTGAGCCTGCTTTCCAAAATTTAGCCTGCTTTTAGCTTGAGACCAGCTCCATGCTACAAACACCATCCTACAAGCCAGTTAACACCTTGAGTTTCCTTGAATTCATGGGAGGAAAGGACTTTTAATGGAAACTGTGGAGAGCAAGACTGGAAAAATTACCATTTTTCTGTGCTGGAAGTTAAACAAGGACTTCAAAAACTCTAACTTTTTTCCTCCCTCCAGTTACTTGGATCAACACATAGCCTGCAACACAGCATTCCTACCTGCAAGCTATTCACTTCTAATTAATTTCTTCCTAGATGCCATAATCCAAATATTTTAACAGGAGAACTGCCTGTTGGGAAGGAGTGCTGTCACATACCTCACCTGGTGACACCAGGAAGTGCAGCCAGTACGTGAAAGGGGATATGACAAGAGCTCCTTTTGTTTGAAAGATTGGCTGGTTTGTATCTAAATTAATAATCACATGGTACTGTGGATTTCACAGTGCTGAAATCCAAGCACTTCACCCATTTTCACTTTTTTAGAGAAAACTTTTCTTTTTCTGTCTTTTAATCAGAGACTTATCAAAAGACATCTTTAAGGGAACCAAAGTCGTTGTTTAGCTCTAACAATGAACTATATTTTCGGGGTATACTCCAAAACATCTTATAGAATATCTTATGGATTTGATATACATTGTATGTAATGTAACATTTAATATCTGTGGTTGCAGATTGTTCTTTCAAGAAAAAAGAGTATGTTCGAACAGTAAATTCTTCCCAATCCTGTCATATGACAGAGGAGCTATTTGACAAGAAAGAAAGAGGACATGTAACAGCAATCCGGTGTTGTTCAGTGCCTGAGTTCAGAGTTTAACTGGTAATTACAGCATGTTCCAGCAGTCAGACGTGCCCATAGTGCCAGAACAATAAACTCCATCTCTAGTACATACAAAATGCTAAACCTCATCAGAATTGCCTTTTAAAAAACCAAACCCACTCACTCTGCAAGATCTTTGGGGAAAAGTGATACTACGTACACTTTCTGTTTTTATAAGCCTACAAAGTGCCATTAAAAAATGCCTCAGTACCAAAAATGCTAATACACTCCCAAAATTCATTTGCCGAGTTTTTATCTCAGCAGAGCAGGATACAGTTCAGTGCCACAGAAGGTGCTGACTTATGTGTTTCTGCCCTGTCCTGCCCTCATCTGAGATGCCCTCAGTCACAGCCTAACCCTTGCCACCAACTCAGGCACACACAGCCCCCTCTCACTTCCCCCGTCGGATGGGGGAGAGAATCAGAGGAGTAGAAGTGAATTTGTGGGCTGAGATAAAGACAGTTGAAGAGGCAAAGCAAAACCCACACATGCAAGCAAAGCAGAACAAGGAATTCATTCATTCATCATTCCCATAGGCAGGCAGGTGTTCAGCCACCCCCAGGACAGCAGGGCTCCATCATGTGTGACAGTCACTTGGGAAGACAAACGCCTTCACTCCAAATGTTCCCCTCTTCCTTCTTCTTCCTCCAGCTTCGCATGCTGAGCATGATGACACAGAAATTCTCTTGGGTCAGCTGGGGTCGCTGTCCTGGCTGCGTCTCCTCCCAGTCCTTGTGCACCCCCAAGTCTCCTCGCTGGTGGGGTGAGAAGCAGAAAGGGCCTTCATGTTGTGCAGGGAAGAGAATTAAGTTTATCCCAGCCCAAGCCAGCAAATCCTCTCAGCCAGCAAGGCCATGCTCATCTCTCACATAGCTGCCCACCACGTCCACGTCATGCTCTTGCAAAACAAAACAGCAGACCTGCCAAATGACTTACACATCGCTGATGATACTTAAATATATATATAACATATATAAAACTGGACTTTCCTGATTTGAGCCAAATTTCCATGACATTTTTGTCAGAAAGACATTTTCTTACCCCTTCTGAACAGTCAGTTGCCTTCCTTACCAACCAAAGCTTTAGTCTATTTCAGGTGTACCAAAAAAGCAGGACTGAACATTTGATGAGAAAAGACATGGGACCTAAAATGTTAAGTATAAAACACATATGGAGAAACAATCCTCTTTGCTCAGAAAAAGGGAAAAAATATTGTCTTGTCACCTCCCCTTGTTGTCACACAGGAGACAAAACAGCATCAGCACAAGCCTTGTCTGAATTATATATCTCGTATGTTACTGGAGATCATGTGCTTAACTGCTTTTGCCACACGAGGAGAGCATTGAAGGCCACTATTTCAATCATGGGTTAGGAAACCAATGTTTATCATTAAACCCTCTGGAAGGAGGGTCAAATTAGGCTTTTTTCTTCTTATATCTTGCAGCAATCAGTCCAATCCCAAAACACATGCTAAATGAAATTCTGTTACCTCTAAATTTCAGATGATGCTCAGAGCTCTACTACATGGGTTCTTTACCACAAAATCAGTGTGTGTTTCAATATGACTTGAAACAACCACATTCAGCAGCAGAACACTGGACAGCAGACACAGTTTGAGGGATTGTCTGAGCAGCACATCCTCCATGGTTTTGGCATTGCCTGACCATGAGCTCTCAGGAACTGCCAGGTGCCTCCAGCAGGAGCCTGCACAATCAGACTGGGAAGCGAAGCAGTAAGGAAAACCAGCCCTGCCACTCCCTACAAGGACCTCGCTGGGTGCTGGGTACTCGAGAGAGAGCCCCTGAGGCAGCTCAGAGGAGCATGAAACAGCACTCACCACCAATATTCACCAATATTCTGAGACAGAGGGAGAATGATCCTCCACAGATAGCCATTCCCTAAGATCTGCAGGAAGAAAGCAAAGCAAAGCTTGAGGACACAGTCACAGGAAGTGATGGCCGAGGGTGTGAAGGGAGATTTCACTGCTGCCTCTTAGTTTTAGGACTTGAGCATTCCCTACTAAACTTGATGCTATGGAGTAGGGGTAGAGTGGTCAATCCTTCACTCCAGAAATCATTCAGGAGCACAGGCCCCTATTCCCCAAAATGTTTTGCTGTGGGATGCCGAAGTGAACCATGAGCATGGAGTGTGAGCAATCTCTGGGGCACCATCCCCAGGAATCTCTGCCAGCGGTGCAGGGAGGAGGACAGGCTGCTCAGGAGGCTCTGTAATTACACACTCACTGAATTGTAATCCAGCAGCTCTATCATTAAACTAATAATGTTACTGCCGTGCAGAAAGCTCGAGTCAGAGATGGAGTTAAATTGTATGTTGTCAAACTGTTGGCAAATAAAGAAATGCTAGCTCAAATGAAACTTCCCTTAATCACACCTTAACATTACCATATGCTTTACTGGAGGGTTTTTTTAATTAAAAAAAAAGTTATTTAATAGACAAGATAACAGGCTTTCAGAGATTATATATATGCAGCTAGTTATTTATTATGTAGCTGATCTCTCATCCATGTAAATTGCTGATGCAGTTGCCACACACTTCAAAAAGCTTTTAACTCAAGTTCTTTAGATCAACACAAAGAACTCAACTTTTCTAAGATCCTTTACAATTCTCTTAGGTTTAAAAAAAAAAAAGTCCCACACATCGCACTGTCAAAAATGTTTTCGAAATCTAAGAGATGAAAGGAGAGGATGCTACAGAAAACCCCAAATCAACAAAAAGCATGTTCAGTAAAGAGGCACTCGCCAAAGCACATCTATTTAAAGACTGCTGGAAGCTTGTATTGTTCAGCTGGGGAGCCTTCCCCTCAGCAAACTCCCGAGGCAGTGCCTCAGTCTGCCCAGGAGTGTGTGCCTGCCCTGGGGGCTTGCAGGGGGCGTTGCATTCTCTTTGCTTTTGGCTTTTAAGGAGCAGGTGTTTGTTTTATTATTTAAATAATTGTTTGTTGGCCGTTGAAACCTTGCTATTGAGACATGGTTCCCTGTGAATGTGTTTCTCTCTCTGGACTTCGAGATAGCTACACTTGACTTTGAATAAGGAACTCTTGAGAACATTCTCTGCTTTTTTTCCTGAAAGTAGATCCAGATAATTGAAAAAATTAAATACAATTCAATCAACATTTCGAAATGTTAGTTCAACTACATATATTTACAGATTTTCACTACAGAAAAAAGTTTTTTGCTAAACAAAAAAGGTGTTGCTAATTCTCCTCAAAAACTAACCAACAAAACCCCAAAATTACATCCTCAAAAATTCCAGGTACAGAAAAACCCAATAAAAACCTATAGATTTCTACCAACAAAATTACAGAAAAAATTCTGATCCCTCAGTAAAAGACAATTTCTTTATGAGATTTCTAAAATTAAGATGCTAAACATATCTATGAAAATTTAAATTAAATAAATTCCAGATCTGATTTAATTATATAACATTGAAACCATGATGCAAGTAACTTAAAATGTTGATGGGAAAAAGTTTAAAAATATCGCATGTAGGGCCCTTCATAATTGAGCCATATGAAACAGAAAAGTTGCCAAAATATATCCATAACAAAATCCCAACCATCATTTAGACAAATAAGGCACCAACTTCCTTTTCACTGCAACATGGCAAAATGCAGGCTTTCGAAAATTATGTTAGGGAGGAAGATAGATTGATTGATAACATTAATTCATGCTGCTGACAACAGACCTTGTAAATTGAAGTGGGGCCGCTTTGAGAATATGGAAATTAAAAAAAAAAACCAAAACCCTCATTTATTTGGTATGAAATATGGTATTTGGTAGAGGGACATGAAGGTGACTAAAATTCAAATGTATTTTTAGGGCCTCTTAAGCCTTTTCTAGTTAAATGGTGGACTTTCTAAACGGAGTAGAGCTGCAGATAGCTGCAGTTAGTACCGTCTTGCCATAAAAGATAGCTTGCCATAAAAGCTCAGGAAAGATACTTGCAAAAACCAAGCTGATATGAAATTCTATTATTGTTCATTTCTTAAAGAGCACAGGGATTAATATCTGTTAATTGCATTAGCAGTCAGCACTAAAACAATGACAGGATTAAGTAATCCTCAAGACAATGTACCAAACTGTTAATTAACGTCAAGCTCCGAGGGAATCGCGGCGGGCGAACCCTGAGGAGTTCAGGCCGGTGCGGCCCCGCTCGGTCATGCCCCGGTGCCCTGCCCTGGGAGCAGCGCTCAGGCCGGTGCGGCCCCGGTGCCCTGCCCTGAGGAGCAGCGCTCAGGCCGGTGCGGCCCCGGTGCTCTGCCCTGAGTGAGCAGCGCTCAGGCCGGTGCGGCCCCGGTGCTCTGCCCTGAGTGAGCAGCGCTCAGGCCGGTGCGGCCCCGGTGCTCTGCCCTGAGTGAGCAGCGCTCAGGCCGGTGCGGCCCCGGTGCTCTGCCCTGAGTGAGCAGCGCTCAGGCCGGTGCGGCCCCGGTGCTCTGCCCTGAGTGAGCAGCGCTCAGGCCGGTGCGGCCCCGGTGCTCTGCCCTGAGTGAGCAGCGCTCAGGCCGGTGCGGCCCCGGTGCTCTGCCCTGAGTGAGCAGCGCTCAGGCCGGTGCGGCCCCGGTGCTCTGCCCTGAGTGAGCAGCGCTCAGGCCGGTGCGGCCCCGGTGCTCTGCCCTGAGTGAGCAGCGCTCAGGCCGGTGCGGCCCCGGTGCTCTGCCCTGAGTGAGCAGCGCTCAGGCCGGTGCGGCCCCGGTGCTCTGCCCTGAGTGAGCAGCGCTCAGGCCGGTGCGGCCCCGGTGCTCTGCCCTGAGTGAGCAGCGCTCAGGCCGGTGCGGCCCCGGTGCTCTGCCCTGAGTGAGCAGCGCTCAGGCCGGTGCGGCCCCGGTGCTCTGCCCTGAGTGAGCAGCGCTCAGGCCGGTGCGGCCCCGGTGCTCTGCCCTGAGTGAGCAGCGCTCAGGCCGGTGCGGCCCCGGTGCTCTGCCCTGAGGAGCAGCGCTCAGGCCGGTGCGGCCCCGGTGCCCTGCCCTGAGGAGCAGCGCTCAGGCCCGTGCGGCCCCGCTCGGCCATGCCCCGGTGCTCTGCCCTGTGACAGCCCCGCGGGGTCAGCGAGGGACGGACAGAGCCTGCGGGAAGCCCGAGGAACACGTGCAGCCTCCCATCCCACAATCTGTGAATCTTGAGGCTCAGTGTTTCTCCTCCACGGTTTTAAGGCCAACCCCGTTCTTAAGGACTAGTTCCAAGGGCAACAGACAACAAAGACATTTCCAGAAGTGTGTTCTCATTACTGCTGTGCTTCCAGCAAGCCAGGAAAGTCACTGCTGACCTTGAGCCAACAGGGAGGGGAAAGTCTTGTAAGGGAAAAATACTCCTTAGCAAAACAACCTGGAGGAAGCTCTCCCTGTTTCCTTTGCAGTCTGTCCCTCCAAGGCTGTTCTGCAAAAGTAAAGTTCTCTCTAAATAAGAAAACCATCCTGAAATTGGTTAAATGCACAGTTATGTCCTTTCTAGAAGAAAGTAATTCTCAATTTATGAGTTAACAACAATTCTTCAAGCAATTCACCATGTAGATTTTCTTAGAGCAGAACAAAAAGGATCAATTTAGTGAAACTAATCAGTGTTCTAGTGAACCTATTCTGAAATAGTTTTGGTAAGATGGAGGAAAATCTTCCTCTTAGATTAGGATTCGTTATTTTGAGTTTTATTTATTATTTTTAGAAAATTAGATTTCCACGCATTTTTGTGCATCTGTCACAGACTCAACATTGTGAAAGTTTACAAAACTACTATGAACTGTCAGGACAGGTTTTTTTTAAACTTATTTCCTTAATTACACCTGTTTGTAAGTAGACTCACTTTTAAATGAGTGGCAGGTCTGCCATGTGTATGGGACACATTTGTTTGCACAAATATTGTTCTTTAAACATGACATAAGGAATGTTCTACTAAGAAGAGAACAGAAGTTAATCACAACGCAGTACTCATGGAGACATGGACTATTACAGCCACTGAATAGACAAAATGTACATTAAAGAAGCACATCATGGAGATTAAACTCTTGCGTGGAGCAAACTTTCCACATCAACAGGTTCTCAGATTGCTGTGATTCAGAGGCGTTAACAGGTATGTTTATAAAATGAGGTCATCAAAATCTGTGGAAGTCTGACCAAGCGTAGCTGCCGAGGTGTGGCTGAGAGCCCAGAGCCCACAAGGTCTGAGTGTTCAAAACCAGGACAGGCAGAGCTGTCCTTTTGCTGGACGCTCGCCCTTGGAGGGCAGCACTGGGGTGTCGGCATGGATCTGGACATGCTTCTCCAGAGATCAATTAGTTATGTGACAATTATTGTTACCTTATAAATCACCTGCTGGGAGTACCTACGTGTTACTTTTAGCTGTGTGGGAATCCTGAGCCTCAGGTGAGAGTCTAAAGGCAGAAACTGTATAAGAGCATGAATACACTGTGATTTCACCCTCAACCTGGGGAGCCCTTGTTTCCCCACATAAATCAGAAAACACCCATTTATGCACCACCAGCTTCGCAGAAAGTAAGCAACACAAATCCATAACCCACAGAGCCTTTTGCTTTAGTAATCCTTAATGCTTTTCACAGAGACTTCAATAACTGGAGTATCAAAAATAGAACTATTTCCTGAAAGGCTGAAAAGACTGAAGTCACTACATAAAAGCTTTCAAGAACTTACATAGTCCCCTAAAATATGGTAAAATCATCCAGCTACTGTATTAAATGCCATTGCACAACGAGTCAAACGTGCCAAATGGCTGTAATCCACCCTTAACAATTTGGGAAGTTCTTCTCCAAATTTGCTGTCAGTTTTAGATTACTTACACATGATCAGGAATTCGGTTTGCTTTTTCCTCCTTCCCGGTTAAAAAATACTGCATTTCTTATTTTCAAACCATCACTACAGCAGCCACAGAGCTGTCACCTTATATTTTTTAATTAATCATTAAGAAGAACAGAAACCTGTGAATCCAAAAGTTGTTATGATAATGGTTCATGAAATAACTTGAAGTTTCACTAAACAAAGCAAAAAGAAAACAAATTACACGGGTACAAGTGCTCTTCAGCTAACCATTTTTACTTTGTTGTGGTAAAGATGTCCAAATATAAAGATATTAACCAGCCAATAAAGACATATCCGTCTCTAGCATAACTTGGTGGTAAATAAACAGGTATGGTCAATACAAACCCATTTTCTCAGATTATCTGCATGTGCTTCACCTCATTTGAACTACCAGAGCAATGCGGAACAAACGCCTTATTTGCATCAAAGTAAATGACACAACTCTGTCCTGCTCCTTTTTACTTCACACAGATTATGATCTTTATCACCTCTTATCACTTCACCATTAATTCTTAAAACTGCAAATTAGACTGCAACGCCCACTGTACTGTCAAGATAACAAATTGCAGTGTCAGCCCTTGGCTTCGTGCTCCGGGTCGGTGGAAGGAGTGCCCATCTGCACTGGTCTGTATGCAGGTGTATTATTCTTTACCACGACAAATTCAACAGGGAAAGATTTTCAATCCCAGTTTTGAAAAATTCAGAACTACATCTAATTGTATGTCAAAGACTATTTCAATAGCAAAAAGGGTTTCAATGATACCATAATATGTAACCTGAAAATTCAATTTGAGGACTGATCTGAACATTTTACCAAGGAAAATGTTCTAAATGTTCTAGTGATCAGAGAAATGCAGTGGTGAAATCCCAACAGCCACAGTTATCTGCACATACCCCTGTCTCCACCGGGCAGTTCCCTGGCATGAGGCAGTAAGAGAGGGAGGAGCAGCAGGAGATTCTCTGGGAACAATCCCACTGTGTCCCACTGTCCGGCCCTGAGCGAGAGCATTCCCCTGACACCCAGCTCTGCTCAGCCAGCTGCGGCACCACTCTCAGCACCAGGCAGCAGAGCTTCTTCGTTATGCTGGAAACACACCAAATTTGAGCTGTGTGTGATCAAAACAGGAGGGGTTTACCTTCTCATCAGACCAAATTCTACAGCTGAGAGAAATCAGAACTCCCCCATAACCATGAAAAAAAAAAAACCAACCAAAAACCCCAAAGTTTCTGCCTGCCACCAATGCCTTCTCTTTCCATCATCACGGATGCCTTCTGTACATTGAGAAAAGCCAAAACTCACAGAAAGGAGATTTTTTAGGATTTCTGTAGTCCCCTTCCCCTTTTATTTGTTTGTAAATTATATTGCTGCCAAAAATATGACAAAAAGGTTTTGCCTATTCACCATTACTCATGGTTGGGGGAGGGGGGAGGACAGCCTATCCTACAATTTAACAGGCTGTCCAAAAATTGTGCCCTGGGAGCTTTCAAATTCCATTAAGAGCTTTCAGAAAATCAGATTAGTACAATCTTGGAACTACTATTTGACCCCCTTACTAAGTGTGTAGTTTTGTCATGTCATCCCTACAGAAGAGCTGGAGGCTTGAGTGTCTGATTAATTTGTTACCACTCCACTTAAGGCAGTGGGGCATCCTTTAAAATTCCTTTAACTCCATGTTCAGTGCCCCTAGAATAGCAGATTGCCTATGTTTATGATAATATTCTACTGCATAAGGTACTAAAACATATTCTCTATTATGGTCTCATTTCAGGGACAAAACAGGAGGGGTTAAAAATTCTTAACCAAGCCCAAGAATTTACATCCAAAATCTGTTCGATTTAACAAATTTAGGGTTCTTTGTTTACTATAAAAACAGTGTTCATATTAATTTCTTTTAAAAGGAGCACTCAATTTACTTAAAAAACATCTGTGTTGCTGTGCTCTAAAACAAAGCTTGGCTTACAAAATGTGATTAAAATTTCTAAGTGCTAAGAAATACACTTTCACTTTAAACTTTCTCATGGTTTTTTTTAAAGATAGTCTGACACAAGGTCTAGATTGTTACAATATTTTCTTTTGAGACCCCTCTAATGTGTAAAGCACTGTGGAGATGTTTTCAGAGATGTGACAAGAAATGAAACTGTAAAAGAAAAAGAAAGGACTTAAAAAAATTAGAGCAAAATATATCAAAATTACAAGTTTTGAGGGTTTGATTTGGCTTGGTTTTGTATTGTGTAAGTGAAGATGGAAGTCAGTCTCAGCAAGTCTACAGCTTTATCTTGAGTCCACATCAACTGTACCAATCGCATGGATCTCGAGATCTAAACCAATTTGAGGCCACACACTGTTTTTTGGGGGATAAACCCTTAGCAAGTTTCTCATGCATGGCCAAGTCCCAGACACTGAGCAGCAGCAGGTATGCACACGAACAGGACCATCACCTCAGAAAAAAGGAGAAAACATGGCATTTTAAAGTGGCCTCAGAACATCCCCGACTGTAACTGCCGGGAAATGATACAGTTCTGTCACAGTATTTGTAGTGCAACATGGAGGAAATTCAGAGTTATCAGGGTTGGGTTTGGTTTTTCCCCTACCCCCCACTCCCCTCCTTTCTGTCTTTGCATGTGAAAGGCTTTCTATGCTTGAGAAAGCTTCAATGCCTGAATTTAGATAGTTATGGTACAGGTCAGAATAAGACCACGTTCATAGCCAGACTTTTTGACTAACAAGATCACACAATAGTTAATTCTTACTTTTAGACTTTCACTGGGAGACAAGATCAAGAATAATCAATAAAATTTAAAAATAGAAAATAAGTTTGCTCTGAATTTCTCAGGATAGTCCTGTTCTACAGTTGTCATTTCTACCTTTATACTGATCTTCTGCCTCATATTCACACAGTGCCAAGTAATGGTTCCTTACTTCTCCGCTCTTTGTTGGAAATCAGTTTTTGTATCAGTAAATTGCTGTAATCAAAGATCCCCTTGCACATGGAATACTATATAACTGAAAAAAACCTACAACCCCCCAAACCCCCTAAACTCTCAGTCCTGCATTCCTTCTCACTTACCCCAGCCCTACTCTCTCGATGGCTTTGTAAATGGAGCCATGTCTAACACTGTCTTTGCAGGAAGCATCCCAGATGTGTGGGGCTGCTCAGCTTTTGTCCACCCCATATAGTGTGAAACACATCAGTGGAAAGGCACAGTAGTGCAAGTTTTAGCTCATATGCTCTAGACAGAATTGGTCTTGGAGAAATATGCAGTCAGCTGAGCCCAACACTGTGTTCCCCCTCTATTCTAAAATAAACATTCCAATCTCTCCCTACCAAACCCATCTGACACATTACAGCAGCCCAATATCGAGTACCTTACTGCTGTTCTTTTCAAGCCTGGATTTTCATCTGCAAAAATAATCTAAGAATGGGAAAATTCATTCTCCCATGAACTTAGCTCAGATCAGCAAGACTCATTTCTCCCCTTCCCCTTCTTCTGAGCAGGGTGGTTCAATACAAGCCCCTCCCTGGCAGGCAGACAATAAAGCTGCAAATAACTTATTCTGATCAAAGCCCCATCTGCTTGGCAGCAGCAATTCAACTGCACTTGTGGTTTTTGTATGGCTGCAGCTTCGGAATTGAATGATCCTTTCATTTAGATGGAAGTTTAAACAAAATATGGTAATTAGCATCAACCACTGAGGCTTTCATGGCTACTGTCTACAAAGACATCTCTAATAAAAGGACTTTGCTGCTTTTCCATCTAATTACACAACATTGTTGAACAATACAATTTAAATTTAAATCAGGCAGCTCTTTTTCTTTAAGTCAGTTAACAGACTTCCTGTCTTACACTACCTATCCATGGTAGGGAATATGACTAAAATGAAGAATTTCAACTCTAAACATCTCACTGAATTTTTTTTCATATTTCCCTGAGGAGTATGGCTGAGGTTGGTAAAATTTAGCTCTAATCTTGCTACTATAAAACTACCTCTCTACCTTTCAAAAGGAAAGCAGGACATAAGCTTTTTACCAGAACGAGGTGAAAAATCAAGCATTATGTAGCATTGCAGTTTTATGACATAATAAAAGATGCCAGCATACAATGATGAATGTTTTTAAGGAGACATCCACAATGCTGTAGTCAATAAAAAATTTTATAGGCACAATCCTCAGCAATATAAACAAGAGAAAAATTAATTTATTTTAACTACTACCAGTTTTTGTTTTGGTACTATAATTTCTCATTACAATAAAAATCAATAGTGGAAAAATTAATCTTAACCCCCCAAAAAAGAGTATTTTTGGCAAATGATGCTTTTCACAATCGCATATTGGGCTGGACGTTCCTGACCTTACAGTGAAGCCAAGGTGACCTTGGGTTGAGAGAGAAACCCCTGGGGTGTTTCAGCAGGTGCTGTAAGAAAAAGCTATGGCTCAGCGTCAAACACTTAGTAAACATCAGCCCACAAAGCCTGGCTGAATTGAAAGACTTAAAGTGGGCCCATCGTTGCTGCTGAGCTGATAGACAGGAATAAAATACTGGTTTAAAACCTCTGGCTGGGGCAGGATTTGGACACCTGAATTCCCTTAGGCCGTTCTGACAACTCCAATCTAAAGATTTATCCTAAACACTTCTCTTACCACCTTCAAAACAAAAAGGGCAGATAGATGAAATGTATCTGAGGGAGTCACATGTTTTAGTAGTATGAATTATAATTGGAGGGAACAGTTTTACTGTGTACTGACAACGTTTGTGAAAGTTGTTTTCAGAAATATGATTGGAAGAGAAAGCTCCAGATGGGTAAACTGCATCCTCCATTAGTTCCTAAACAACGAGAGTAACACAAGGCACCAAGAGAGGAAAACTTTCTGTTTCAATAACATCATCTACTGTGCATTCCCCAAACAGCTAAATCCCAAACAGATTGGGACCTGGAATACAGACAGCATTCCTCCTCCCTTACATCCTGTTAGAGAGCTGAACAATAAAACAGAGCAAGTTAAAATAGAAGCTCTGTGTTCAATCCAACAGCTTTTAATGATCATTCCGAGGAAGTGCTCTCCCACCCAAACACCTTGGGCAGAACAACCTGAAGCCCCTCATGTCCCACCATGCAGTACAGCTACTCTCATCAAGCAATTATTTCCTGCTCTTCTCAGCCTGAGCTTTCTCTCATCTGACATATAGTAAGCAACTCATCTACCAATCCTCCTCACCTAGCAAGGAAACACAAAGACTGCAGTTTTCCACTGGAAAAAAAAAAAGTAATAAATTAACATACTGACAATTTTGTAGAGAAGTGGCAAAAAGAATACAAACTGAAAATGATAATTTTCAGAAAACTGCTTGAGAGCCATGCATCTGTGCCCTGTGCAAAGGAAAGCTCAAGCAATCTGGAAACCTGCAGCAGACAAAAATTGGAATTCTCACCATAAATTACTGCCTCCTTCAGAATTCTTTTGCCTGTGTCTTCTGGATAACATATTAAGGTACATTTAGAAATAGTTAATGCAAGATTCATGAATGATTAATAAGCTTTCCTATTATGTGATACTGATGGTTATCCCCATGTTAGGGGACAACATTTCACTCAAGATACAACATCTGATACCCATAAGGCTCTGAAACAGTGGAGACCTTTCAATGCCCCTTTAACCATCTGCAAGAATTCTGTGATTTCCTTGTATCTATTTCCCTCACCTAACAGGACTCCTTGCCTGGCACTCTGTGTTTGAGAGGGAGAAACTGGAAGTTTGAGTCTGGGTATTGATCCCAAATGTACTTTTTAAAGGTATAATTTTGTTTCATTTATAATCCAAATACATTTTTGAATTTAGGGGGGAAAATCATGAAAAAGCAATCTTTTAAGATATATTTTTTGGCAGGAACGCTGCCAAATATTGTGCCTTTAACTGTTGCAAGCACAAAACAGCATTAACCTGAAAATTATGTGTCATGTGCACATTACCAAAAAACGACCTTCTGCCCAGAGAAAAGTACTTGCCAGTTGCACAGGTACTCTCATGCCAGGACAAACCCAAGGGGATTTCATTATGATACAGCAATTTCATTTGGAATTTAACTTGAACCTCTCAGCAAAGAGTGTTTGCTAAACTGAAAATATTATTGCTAAGGAAAACTGAAATATCCCCAAAAGAAGAAAACCACCCACACGGCCATGGTTGAGGCCACGCAGCTCAGAGCTCCAGCACGTGTAACAGCTTCCACATACACAGGGACACAGCCCTAAGGAAAGGTTCCCAGGCTGGGACTGCTGTCACTGATCCAACTGCAGCACAACTGACTCAGCCTGTGCCTCTGCAGTGAGCACTGCCAGCACATTCCAGCTCCTGCTTTGGGCCGTGGGGACTGTTACTCTGACTGGACCGTGAGGTTTGGGCAATCAGTTTTCCCTAGAAACCTCTCACATTATCAGAAATACATATTAAATTTAATCAAATTTGCTGGTCAGCTTGCTGTGTAACTTCTTTAGTTTTTCTTCATATCGGAACCAGATTTCAAACATAGAAAATATTCAGCTTCTGAGTACTTTGTCAGCTGCTTCAGCAAGCCCTGACAAAAACTCCACAGGTATCTCGGTAGAGAATGGCAGTGATGTAGCATGGAAGGGGGTAGTCAGTCTTCATCATACTAAAAGCACTACAATTAGACACCTTCAGTTCCAGCACTGACAATGATGAATGATCTGTAACTCTAATGGTAAAATTTTAAACACTAAAAAGGCATCAGATGTGGATTGAAAGGCACCATGTCAAAAAGAAATATTTTCCTTCAGTGAAAAAACAAATTGCTTTTTTTGTACTGTAAATGGCACTAAACAAACAAATAGGAAAATGTAGGTGTGGAATGCAGAGGTTTTTATGGAGAGTGACCCACAAAACCCACATATGCATATTGAGCTCACATCAGTCGACCTGGGACTAAACAATGAGTCCTGAAGACCCACAGGTAATCATTCTGCAGAACTCATCCTCTTGAAGAAGCCCTCTGGAACCAAGGAAGCAAGGAACCAGCTGCTTACAACATCTCAGTTATCAGGCCTCCATCTTTAAATCATCAGGAAAAGAGGGTTTGAATCTTAGGGAAGTTGATTCTCATGGAATCAAGTTCCCACTGATCAGCAGCCAGGACAGATTCGTGCCCACCACAGGCATCAGTACATGTTCAACATTGACTCAAACAGAGGAGGCTTTACTTTACAACTCCCTTTGAAATGTCTCCCCTCCACCTCAGATGAAGATCACACCCAATCTAATTCAAATCTCCTCTGGCAGACCAGCTACTACCAGCCAGGAACACACTCCCTCCTAAACAGCCTGGGAGGTGCCCCAGCAGAAATTACAGCTATCAAGGGAAGGGATGAATACACAAGCCGCAGTAAAACTGCACAGAAGACATTTGTTTAGGATACCATGTTTCCATGAAATGCAGTTGCAATTATCCAAAGCCATTATTGTGATAATTTTTTCCCAGTAAATACTGTTTCTTGGCAGGACTGTGCATTTCATTCCACTACCTATAGGTAGTTTCTTGCTTTTAAGGTCAAGCAAAGAAACCCTTCCATGGAATGCAAATTTATCATTATAAAATAGTGAACTTTTTTTTTACAACAAAAAGCAGAAGCAGGCTCCCCTTTCCCTCCCCTTCCTGCTCAGTGCCACTCATTTCTCAATGCACCTGCTGATGAAGCTGTCCCTCAAAGGACTTGTCACAACTCACCACTACTTGTTAAAACACAGAAGTCTGCATCCAGTGGCAGTGACTGGATCTGGATGAGAATTGCACCCTTTTTGTAGTTATATTGATTATTCCATACCTGTCTCCCATCTGTCTCATCTTAAGAAGCTAGACCAGATGACCTGCAGAAGTCTCTTCCAAAATAAATTATTTTATGATTCCATTAACCCTTGTCCTGCAGGTTCTCTAGGGAAAAAGCACTTTGTACAGACACCCAACCAAAAAACAATGGTTTACTTCACACTATAAAAGTAATAATTCTAAGTATGGCTATAAATATTTAGAATTATTAGTGGAATGTCATGAGTTTTCTTAATATGTATATATCCACACACAAAGAGCCAGCTGTCCCTTTCTATGGAGAAAAACATTCTGAGATTCACTTTGCCCTCGTTTGCATTAACATATGCACAGTAACAGTCGACCACATCTCCTGTGCTTGTTCTAACAATTGTAATAAGATTGGCAGGCCAAAAGGCATTAGCACAAGTAGAAGGAACAGGAGGCATTTCAGATTGATCAAGAGATAATAAATTTCTTTCCTGTAAAATGTCATTAGAACATCTTACAGGAAGACCTATTATCTGTCCTAAAACACAAGCATCACATTCAAAGCCATCTCCAAGTCTGGCCAAAGCCAGTGTCACATCATCATCTACAAAACTCATCCAGAAGTGTGTTAATGTGTGGTCTTCTCACCTTCAATTACAGGTTTTCCATGACTGAAGTCACTTGCCTCTGGCCTGATGCTGTTCAGCACAGCACAGCAATACAATAACCCCTCAGAAAAGCACTGCCTGTCGTGTCTTATTATTGAAATTTTGAAAGGCAGATAAGTATTCCACTTAAAAGAGACAGGGCTTAATCTGTAAACACTTCAAAGGGATCTCTAATGACTTGGCTTTAACTCATCTCTTTTCATTTTAACTGCAGCTTTGATGTTCACCCTAATCTTCATCTAACCCTCGGCTCAAGAACACGTAATCACACGGGAGTTTTTGAGACTGTAACATGTACCCCTGACATATCAAATAAAACTCACAAGCAGGTTACACCAGGCAATCCACTGCACTTGAGAAGTGAACGAGGTGGCTGTGTGAGTGTGTGAGTGTGTCACACTCACTGCTGACAGGTACTCCTTGTCTGCGTCGTATTTGGCTGCACCCAAAGGGGTGATGGTGAGAGTGACAAGCTGCAGGTGAGGGAAGCATTTGCAGATACTATTGACAAATGTTTCACCTTCGCCACCATGGTTTTGTCTGTTTGTCACAGGCAAGTATTTGTGCTTCCTCCAGAATCTATCCATGTTATTCTACTGAGAGGTTTTAAATCAATAATACATGCAAATAATGGACACTTCCCGCAGACTCAAGTTTGTTTTTAGATTTTTTTTTTAATGCAAAGCAAGCCCCAAGCAAGCTAATTTCCACATTATCAAGCAAAAAAAAAAAACAGGATTACTTTTACTCCAAAGGTATTTTTTAAAACCTGATGCTACTTTCTATGTGGAATGGAAAATCAGTGACTATCACTCTACGTGCAGTGCAGTGCAAATACATTTAATAGATGTTACTTCTGGACCCACACTATCCATACGGTAAGACTGTAAGACTAAAGAGCAATAAGCAGTAGTACTTCCTGTTAACCACTGACCACCAAGACTCTATAACGACACAGCATTCTAAAACACGACCGTCATGTTTCATCTCAAGGAAATAGATTCCATAGTTGTGAGCAAGCGTGAGTATCAGAGATGAAGGATTTGGTGGCTGCTCCATCCAAACGGATGAGTCTAAAGGGCAGAGCTGGCTGTACAGCTGAGTTGGGCTTTGCCTCCAGTAAATCTGCCAGTGAATCATCCCCTTTTTCTCACATCTGTGCTGTGTGAGTGCTGACAATTACCATTTCTCAGATGTTTAGAAAGTGTAAGACTCTGCAGAGGCATCAATCAGTTATTTTTCTGCCACTTAGTCTTAGCAGCTCTTTCAACCCTCGGGAAGGTAAACCTTTTCCTAGTTAGCAAGTAAGCTCTGTCACCAGCTACACCCCAGGTAAGAGCATGAGAGCAGCTGTGCAAGTGCAGATACCAAGCAAAGGTATATTATATATATAAACATAGAAGCTGTGTCTTAAAAACACCTTTTGCAAAGAGAAAAAAACCCCAACACCATATTTAAATTGTATTTTTCTATCTAAACAACAGACAAAACTCCTCTGCTTCATGCAACCAGAATGCAAACCGAACACTAGAAAACCAATTTCCTGAAAGAGGTAAAGACCATTGATCATCTGCCCCATCTGCTATAGAAAAAGGAGACATCTATTGATTCTCAGTATAAAACATAGAGGGTAATGTTTACTGAGGCTCCATCAAGCTGTACACACTCTCTCCTTTGCCCTCCAAACCCACAAATATGCAGCAGTAACTATGAAATAAGCACTATGATACAACACCTGTTGTACCAACTGCCCCTTTGCAGACATGGGAGGTAAGATCCACATAGAAGATTCCCTTGCTACTTCTAAATAAAAAATTATCAGAAAAGAGGCTGTACAACAGGAGTTTTGCATTTTCCCTTGTATAATTTATTTCCGCAGTTTAAAAATAACATGTGATTCCAGAGTAGTTCAGAGTATAAGTGAACAGAGGAAAAAAATACATTGCATCATTTCCTTTCCTCTGACAAATTCTGTCTTTGATTTTGTACAGGCTCCATGAACCTACAGTCCAAGAAATATATGTAGGCATATAAGGTCCCATAACCTTAACCGAGATAAAATGTACATCAATTCTGACAGGTTTGAGATGTTAATTTTGGTTTCTACTCTCATTGCACTAAATTACTCCTCCTAAAATTTCACCTAAAAGCATCAAACTAAAGAAGATCCTGCACATATGAAACTTACGGTGGAACAGAAGCCCAAACCATCAGAAAACAAACAGCAAATTTTCACAGTAAGGGTCTCAAATGATTTGCCAACCAGCAATGATTTGCTAAAATAACCTGTGAATTACAAACGAAAACCAAAATAACAAAAAGTTGTCCACAGTCTGCTTGAGGACAATGGGGAAATAGAAAGATAAAAAAGCCAAAATTCATTCACTAATTCACAACTACTAATTTATTCACTGAGTTACAATGGCATTTGGTCTGAAAAACAAATAGTGGTAACTCCCATTACATAGATTTCAAATATAGTACTTCAGGCAGATGGCTGGGGGAGTCTGGATCATTTGCTTGTTTACTTCTTGTATTTGCTTGTTGATTTTAAATTTAGAGTGATTCCTACCCAAGCACAAAAGTACAACTAGATAAGGGATTTTCATTTGTGTATTTGCAGTTTGTACTAAAAACAGTATGAATATTTATGTCATACAGTAATCCTGTTCAACTGAGACTATATTTTTTTTAATATATTCATGTTGTGTCTTAGTAATAAAAGAAGAGATCCAACTTTGTGGACTCTCAACTGTGGCACAGATAGCCCTTGGGTGGCAAGCCTCAGACAATTTAATTTCTACATGTTTGTCTACCTACGAATATCTGCAAACTTTGGGTGAAAAAACCCCAACACATTTCCTTTTAATTATAACTTCAGGCTCTGCTTGGAAATTTATAATTTATTAATTTTACATATCACTGAATGTGGCTGTGGATATCTGAGTCACCTTGTGAAAGTTCTGAAGGTGAAAAAGCCACAAAAGGAAGAAAAACAGTTCTGTCAGCATCAGGGTACGATCAATAACATCCCAGATTAGATAATCAGTGCCACAGTATATCATTCCCAATTTTTTAAAGAAACAATTTAAATTGAATTCTTAAATAATTTAAAGATATCTACTTCATATATATTAAAAAAAGAGCCATTAAGGAAATAATTTACAACAGACCTACAACTTTCATCACCTTCAGCTGAACCCAGCTGAACTCAGCCTAAACTTGCAACATTTGTATAAACAAATTAAAAAGTCCATTGCATAAAAACAAAGATTTACAAGATTCTTTAAGAAATATATTTAAATGAACAAATTATGTCATGTAACTTTATACCCACAGTTTTTAGGTTCACCATGTGCTGTTCGAAATAAAAAGAAATAAAGAAATAAGAGCACATTGTTTGCACAATTGGTGACTGGAGTCCATTTAGTTTCCCCTTCCTTTCAATTTTCCATATATTAATAACACCTGAGAAATTCTACACAGAACAATTTCATCCAGTGCACAGTTTTTTGAAGAACCTCTCCTTAGTAAAAATTAAGGCTGAAGTAACACGTTCTTATACTGATACTTTCACTAAAAGGCAAAAGAGACTTTAGATACTAAATTGAATTCAAAAGACAAGTAGACCATCAATCATACACATGGTTAAATTCAAATTTTCTTAATTTTTCAGTCAAAAACCCCAGAGGGCTTTATGTTATCAAAACTTCATAAAAATTACTATAATAAAAACAGAGTCATTTTTAATGCATTACTTCAAAAACATCACACAGAATGTAATAGAATTCTCTTGCATTAATGCATTTTCTTCAGAAAAGTTTAAAATTTCTAGGAGAGAACAATACCTTTTCCAAATTCATAACACATTGCTGCTAAATGTCAACCCTAGTGTGATTTTGTAAAAAAAAAAATCAGTAGTATTTCTCTAGTATCTAGAAAGAAAATTGTCTAAGAGTTAGTTCCCCGTGGCATAACTCATCATCTGACACACAACCAACCCATGAAAATAAAGGAATTTATGAGGAAAATTACAACATTTGTACCACCTAAGTACAAACAGTAGGAGTATAAGAATCTGTATTGAAGAATGGAGATGTTTGTAGTTTTAATATTTCAAAGATTAATTTATTTTGTAGTATTTCCTGTGAAAATTTACAGGGAAAATTCATAATAACATCATATATTTACAAAATTTTTTATCAAGTCCTCTCAGAAAGCAAGAATTGCACGTTCACACTGAATGTGGCTACTTACAGCCCTCTTCCATGTGCATTAAGGAGTGCATGTGGCCACTAAGGTTTGAGAGTCCCTTTAAGTGCACTGTCAGCTCCAGATTGCATAGCCAACTGCAGTTATTCATTTACAGCAATCAGATATCCCCGGTAATTAAACACGAAGATTTATAACTCTTTCAGAGAGAATTGGTATTGGTTCTCAATGTCTGCAAAAGTATTATTGAAAACAATGCTAAACTGAGATTTGCCTCTACCATTTATTTTTGAGTAATATGAGGGAGAAGAGAAGTTTTCTTTTAATTCCTCCTGGATGGAAAATTCTGCAAGCAACCCAACACTAAACCAGGGGATGCAGCTGGAACCAGTCCAGGCTCTGCTGTAGTAACCAAAATAACTGAAGTGTTGGTCTTTTTTTTCACATAAACATCTGGACAAACTGGCCAGTGCGAGATTAATTTGGAAGTCGTTATTCACTACTACAGACGCTATTTTGTTTGATGGAGAAGAGAATTATAAACAAGCTTTGTGGCATGTCCTACCTGATCATTGGGTGGTGTTAATAACCAGCAAACCCAGCACCTGGCCCGACCAGAAAAAGCTGTGAACACACCCAGCTCCTCACAGCTCCCCACCAGTGAGACTCCTGCTGCAGGGCTGCTCTGTGCTCCATTATTTACATCCTGCACACCACCAGTGAGCTCCTCAAAAATCTACTTGTCGCAAAAACGACTAGCAATAAAACAAAATAAAGAGTCTGTCCACACGCATACACAAGGATAACTTCCCCCTTACTTTAGGAATTCCTATCTTCCCCTCACCCACGTCTGCATTTTCCCTTCCTTATACATGTCTCGACTTGACCTGCTATTAAAACTCCTGGGGAAGTAACAGTTGCAAATCCTCTGAGGGATTGAAAATCTGATCTATTATAAGACAAAAATCCTGTAACTCTGAAAACTTCCCATTAAACATGTCCATCCATCAGAGCAGTCCATGGCAGCATTGCTTTAGGGCCCAGCACGCAGCCAAGTGTCACAGTGTGTGGACAGGCAATTTGCCAGCTGATTGCCACCGCTGGTGCTCCGTGCCCAGAAAGGGACAGGGAATTCCCATGATTTGTTTTAGTGCAGATGGTTACATTTGGGCTGCTTTATCAACTCACAATTATTACAACCATGGAAAGAACATAATAAAGAAACACCAACTATCAAGTGCTGCCTCAGTGCACACCAAACACCTAACTCTCCTCCACAGGTCCTAATGTAAATAATCCTTAGCTGCTTCTTAAATTCCCCCCAATTCCCAGTGTCAGTCTGGAGGTCGTCCCTCCTCTGTGTTCCCTTGGCAGGGGCTCCTCAGCCCCCTCACAAAGCCCTCAGCAAGAGTGGGGGAGGATTCTGTGTGATACCCCTGGCAGGAGACTGACACCTCTCCCTGTCCCTCGCTATCTGCATCAGACTAACAGGGAGATGGGAATGCTACAGCTCGTGTGTGGCCTGGGTAAAGCTCATTTCTTAACCCCTTCCTGCCCCGAGTTCTTTGCCAGTTCAGAGAGCATGACGTACACCCTGCTGAATATATTTTTATATATATATATAAAGAAGCCACAGAAGGCACTACCACAGCTGATGAGGAGCATCACACATTGTCACGCTTCCAGCCACGGGGCAAAATAACTTCTCCCAGAAGGTGAAGACAGACATGGGCATAACTGTCTGCAGGATAAAGCTGTAGACCCTGTGGGGCTCTCAAACTAGAGCAATCAATAAGAATTAATCTGTAGTTTACAGGATTTTTAATTGTTCTTCCTGATTGCATCTGAGCCCAGTGAAAGTTCACGCAAAGGGTAACTAGTGTGATTTAACTTGCAAGAAACTGCACATCAACCTGTTTAGGGTAGAAAATCAGGGCAAAAATTTCCTGCTTGCTCTCCTTTGTTTTTTTTTAAGCATTAAAAAAAGTGAAGGAATATCAAAAGTTAATATAGGAAAAACCATACATGAAAAAGAACAGCACATGAAAAAAATCTGTTATAATTTTTTTACCTGCTCCATGTATTTACATGAATTTAAATTTTCAAAATATTTGCTAGCAGGAAAATTGTTGCTGCTAACACATGGCCTGCTAGGAAGGAGTTCATCCTTTATTAACCTGTTTTCTAATCTGAATATTGCTGGAGGATTTCCATGGAGGGGCAATACACATGCTGATAATAAATGTCATACAGGGAGCAAGAACACTGCTCATAACCTAAAACTGCATGCATGGGTATTAGCCTTTTTTGGGGTCAATGTCTATTAGAAAGAGAGAGCAGGACTGATTTTGCCAAGACCTACTACGCTCTCAAATGTTTCGTGACCACTTTCTTTACCACTACAAAAGGGAATTTTAAAATTTAACCATGGAGTAGAAATGAAATCAATAGTTTAGGAGGTTTTCTTTGTTGGTTTTAACTGCCATCTGGTGATTAATGGACATATTCTGGGTGATGCAGTACTATCAGATCCAAGTGTTCAAAGATGCTGAGTCAGGACACAAATTCCATGAGATCTTATAGAAAGGCAGGAAGCTGAATGTTTTATTTTACTTCTGTTTTTTATCATCTGTTCTTTAAGTAGTGTTAAGGTCCACAAACACTTGTTAGCCTGGAGCTGGTTTGTGTTTCCAAGAAAATTATGTAAATCCTTGAGGCTTGTAAGCAAAAATATGAGACATGAATTGCCTGAGTCAGGGGAAATAATTGAAGTAAAGAAACTCAAGATTGTGCAGATTTAGGAAATCAAGATATTATTAGCATAGGAAAAAAAGCAAACTTTTATCTATTATAAACTGCCTTGAAGTCGTACTCATCAACAAAACAAAACAATCAGGTATACTATTTTGCATCTCACTCAAACACATTGAGAGCTAGGATTGGCACAATGCTCTCCAGAGGTTTCCCTACCTTATTCTGACTAGCCTAGAATATAATGACAACTAGCAAAAGGAGTGGGAATTCTCTTTGATTCCAAGTTACAAGATTTGCGTTCAGTGTATAGTTGAAAAATTAAAGGGTAAAATTAAAATCATCCTAGTTTTTAGATAAATGTAAACAAACAACCAAAAACTAAACAAATACAAACAAAACCCCCCATCACAACCCCCATTTCCCACTTTTTGTAGGCTTGCAAACTATCTTGAAACTCCATATTATTTTTGTTGAGGTTTTTTTGGTGGTGTTTTGTTGCTGCTGTGAGTTGGTTTGGTGGGGGTTGTGTTGTTTGTTTGGTTTGGTTTTTTTTTTCAGACTAGGGGCAAATTAAAAAATATCTAAGTGTGTTGCTCTCATGTAATGACTTCTGTAAAAAAAAAAATATAGGAGCATACCCATTGTCCATGGATATATTATTAAAACCCGGGAGACCACATTAATTCCTGATGCAACACATAATCCTTGTCTGTCCGCTGCCAAATCTGTTTTCTCACAGGGAGTTGTCGATAGGATCAGGTTCTAAGCTTCCTCAAATGCACCTCCTAATATTGCTGCTGCTACCAGTCCGTACCAGGGTGTCAGCTGAGAATGTGGCTCCTGCACCAACTGCCTGTGCTTTAATGAATTTGTCAGAATGAGATGCCTCACTTGGCACCGTTACAGAATAGTCTCTTCAGAAGGGGATTGAAATCAATCCATTCACCAGCGAGCTTTTAGGGGATCCACCCTCTGCTCTGTGCTCATTAACCGTGGGAGTGGTAAAGCGAGTCATTTACTAATGTACTTTATAATGCCTGATTAAAAAGGCTAAGAGGAGAGAAGACACTCGATCCTAAATTCGGCCTCAGAGGGAGGCTGCAGCTCTAGTGAGTAACAGGAAGAGTTTCTGTAATGCATGGACCAGGCTGGCAAGCTCTGCTCTCATCAGACTGAGGAATAACTGCCGCAAACTGCTGGCATATGCTGAATTTACTGGTGTCCGTCGAGCTTAATGGGCCATCACCAACATTGGGAGGGAGATTTCTGTTTGGTTTGAGAAAGACAATAATGCTGAAAAAGGAAGGGTCTCTGAAAGACGACTATTACATAAATATGAAATAGAAGAGGGTACCCTGATTTAGGAAGAGAGGATAAAGAACAACACAGGCAGATGACTGGACGAACGGTGACAGTAGCCTGACCGTCTGGCAGAACCTATAACAGCTGATTAAGAAGAAAAGAGAAAAATGTGATTAAACCATGCTACAGTTTCATACGGTACTGTCACCTTTAAAGCTGTTAAAAAAGGGATTTTTATAGAATCCGACACAACACACATATAAACGCACTGTAACAGCAAGAAGCAAAACAAGTGAATACAGAAGAAATAAAATATACTCATTAAAAGTAACTTGAATTAGCGCAGAAGAGCCTCAGATTCAGGTCAAACGGAGCAGACTTCAATAAAGAGATTCAAAGGTACTTAGTAGTTTAAGTACCCTGCTCGATAGTTCAATATTGTTTTAGTTTCTTTGCTGAAAAAGCAACATAAAGATAAACCAGGCTAGTATGTGCAGAGAATTCCAAACAAAACACCCCAAACCACCCAAACTCCAACACAGCTCTCCACATTTACCCTTAGAAATGCAAATGAGCATTGTCCCTCCTAACAGGTGCTAACGAGCCCGGCGCCCCGCTGCGCTCAGATGTGTTACGGATGAGCAGATGCCTTTCTATGTTCCTTGTGATAGCCTTAGGAAAAGCGTCACACGCTGAACAAACGGAGATCAAACACTCCTCAAAGATGCCCGTGAGCCTGACAAAATGCAAACGCAGCGACGGGATGAGAGGAACCGACGCCATCAGAGAATGCGGACCCTGGCATTGTGCGGGAATGGGGTTACTGCGCCCGGGACTGAACTGGGAGAGGGTTTGTGGACGCAGTTTCGAGCTTCAAGAATCTCCTTTTAGCCATGCTAGATTCGTCTGTTATTTGCAACCCAGACTTGATGATTCCATCTGGATGATATAAATCGGGAATAACTTCAGACAAGCAAAGGGACAGACGACTCAAGAGACGCCTTACACCGGTATAGATTTTCTGAACTTTGTCTGCTGTGGGTATTTTATGCTCCCTGTCACCGTGTACCTCGCAATCACCACAGAGACAGGAGAAAGCTACTTTTATTTCACAGATGGGACATCTCTACTGGAATAATAAAAATCCAGCAGGACAGGGACAAATGCTTGGGTCACTGCCCACGTTCAGGGAGTCAAACAGAACACGTGTAGGTACCTGTGATGAACAAGTGGTTGTGTGGTTGTGCACGTGGTGCCTCTTTATGTCAGCTGATCTGAGATGCTTTACAATCCTTGTCCTGAGTTTCCCTGTACTGGACAGAGCACGGCAGCGTTGTGTAATAAAAAACAGTAAAACGACACCTGAGCTCCCAGCGCCAGGTAAAACAAAGCAGCACTGTCCCTCCAGCAGGGCTCGGTAAAGCACAGACACTGCCCCGAGGCTCCCCGGGTTTTCAAATAACGAGAATGGTGTCTTCATATGGCCCCACTGATCTGAGTGCTCCAAGAGGTGCTTGCAGCCTGCTCAGTCCTTTTTTGTACACTGCACACAGTACAAAGGAGAAAGAATGACCAGAGTGATTTGATGGATCACAGAATTAGCTGGACAGGTGTCAAATCCTCAGCTAGTCTTCTGATCAGAGGTTCCTCCCCTCCAGGCCATATTCACCAGCTAGTTTTGTAACCCAGGCAAACTGAAATTCTGCCTAGCAGTGTAAATGAACATTTCATGTACCACTTTGTCTGAAACTCCACCACATGAAATGAATCCTGCCCTGGGGCAGGGAAGTAGCTTAAATGGCTTCACAAATCCTGTAGGTTCCTGTTTCCCTTGATTCTACTATTACTTGGGATTGCTGCTATCTCTGTTCCCAACCTGCCCCAGTGGCATTCAGATGATATCCTCTTCACCTTGAAATAATTTAATAAGTGCAATTTTTTTCTTCCCCCAAAGTCAGTTACCAATATGGAATATACCAGTCATCGACATGGTGACAAAACACCAATGTTTATGTAAAAAAAAAAATTAACTTAATTTCATCAACACTATCTCCTCCAAACACATAAGTGGAACCCCTGTCCCAGTTTAGGCAGCAATCTTTCCCCATCTCAGGTCAGTTTAGAGGGCCCAGCTCACAAGGTCTGCCTGCATTACTGTAAAGGATCTCAGCAGAGGAACAGATGATTTAAAAGGATACTGAAATAGAAGCCCAAGGCAGGCGTAGCTGACTCAGATTGGAGAGCCTGGGCCTTGCAGCACATCTTCCTCATTTGTTTTGCTCTTTCCTGTATCACCCATTGGGAAGTATTGAGTCATTCTCTGCTGTGGAAATTCATTATCCACAGCTTGGTTCTAACAGGACTCATGGACAATTCATCCCTTGACAGTGAAATAGTCACTGCAAGGGAAGAAAAGATATCCCAAGGTTAAATATTGCTTGGTGTGAGTGATGCACGCAGATCCATGCTACTTCCTGCTTTCCTTGGTTAGATTCAAGAGACATGACTAAGTCAAGGGAAAAATAAGGCTTCTACATGATCTGAGAACTCTGCAGGAAGACATTTTAAAAGATATAATTAGCACAGATAATCAATAAAATCTAGTTAACAGTTATGCAGAGATTAAATCAGGTATGAAATCTGACTGTGAATATCTGACAAGTATTTCCACTAGGAATCTAACAACACTGGGGAGAGATGCTTTCCTGCAATCCTAAAACATGTAGTAAATTTGAGGAAAAAAACCTCTGCTAGATCCATTTAGTAAACTGATCTTTCTGCAAACTGTTTTTACCCACTAATAAATTCCTTAGACACCACCCAAAGCAAGTACCCAGTCAGCATCACAGCATGGATTTGTCATTAATCATGTTCACAAGTGACTGCCTCTTCTCCAGAAAAGCCAGTTCCCACGTTGCTCGGACCACATTATTTCACTCCTCAACAAAAAAAGTACTCAGCAGCTGCTACTTATAGGTGTTAAGGATATTCCAAAAAACTTTCTTGTAGTCAGAATATGCTCATTTCAGGGGTGCAGGAAGGAGGAAGGGAAAAAAAAGAACCTTTTTCTTGGATTATACCCATGTCAAAGAGGTTTTATGGGAGAGATTTATAATGACTGGGCTTTATTGTCCCATCAGAGTAGCCAGTCTGGCTACTCTAGGCAAGCGGTTGGAGATTGCAGAGTTGAATCATAAACAACACCTAACCAGTGGTTACTGGCTATTCTGAACTATGTAATTTCTTTGTTGGAGCATTTGTTTTTAAGTGCCTTAAAAGTCACTTTTGTGGCAGAAAAGGAAACTACACATTTTGCACAAGAGAATCTGGATTTCTAATTAGGCTGTAATTGCATTCTTTCCTTTCCCACCTCATCCAGGCTCTCAGTGGGCTGTTCCACAGACCACCCAACTGTGGAAGCTTGCAGACTCCAAGTCCTTCCAACACCTCTCCAGAGGCTTTCTGTGAAATAGCTCAGTTAATGCCCACAGTATCAAAGTGCTCATACCCTCAAGGCTCCTCTGCTGTTACAGAAAGGCAAATGGATTCAGCTCTTCCCTGGAAAAACAGCAGAAACTCAAGCTGAAAGGCAAAAATGAGTTCGGGTAAAACAGCAACATGCAGCCCAAATGTTCTGAGAGCACTAAGGAATCATGACCTCATCAGAAACAGATTAATTTTGTATACACTATCTGTAGATCTAATTAAACTCAGCAATAATAGAAACCAAGTACTGCGAGTTGTAATAGGGAAGTTACTTTGTAACTTTTTCTTTCACTACAACCCCAAAATTTTCCCAACACAAGTGAATCCCCTCAGACTTGTTCCGTGGTATTTATAAATCATTCATTGGTATAAGGCAGTCTCAGCAGAACCGAAACAGACCCACTGAAGAGTAGGGACAATTCTCACTGAAAATTAGATGGACAGAGAATGTGCACTGCCAAGATATCAGACAAAGGGAGCACATTTATATTTTTTTTCAAAGGGACAAGTTTTTCTTTCATAAAACTAAAACTTTAAAGACATAAAACCTATTTCAGCACATAGGTAAATATACACCTACACATCACACAAAGAAAGAATTAATCTTGTGGGAAGCACTTTGCTACAACATATCTAGACTGCTCAAAATTGTTTTAACACTCTCATAAAAAAAAAAAGATTTTTTTTTTTTCTTCTAAGTACCAATTTTCTCGATGATTTCTCTTTATAAATGTTACTTTCTTCCTTTTGGCAGAGCAGTGAGTGAAAGCTTACAGCTATCATGGTAATGAATTATCCAAGGACAATGGTTCTGAACTGTGATTCTGCCATGTGCTGATGACCTGGCTGACACTATTCAAACTGGCAAGCACCAAGCATGTTGCTTCCATCAACATCACGCAGACTTGGTAATTTCCCTTCCTCTTTTTCCAACAGAAGGTCACAGTGCAGCTACCGCAAGCCACAGAAACAAAGAAAATGGGCAGCTTCAGATGCACACAGGATAAAGTCAGCCAGACCAAGGCAAATCTCATTCCACAAAGGTCAAAAACACCCATCCAAACTCAGCTCAACTCGACAATGCGAGCAAAACCCCAAAGAGACAGTGAGGACTCGGCAGGCAGCACCCCTGTCCTGGGGGCTGCACTGAGGCTCCTCTCAGGCCAGCCCCCTCTCAGCACACCTGGTTTGGTGCAGGTGTTCTCCCGAGAGGCTGCAAACAAACCACCTCCCCACACACCATGAGAAGTACTGGTTATTTCCAGAGCTCCTGGGCTGGCTGTTCTCTGGCTACATGGCATTGCAAGCCCTGAACTTCCTTTGCCTCAGTCCCCCTCAGAAAGTCCCTCTGTAAGCACCAGCAGACCAACACAGAAAAGTGTTTGGTTTCCTGAGGCTCTTTACCTCCTCCTGGTCAGGCCCTGAGGCCGATTCCCAGCACCCAACAGACTGTGACATGAAGGGGGTGAATGCTGCGTGGCTCAATTCTGTAGCTATTCTTCTGCACACTGTCTGATTGATAGGGACCAAGAGCTCCTGATTGCCTAGCAATTCTGATCATAAATACAAATTAATGTCAGACGTACATATAATTTTCTGTTTTCTCGTGAGTTAAAAAACAAATAAAGCAAAACAAAATGTCCTTACCTATAAATGAAGAAAAGGAAGAAAAATACAAGAACACAAGTCATGCCATAAAATAAAAATTCATCTTAATACTCATTTAATAATTTTGTACTCTTCTGACTCAGTCAGAGTCATTATTGTCACTAAAGTGAACCAATAATAAAAGTTACAATCCAATGAAAGTAAAATACAACAGATTATTCACTTATCTGAAGCCAAAGCAAAAATATCTTTCATCTCTGTTAATACATGTTTTTATGCTATACCAATTAAAGATAGTTTTGGGACATTTTCTCTAATTATTCACCAAAAGTGGTCCTTTATGTTTCAGCCAGGATTATCCAGAGAATAATACACTTTTATCCCTTTCCTCAAAACACACTTGTGCCCCAGGAAATTTAACTGCCTCTATCTAATCCCATGAAAGTCCTTTCTGAATCACTTGGGGATTGACGTCATGAATTTTTCATTGTTATTACTTGGTGGGACTGTCAATCAGAGATGAAAAAGAAGAAAACAAAACACAGAGTGAAGTGGTTTGCTAGAAACATCACCTCAGCCAGTGCCAAAATTACATCAGATGACATAAAAAAGAATCACTTTGAAGAAGCGGCATGGAAGAAAAGTGTCTCCTTTGTGTCCTTTTCTCTTTGTTTTCTAGGATTAATAGCTTATTTCCTTTATGTGGTTTGTTTTTTTTTTTTTCAGGCACACTCAGCATTGCATTCTATTTCCCAAAAAGCATCATGGGCACTCCATACAAGTTTACAACAAAACCCCAGCATCAGCTGTGTTTTAATCAGTTTTCTTCGAACCATCCTCAAATCAAACACCACAAGATTTTTTCCTTTACACTTGCATGCAATTACATTCCCAGCAGTGGCACAAACACGGAAGGTGGGGCTCAGATGCCACAAGGTGTCTGAGCACTGCTGACAAGTCAGTGTGAGCACAAAGGATGCTCTCCCACAAGCAGCCAAGCACAGACACTGCTCACCCACCTCCCCAGTGGGCACAGGAGTTTGGTACAAGCAGCCCACACCCAGCATCACCCAGGGCTCCCAGCCACAGATAAGACCCCACAGGTGCTTTGTAAATGCTGGTCTTTCTCTGAAGGCCAAATTACAACCCTGTACAAAGGAAGGCAGAGGCCATGTGGCAATTGTAGGACTTTTGTTGGCCTTTTCAGCTGGCCTTAAAATTACCATTTCTCTATGAAGTATGTTCTTTTAAGTTAAAAGCTTTAAAAAGTAAATCTTTTTAGCACAAGAAAGGCAAAAAAGAATGGTGACAAAAGAAAAGAATCCAGAGAAGCTCTCACAACTGTGAACTGGAGGCACTCAGTTCTCACCCCTGAAAGCTACAATTGAGCACAGGGCCTGCCATGCTCAGGTAAACACAGATAACAAGAGTACTTTGAAGGCACTGCTTCTATTCTTGCCAGTTCAGATTAGTGCTTTCAGGATTTCTATGAATACAATTCTATAGTAGTGAGGCGTTCACATCTCTGCAATATAAGAATCAATCCCATCCAAGCTCCCAGACGGAAAGATGTCAAATATGGCTATAGATGAGTAATAACTTGTGCATACATTCTCTTTCAGTACTTTTGATATTGTATGATTTTAAATTCATTTACAGTGTGTTATGGTCAATGTTCTCCATAGAGCTCCCAGATCTCTGAATATTTGCCTTCTTGCTGGCTAGCAGGGTTTTTCTATTGTGAATTTAAGCAACACAACTGAACCTGAGCCATGTGGCTCTGAGTCTGCTCAGTCATTACAGAGAATTCAGAATATCCTTACACAAGTGCATTAGAGGAGGGTCAGATTTTCTTCATCAGTATAAAATAAAGGTTTACTTAATACGAGAAAAAATAACTCAAAGCTCACAGAAGTGGCTCTACTTGGGAATCACAACACTGTTTGGGGTATTCATGGGGAACCCTGAAATTAGATCTCATATTTAGGGATGAACTTTGAGCTTAAAAATATATCTAAAAAAGTAACTGTAAAGCTAAACAAGGGATTTGTGAGATGGAAAGGAGCACAGGTTTCCTCCAGCATTACTCCCTGTGCACCCTGACATTTGTGCAAGTCAGAGGACAGGCCTCTGCAGAGCTTTCCCACTGCCACTGCAGCTGCTCTGGGTCAAAGGAGCACTAAGAAATGTGGGTTTGTTTTCAGCTGGTCATTTTTTGTTTGGATACTTGGTTTGGTGTTGGCTGTTGGAGAATTCATTGATTTTAAGCTTTTTTGTTTGTTTTTACAGGATCACTTAAGTTGCATTGCAAGCAACTAGAGTTATAAACATCACTCTCTGTTTTGTCACCTCCTGCCCCTTTTCCATTACCACTGCACTGGTTTGCCCTATTCAAAAGTTTAAAACAGGATTTCTCAGCTTACCTTAGAGCTTACTCTCCCAGCAGCAGCAGAATCAGAGCAGCTAAACAAAGGGTTAGTAGGAACTTGATGCTAAATAATGGCCAGAGACTTGTAATGGGGAAAAAAAGTCTGTGAATACAGCAAGATTTTTTCCAAGCAAACCAAGAAATCCTAAGCTCTGAGAGTTAGAAATAAACCCTTCAACACTAGTAAGACCACATTCTTTCTAGTGAAGAGATGCTTTTTCCTAAGCTTTCTTTCCAGTTTTGTAATCATCTTATCGGGCATTTATATCTTGTGTCTTTGGTAATTCTTGCCTTATTGGTTGCAGAGAAACAGCTTCAATACAAAAATGTAATTTCTCAGGCATATCCCAGAATATTTATTTTAACCTTTTCATACAACGAAAAAGAAGCCTCAAGTTGAAATGTGCTGTCAAGTAGCAACCAATTCCGAAACAGATGCTTCCGCATCTGATCAAGTAAGCAAGAAAGGATGAAGTTAACTTTAAAGTCTTTAAGGCAATAAAAAGCAGAAAAGCTCCCAGAAATGGACAGCAGCAAGGGGAAGCAAGTGCCTGGTAGAAGTATTTCTCAAACAGGTACAATTTTAACTGTTCATTCTACTACTGAAGTGACTCAGGCACAGCTCCTTCCCAGAGGTTTTGATTTTCAGACCATGTGTTTCTATGTAACACACATACATATTCCTTGAACATAAAAAAGGCTGGGTTTGCATGTTTGTCACAGCAACTGGGTTATTTGACACAATAATCACCCTGGAAGAGACCTGAAGTCTCTAGTCCAAACTCCTGCTCAAAGCAGGCTCAGTTGTGAGGTCAGATCAGGTTGCTCAAGGTTTATACAGTCGAGTCTTGAAATCCTCAAAGGATGGAGACTGCATAATCTCTCTAAGCAACTTGTTTCACTGCCTCACTCTCATATATTAAAAAAAAAAGAAAAAGATTTTATCCAATCTGACCCTGTTTTGTTTCAATTCATGTCTGTTGTCTCTCATCCTTTCACAGTGAAAAGCCTGTTGTTTCATAAGGAACAGCACACTGTTTTTCCCATAAGTTCGATTGCTTGGTAAAACACATGGGGATTTCCAGGAAAGTTCTTCAACTGACAAGAGGAACCAGGTATAAGCTTCACAGCTTTTATAAAAAATACAAATTAAACTGCCTTTGCCTTGCAAAAGGTCCAGTTCCTCATTACTTCATGGTAAGCATAAACATTTTGGAAGAGTGGAGAATATTAATTAGCTAAAAAACAGGCAGAGTAAAGAGGTTTCAATTTCAAGGACAAAACAAACCAAAATATGTTTATCATGGAAATATCAAGATCGAAATTAGGCAGCTCAGTTGGCTGGTTGTGACATCAACCACAATTTTCCAATCAGTGCCTAAGGCAGAAATGTCAGAGCTGAACTAAATTGCCTGGATTAGGATGTTTGACTTGACATGTTTATTCTTGCTGAAAGCCAAACAAATCTTTCTAACTTTCTAGAATTTTTTCATCCCCCATTTTTTTTTTTAGAAAAGCTAATCAACTATTTTTTCTAGAAATTCTACAATATGAAAGAAGCAAAATTACAAATGTATGCAGGCAAATATGCAAATGTCGATAAAATACAATATTTATCTACTATTCTTATATATATGAAACTGATCAGATTTCTTAGTATTTGCAGTGGTAGCCTTAGCTGGCAAAAGGCTTCATATTTATCAGTAGAGAATTTTATTTGTAATTTTTCTTAGGCATAGGCAAATGTACTTTGAATAATTACAGACGATCCTAAATTCCTCATAGAGCTCAGTAAAAGTCAATCCATGAACTTAGTTCCTGGGGATCAGCAGCAGCTCTCTGTGCTGCTGGAACAGTGAGACAAGGATCAGAATAGATGGGAAAGAGACCTCAGAGAAATGGGCTTTCAGGAGCCCAAAGCTCACAGAGCATGTGGGAATCCATCCTTCCAACACCAGGAGATGCAGCCACAGCACTGCCCCAGTGCCCTGTTAGAGGAGGAAGAGCAATTACCTGTGCAGGTGCCCTTAGGCTCTGTCCAGAACCTCTGGAAACTGTTTAGGGCTGTTGGGATTATCCCTGATTTACAGTGCAACACTGATACATCTTATTAACAGTCTGTGTCCTACCTTGTAACTCAGGACCAAAAAACCTGCTTTTTGCCTTCGAAATTTCAGTCTTAGAAAAGCATCAGCAGGTATCTGGAAAGAAGCCAAAAGAAAAGGAGCCATTATTAAAATGTTCCATATGTGTTACAAACTGTGCTTACACAAGAGTACATGACTCATTCTACTCCGTGTGCATCAGGGAAAGGAAGAGGAGGTGACTGCTGAGAGAAAAGATAGCAAAGTCTTGTCAGGCATATATCAAGAAGGCTCTGGAGGTCAGTCATGAAGGGTGTGCAGCTCACACAGGCTCCATCACTCAGTTTCTGTGGCTGTCCAGCAATACCACGCCCCATCCAGGAGCCAGGAATGCACCTCTGTGAGGAGGACAGAAGAGGGATTGAATGAGAAGAGCTGTCCCAATGTGTGAATGAGCTAAAGAACCAGCATTCCGCATCTCTGCCCACGTGTTTGATTGGTAGGGAGCAGCTGGATCCAGGCACTGTGTTCCCTGGGGTCTCTCCTACGAGGAGACCCTTAAGAACAGGCAGGGAGTGGCTGCTGAGGGAACAGCTCAGGATGGAACAGAGCAGCCAGGACCACATGGAGGCCTGGATGAGTCACATATAGATGCTTTGCTGTAGAACACACCTCACTATGCCATTAGGATTTATAAACTGGAGATTAGGAAGTGTTTGAGGGAAAATAACAGTTGAAAATCAGGATTCTGCCTCTCATCTCATCCTAAAGACATGCTTACTGAAAGGGACAACCTAGTCACACCCATGTCTTTGGACCTGCACCCCACTCCATAAATATATAGTCACTTTTATGTTTAGCAAATAGAGCTTCACATTATTTAGCTTCAATATCAAAACTGTATCCTTTATGTTAAACAACGAATTCCGTTACTATTTCTGTTCTGAATTCCTCTTTTCAGTAATATTTAAAATACTAGCCACTAAATGCCCATTGCTCAATGTCCTAGACCTTCTCAAGCAAGAAACATTAAGTACATCAAATTGGACTGTAAATTATGTGAGTTCTATTCTGAGCATGACATCATTCATCCTGTTGTTTCAATTTAATTATATTTAGTCTTCAATCCATCCCCAGCAGCCTGAATATTTCACATTTTGTTAGTTTGTCTGCTTTACTCTGACTAGTGACTTACAAAAATAACCACACTTCAAAACATCACTTCAGAAAATTAACCCTAAAGCAGTGTTCCCAACCCATCAACACTTCTGTGCAGGAGAAAAAATACTCTGAGTGTCCAGCTGACAACAGTAGTTGCTGAAAGCAATAATAGAAAAACAAGGTGAAAACTCAGAAAAACACACGTTCACATTTCAGTTCTGGACTGTTTAATACTCTAGAATCTGAAAGCAAATACTGTCATTACTTTATTACAACCTAGATACATATGCTTAAAGCTTTCTATAAATTTTTTTTTCAGAGAGTATTTCCTGTGCCAGGTCCTGTGTATAAGATGATACTTTTCTTTTAGTATTTTTAGTAAAATCAGTTGGAATAGTCCTTTTAGACAAGGATTGTAACATCTGGTGGGAACAAATGATGCTTCAACATTCCTTACTGGAATGCAGTATTTATCTAGCAAATAGGGATCCTATAGCTTAAGAGAGAGTCTAAATATACATTTTTTTCTTAATTCAAATTATCAGCCCAAACATAAAATACAAAGCTCAACACCCCAGCTAGCAAAAATTATTGCTACTTTGTTGCTGTGCTGGTGGGTTTTAAACAAGCCAGAAGTTTTTTATTCTTTCCCAAACCTACCAACAAAAGGATGGCAATTTACATTGCAAAGGACTCAACTTTCCCTAGTGGAAGTGGCATTTCTGTTTTGTTTTTCAAATCTAACATGAAAATCCTTTACATCCTGCTAAAATGATGCTTAGCAGTGTTGGGGTGGTACGACAGGAAGTCTCACTTCTCACAAGACCGAATGTTTTATGGTACAATTTTCTATTGTTCATTATTTCTTCAAAATATTTCTTTGAAAGTGACAAAGTTGTCTTTGATGCAAGGCAAGAAAGTGACTTATCAGAACCATCTTTCACATAAAAGTTAGTCCAGTTCAAAGCACCAACACAAATTATTTTGTGTGAATAAACATATTTTGAAGGCCATCAGATGGAAATAGAACTTGGTGATTACATTTTGAATGTGTCAAAAATTAAATGTAACAAACTGGGAATGCAGCTGAGGCCTAACCTGCTCTATTTCCCTCAAATCCAGATTTGTCACTGCCTCTTACTGCTGGGTTTGGCTCAGCATCTTGCCCTAGGGTGTTGAATGACACCCTCAGGGTCCTGCTGGAAAAGAATAAAAGCATTTTCTCTCAGCTAACCAATAAAGAATAAGTCAACAGCACTCCAGGAACACCTATTAAAGCCTACGAGAGTCTAATAAAAACAGTTACTTAAATATTAAAGCCATTTCATTGCTAGTGGCTGGAACACAAGAAAGCAGGAGTTTCAGCTGGTTCAAGACTTTATCAAAGGCTTAAAAGGAAAATTTGTTCTATTTATAGGCACAAGCATAGAAGCACTGTGCTTGCCAGCCCATTTTATTCTAACATCAAAGAAAATTCATGTTTAAACCAATTATTTCTTAAATCCTACAACTCAAAGTGGTGTCTCAGCCTCCTACATCAGTGCTACTGTACCCAGCCAGCCTAAAACAAACCATGGCCAGTCAGAACCATTAATGTCAACCGTGGGGTCAGAGTTTATAAATTCCTTTAGGGTGTTAAAAACATCAGAAACACCATTTGTGTTTAGACAGATGTAAAGGCACAACAGACTACAAACTTACAAGGCTCAACGGAAACAAGAGGTGCCAAGGGAAACAAAAGGTAATGGGTACAAATAAGAGAACTTAAACTTCTTACCACTGAATTCAAGATAAAAATAAAACCACTCCTAAAATAAACTTGTTCTAAGTCCATAGTTGCACCAAAACAATAAGATGTTTACATTCCTTTAAACTGGATTCTAACACTGAGCACTAAAGTGAAGGTTCATTTAATCCTTTCCTCCCCTCCTGCTGCACACCATTTCCACCTGAAAAACAGCAGCAGGATGGATTATTTCAGTTCAGAGGCAGGTTTTGTTGTGAAAGGTTCAGCTTCACTGTAACAGCTATGGGTTGGAGAGAAAAAATGCTCATTGTGCTGAGAATTTTGGAAGCCCCCAGGTAGGAACCTGCCAGGTTGTCAACGCGCCAGTGAGTCAACTCTGCCACAAACTTCCTTTTGGACTGCCTGTGGATGTCCTCACTGCCTGCTCTCTTCCCTTTCTCTGCTCAGCTGTCTCTGAAACATTCCACACTCAAACAAGGTTTGCAAGTTGATCTTCACATTTTGATTATTGAGGGTGTTGCCAAAATCATTTAAGTAAAAGTTTGACTTTATTTCACTCCAGTCTGAAAGATTTCTGCTTTTTATTTCAAAGAAAATTACACTTCTTACATCTACATGTGTTCATCTAGTTCATCTAGCTCTTTAAGTCATTTATGGATGTGTCTAAGCAAACTCTTATTCAGCAAGTCACTTAAACATGGTTTGTTTTTGCTGACTGGGAAAGAAGACACATCCTTGTATCTCTTTGGATGAAGTCCTTTTCATGACATTACATTAAGGAAACTATTAATACCCATGAATGTACATCTGGATTATTTCTCATAAGTAACTTAACAGGTCTAATACATGTATGATCTGAGTATATCAACTGATGGTGGAGTAATCCCTGTCTTTCCTCAACTAACATTCTCCTACAGACAGGAAGTCT
Source organism: Vireo altiloquus (assembly GCA_013396875.1). Classification (NCBI taxonomy): domain Eukaryota; kingdom Metazoa; phylum Chordata; class Aves; order Passeriformes; family Vireonidae; genus Vireo; species Vireo altiloquus. The sequence continues at coordinate 203,869 of VZRF01001492.1, forward strand.
GCATCAGCAAATTTGGATGATTAACATTTAGGTTCAACACACTTCTATGGCAGCCATCCTTTTCTATCCAACACACAGGGGGTTTCTATAGCAATATTGGCTACAAACAATCAGCTTTTTAGGCATTAAAAAAAAAAAGTGTTCCAGACCAAGAGATAAGTGCAAGTTTTGATAGTGTGCAGGACATCAAGCTGACAGCAGGATGGCTCAGGGCAGCCCTAGGGAGCACACACACACAGCATTAACACTGAGGGACTCCACAGGACAGGCGCAGCGATAGCTCTGGGGGTACACACGCTCTAAACAGGTGGGTGCTGGTCTTGACAGTGCTCTGAGAAATTCAGGCCATCCAGCAAGAGTAGGCACCAGGAATTTTTCCACTGAGATGGGAATGCACCATCTTCTTTCCAATAACCAGGCTGAGCCTGGTTACACAGCTGAGAAGCACGGGATCCTGGGATGTGGTACCAGTTAAAAAGAGGGTTTGAGTACAGCCCAGTCTGTACTGCAGGGGCTCCCCTTGTGTAGAAACAACAGCTAGGTGTTGGCCAAGTGGTAAAACTCTGAAGTGGATCTTTAAAATGGTTTGCTATGTAAAAAGTGGAACTTTCACGTGTTCTAAGAATCTTCCTGTGAAAATAGAGAGATGTAAGAAACATGCAAATGAAAGCCCAACAGTATGACTGCAATGCCCATCTGCCAAAGGCACAGCACTCATCATGGATCATCCAGTTCCCTTCTGCAGGCAAACCATAATTAGGTGGCCACAGAAAGAGAACAGAACAAAACAAGCTCTGACACATCACCAAGAAACAGCAGCTTTGACCTTTCAGCATCCTGAGCAGCAACTTGCTGTAGTTCAACTGAGGAATCATAAAAGAGATTTTTTTAAAATTTATTCTCTTATACCAAACTAAGATTAACTACATCATGCAATTCTTCTTCCATTTCCTGTTAATGATCTTTATAGAGATTGCTAAAATACTACTGCAAGGTAATACGCTGTAGGGTTTCACTATTGAGCAAAAGATGGTAGATTATTTGTTCTAAATACCAAAAAAATGACACATTGGTAGCACAACTGGATTCCAGTCTGAGTTGTCATTAGTTCACCTTTTTCCTTAAAGACTTCTCCCTGAAAAATCTCTTCAGAAATTTGATTTTTAAGTGTATGAAAATCTCAATAAATGTAGCCTTCCCACCACTTACAAACTAGTCTGGCCTCTCTGGTTTCCTAATTGCTACCAGACAGAAGTAATTATAACTAAAATAAACCAGTTTTGTTTGACTTTGCTATCCCTGCAAAGTGATCCCCAAAGCTTAGAGAACCCTGCAACATAAAGCAGTACATTTCACTGAGGAATGAAAAGGAGAACCATGATTGAATTTGGCCCATTGCTTCTTGATGTTATGAGAGCAGAGTGATTTCAAGACTAAAACTACCAATAATAAAAATAGTAATCTTGAATTATTCCTTCTGTTGGAGGAAGAAGGAGGTAACCTCCAGAGCTGTAGGGAATTTTTCTAAGACTGCTTCACATCACATCATCATGGGTGTAGAGCACATCTCCTGTCAGCACATACTTTGGTTGTACAGAAGACACAAGACCTTCTTTCCTTCCTGACCATTAAACAGTCAAATCCCAGCAGATTGTGCAGATAAAGAAATTATTCTTTAGTTTGAGAGATACAGTCTTCAAAATAGAAGCTCAAGGGAGCCATCAGTTTTTTCACCTGTTTTTAAGCAGGCACCAAACTGCAAACACAGCCAGAAAGTTTAACCAGCCTAAGGACACTTTTCATACCACCTGGTTAGGAACTAAAGTGTTGCCAGCTCCCAGTAACTTCAGGGTCTCACAAGGTTCCGTGCCTTCTTTAGAAGGTGTGAGCTACAGGGTGAGGCATTTATATCACAATCCCAGCCTTTAAAGTGAGGCCTCTGGCTCTCATAACTGCCAAGGTGTCCTTTAAAAGTTGTAACGGCTCACAGAATAGAAGGCAACTAAAAATAACAATTTCTTATCTCATTTTTAAGTGTGCCTCATGTTCTTTGGGTAGCTGGTGATTCTGGTAGTGACAGTGTCCAGTTCAACAGGTTCCAAGACTGCAAATCACTGTCTTCTGCACATCCTGTCTATAAATGCTCAAAGGTGCTTCAATTCCTTTAACAGTAGGATAACATAGCATGAAGGATTATTTCATGACTACTTCAAAGTCAGTGTTTTAAACTTATCCTTCACCTTGCAGCAGAGCTGGAAGAATAATAAATCTGAGAATGTGTCCACCCAAAATACACATTTCCCAGCTCAACATGCCAGCTTCTTTCCCCTGAGTCAGCAGGGAACTGAAGGAGACAAAACAGCTTCCCCCTAAAAGCTTCAGAGGTTAACTTCCCTCATCTGATATCCTACCAACTCATATGAATTGAGCACAGAAGTAGAAAGCTGGCAGGAGATCAACATTTTTAAAATTTAAATGCTAACATTTCCAGGCTTTTTAACCCTCATTTTAGCAAGTTGATGGATTTGTTTGTTCCTTTTCACTCTGCCAGTGGATCTTTTTAGAACAATCCTATTTGACATTGACATAAAGGTTACCATGTGCATCAGGCAGTTTGAATGTGCTGCTTGAGGAAGACAAAGTAACTCAAGAAATTCCCAGAGAAGAAACTTTGGAAAACAACATGGGGCATAGTTTAAGATTAGTGCTTTGCTGTAAAGGAGGATGCAATAGTTGACAGGAAAAAAGAAAAAGAAGTATGCTTTGTACAGTATTTGTCTACAGACAATAAAAGTAAGTTTCATTAAAAAATATTTTTATGAACTGTCATACTGTTTTGTTAACTTAGGAAGTTATGTGCAAACAAGGCTGTTCATTAATACAATCCTAGAAGTGATCTAAATGTGATAAATTATAAGGAGACACCACACAGAAATTGCACACAGGTATTCATAGGAATACCTCATTAAATTCTTAAGTTACCAATGAAAAAAAACATCAAAAATATGTGCATTTAATTTGCAATAGAAAAAGGACAATACAATCCCAAAGCAAAGTAGCCTTACAATTCCAAAATGAAAAAAAAAACCAACCAAACCTGTTGGAATGATGTTGATGATATAGGAATTAAGAGCACCAGAAAGCAGTTAATTACCCAATTTATATTACAATTCATATACTTTTCATTGCATCAACCATTATTTTGCCATTTATTTCCTAATAGTCTTTCCTTAAATCCCCCCAAAGCCACTGGATGTTTCAATGAGCAAAGAAACAGCAATGGAGACTCAAGGCTTGGATCACAGCCAGAAAAAGAAAAGCTGCTGCCATATGTTAAATGCATAGGAACATGTCACATCAGAATTGAATAACTTCCCCAGTGTCTGCAATTTCACTTTTAAAAGTGTGGCATGATATGAAAAGACATTTTAATATATGTTTCAGTAATTTTATAATATTATCTAAACAATGATTTTACAGCAGACACCACTCATTAGTGATGCACAGAAATTTATTCATGCTTATATAAAAAAGCAAGGTCAATGGAAGAACATCAATACAAGCTCAAAGATAAATGCAACACTCTCTGCTAAAAGATAAAAAAGGAGGGTGGGATAGCAGAGAGAACAAACAAGGGGAAAGAAAAACAAAACAGTCTTAAATGAAAAACCACTGTAAAAGTCAGCAAAATGTATTGCCTGCAGAAGTGAGGAAAAAAAAGTGCTAGAAATTCCATAAAATATTCTGAAACCTTTTGATACTAATTTACATAAGGAACATGGAAGGTAGTGACAAAATAGTGGGTTATCAATGGGAAACAGAGGTGTGGGAATGTACTGGAAAACTGATAAAAAGACCTCTGGCTATTCCTAGGCTGTTTGGACAGCATATAATGAAGGAAATTTCCATCAGCCTGGAAAGGGGAAAAAGCCATGTCAGGGGAACCAGAAAAACCCCAACTAAACATATACTGGCTAGCTACACTGCTAAACACCACATAATGCCTCTGTGCAATCCTTTCACTAAAAGCAAATTAAGAAGTACAGTAGGCACTTGCTCACTTATGAAGGACAATTCTGATGCCATTAACTGTTGAATAAGGGCTTGGTTCTTCCCACTCAAAGAAAAGTCCAATGAAAAAGAAATACTGAAGACTTAATGAGGACATACATTATCGTTTATCTGCTGCCATACAAATCCTCTACAAAATCTCCAGTCATTAACAAATAGAAAAAGCAAATTACTAGAAGTTCACCCAAAGGTCAGCTGTCTGCACCAAGCCAAAGATGCAGTCCCAGTGAGCAGGTCCTCAATGGAACCAATCTCTGTGAAAGGAAGCTGGCTGGTTTGCATAGCCAGAAACCTCTGGGAAAATGCACCAGGTACAAAATCCAAAGGTTGAATCTTCTAAGAGTACGGAAATTTTTCAGCATTCCATGAAGGAAATGTAGCAATGCTGCATTTTATGTAATGCAGTATTAATTTTGTATTATATTATGACAGCATAATTAATAAAAGAAAAACATTTTTGCCTTTTCATTCATGGAGAATCTGAAACTAATCAACAGGGAAATGAACCAAAAACAGAGAAATATGGAAAGCTTAAACATAAAATACATCAGAACCTGTGGTGGACTGCAAATAATATGGCTGATCTTCCCATAGAATTAAAACTTCTCTAGAAACAGTGCACAGCTCTATGACCACTTCCTTGTAGATTTTTTTAAGGGGAAGTGATGTTCACAAATATTCTAATTCAGCAGTAAATTTCCAACTCTTTGGGATAAAATCAACCCACACTAACTCACGTTACTCCTCTTGCTCCATGACAATAGGATATGGAATGACTGCTGGAATTTGGTTGCAATGGAAAGGTGAATACACCTTGGCTGTTTTTTAGGCTGTGGCAGGCAGCAATCTAACCCTGACAGGATGGATTGGCACAGATTCACCTTGTCCAGCCTACAGGGACTCACCCACCTTGTGGATGACAATATTTTGGAAAATGGATGTGCTTTATTATGGAATAACTGTTTTACAAAATTTCACTACTTCCTATCAAGCCACTCCAACCTAATTTTTTTTACATTCAACCCATCCTCCCCATCACCTCTTTTCTATTCAACTTATTTGTCCCAGCAGCCTTTTCCAACCACTGCTCATCTCCCCCTTTCTCACACTCAACTTGTTCTGCACAGTAACACAATAAAAATGTTCAGTATGAAGCACAAGACTTCAAGCACCTTAACGCAGAATGCCAGTGGGAAGAGAACTGTATGGATGTGATCCTCAAGAGAAGCAGCATTTCCAGGAAAAGCAGTGAATCCATGCTTGCTAAAGGGGAATTTGCTAAGCTGACAGCATGTTGGCCCCTGCAGCCACTGCTTGAATTGGTCATTTTGTTACTTAGCAGAACACACTCGATCATGTGTGACTGAGAGCAGAGTATTGCCCTTGCAAGTACTTCTAAATCACCTCCAACTAATGGTGGAACACTGGCTCTCTACAGAGTTTGCAAATGGAAAGGAGAACATTAATGATCTCTGGGTCTTTCTTTCTACCTTTTCTGTAGAGGTTCATCTGCAAGGGAAATAAGACAAAGTAAACTGTAAACGTTGCATCAAATTCTCAAGTTCTGTTACAGGTGACCAGCATTTAGAATCAGAAAAAAAAATTATTCCATGCAGCATTGGAGCACCTTACATCAAGAAAAACAATATGAAATTCTAGAAGTTACAGAAATTCTGTTGTCTGGGACATGGCCCTTTTTCCATATAAAATCCAGAAGGATGATGGGCCATATTTATCAATCTCTTGAGTCATAATTTTTAGGCGTGAAGATCAGAATTGAAAGTTATTTTCAGTTAATTTTGTACAGCTGTTGGTAGACAAGTGCATGAATTCTGGAATTACTGGGAAAAAAAATCTGGTATGAGAGCTACAACGTGACTCAAGACTGAAAACAGAAGGAAATGGTGTTTTGTTTCCCTAGAATCAATCACTGTGGATTGCCTGACAAAATTCTCTGGCACTGGAACAGAACACAATAAAACACATCTATTAACAGTCCTGGGAAGCACAGCTGGGGTACTCCATTTTCCTCATAGAGAGAAAGGTTCTCCAAATCCTTTTCCTATAAGGTGTGAGAGGTTCCCACCATCCTAGAGATATATAAAAAGAAAATAAAAAGGGGTAAGAAAGGAAATAAAAATGGTTACCAGAATACACAGAAAATATTTTAATATTAATTCCTGTAAAAATGGATGAAAAGATGCACCTGGACCCTGCAGAAGTACCTCCAGTTCTGCTGGTGTGGGCTAGTGGAGCTTTTCCAGGCTTCAACCCAGTCAGCAACTCAAGAGCACAGCAGGCATTCCTAACGTGGCTCCCTCCTTCCCTGCGTTGCAGGCCACACACATGAACTCTGGACTCCAGGAATGCTGCCTGGGCTGCTGCTCCCCACTGCTGGGCATGAGCATGCTCTGCGAGGCCTCTACTTGAGACAGAGCTGGAAATTAAAGCTGCCTTTCCCAGAGAAAACTTGTGTGGGAAGCAAAGTCAAGTGGCACTCTGCAAGCTGATTGGGTCAGTTACAAAATTCAGCTGCCTAAAGTTCCCACTGAAACAGTTGCCTCATGATTATTTGAGTGCAATACAGAGTCTGGCAATGAAGAGAGAAAAAAAGGTAAAGTCTATCATGCTTAATGAAGTCCATCTACTAAGAAGAAGATGGGACAGTGAAACACCTTTAAGAAACTTCCAAATCTGGGCATCAAAGAGCGTGTGCATTACCTCCATGCCAAAAGTACTGGAAAAGCTTCAAATAGTGATTTGCTAGATCCACAGCAGAGATAGAAACAAGAAAACATGTTACAAACAGGTGAAATGGTGAGCAGGTGACCCATTTACTACTCCCTAACAAGTAAGTAAACACTGCCAGACCTGAGGAACTGACTGCACAAATGTTCTTAGCTCATGGGAAACATAAAATAAAAGTACATTGGCTTCAATACCATGAGAAAAGTGTTGCTGTGTGTTTTCCTCTGTCAGTTCTGGTTCTTCCCAGGAGGCAATGCCCTCTCATCAAACTCCATCCCAAGAGGCCCTGTGGACTGTTTGTCCTTGCAGACCATTTCCCACAGCCCAGCAGGCACCAGTAGTTTGCACACCAGAGTTTCATAACTCTGGGACTAGAAGCAGCATGGAATTGCCAATGAAATTAATTTCAAAAAGCCACATGGTGAAAGAAACCCCCTCAAAACATTTAATCCTTTCTAGCTAAAAGCCAAGAGCCATATTTTAAAGAAGAAAAAATAGAAATACAGTATCATCTAGTAACAGTTAATATCTCTTAGGATCTACTGCTTTGGAAACTTCATGGAACAACCACAAAACCTGACCAAGGTGAGATACCTTACAAAGAAAAAAAGAGAAAGGAATTACCAATAAAAGAATCTTTACTAACACACACAGGCAACATCCAAAGATAGCAGCAGACAGGGATATTCAGCCAGTTTCTTTTCCTGGGGTGTTTTAAAGACTTATGAATTAGAGGCATGTACAATGGTAAAGGCATGCAAAGTATTACATGAAGGCATCAAATTGTCATTAATCAGCTAAAAAAGTGTGCATTACATTAAACTTCCATCATCCTGTATGCATCCCCTCTGTTCCCATTATCCTGTATGCACTGAAATGTACAGTTACATTAATCTTCAGTGTTGTAATTATTCCTGGTTGTAATTAGTAACAGCTGTGACATTCACACTGCAGTTCTATAACCAATAAAACACTCCCAGAGTTTAAAAAGCAGATTTTGTAATTTTATGTTGGGCTTGTGAAACTCTTAGGGAAACTTCCTGTGTTGGAATACAATTTCTCCTCCATCTTTGGGCATGCAGCACCTCTGTTTACAGAATGTTTCACAATTCTCTTTTCTGTGCAGTCCCAGCTTTCTGCCACTGACTTTCCCTAGTCTCTCTGCATCAGAGAATCCTTTTGACTCTGGGGGACAGCTCAAAACCCAAGCTTCCCACTGAATGTGCAGGCAACGTGAAACTGTGAAAATTTACCTGAAGTATAACCTTATGTATTCATAAATAAACCATTGCTCTAAATTCAAGTGTTGATTTTGAAGCTCAAATGACAACAGTTTGAATGCAACATGGATAATTTCCTAAGCACATAATATGAGTAAAACCATCCAATTAACTGAACTATTCCAGCATTCCAGCTATTCTTCACGTGACACTACATCTCCTGAATTATATTCTACTCCCCAAATACCTTAGCTTTCCTCTGGCAGTATCTGCAGGAAGCTTGTATCCTTTCAGTACTTAAAAACAAAAATTAGTACAGCACACTTTTGTTTAATTTCCAATTCAAAGTAAAAATTCCTTTGATTATATTTATTTCATTTTCCATTTGAGAGAGGAAATAAATACTTTGTTGGTTTTTTTTCTTTTAATTAATTACCTGAAGCTCCTGGGAAAAACTAAAATAAATTAGAACACTCATGAAAAATCTATAATTTGATTTTCAGAATCTATGTTTACAATTACAGGGTGTAGTTGTAATTTATGCAGGAATATACAAACAATATAAATATTACATTTAAATTTTAAAAATAGGTCAAGAAGTGTTTGTCAAGTATAGCCTGACAAAGGAGTAATATAAATTCATATCAACAGTAATAAATGCCCCAAAAATACACTAAATACTGCTTAAAGCTGTAAAATGCACAACATAATTCTGAATCTTTCTTATCAGTTAATTAATTTGAAATATAATTCATATTTCAATGTAGAGTAGGAAGTGGGGGGAGTGAGAAGGCAGTGAAATTCTGACTTGTCCATGTCTTAGGGATTTTTGGTTTTAGCTTTAAGAAAATTTTGAGATTAAAACAAAAATTAGAAATTTTAAGTTTCCTCTGTTTAAAAAGCAGGAAGGCTTGATTCGCTAAAAACCCAATCCAAGAAAAGTAAAATACTACTAAGCTGTAGAGTAGTACAGTCAGAGATGACTAGGGAGCTCTCTTAAAGAAATCTTTTAAAAAGAAAATAAAAACCTCATAAATAAGTTATCAAACATCCTTCATCAAGAGCTGAGCATAAGATCAGCACTCAGGAGCTCCCCTGTTTCGTATCCCCAGGCACCTCTGCACTAACAAAGGCCACCAGCACCATATCCATATTCATCACAGCCTCTTGCTCTGCATCAGGCAACTTCATTCACATTCAATATACTGAAATCAAAGCCAAATTCCCAGATTTTACGCTCATTTAGAGAATAAAAGAAGTCTTTAGGAGGCATTCTAGGCAGTTCTCAGTTACTGTGCTGATGAGGCTTATGAAATAATTCAGATTGGCCATTGTAGATTATATCGCACACAAACATGGATGAAGATGTAAAAAGCCAAAATCTTTCCACTGATCTTCTTGGGATTTTCTCAGATCACTCTGCACTCCCTCCCCACAGAACATCATATCCTGGCATTATGCCTAAGCACAGACACAAAAACTGAGGATATCACTACCCAGATATCATTTTCAAAAAACTATTAATTCATTAAGTCAGGTACTTTCAGTTTACATCTCTACCTGATATCCTAAATAACCTTTGTAAACACTGTCAAGCAGTACCAGAATCTGGTCAGTCCCACAGGAGCTGTGTTTTAAGACCTTCTGAGCAATGTGTTGCTCAAAGTCCTGGCTCAGCCACCTCTCCAAGGCTGCAGCTGAGAGAGGCAAAGCTCTGCTGCAATGCTGGCTCTGGTCAGCTACTCCTGGTTGTGAAACTTCCCTTCAAAGTGGAAGGCAATGAAGAGCCAACTCATTATTTAAGATCTTGTGATTTTCAGGCTATTGCAATAGTTGAAACACTTGGTTTTGAAGCTACTGATGCTGAAAAATCATTGACTTTGCATGCAATAAGAGTAAACCAGAAATTACACATATTAGCGATGACATAGTTTAACATCCCATATCAGAACATTAGGTTCCCTGGGTTCAGAATTTTCTTTTAATTTAATATTCTTTCCATGCTTGCACAGCCAAAGAGCTTGTTGAAAACTGCTTTAATGAAATTATCTAGATACAGACTCTGCCTGTAGTCCAATTCCATGAAAACAGAAGTTAATAATGGAGGCACTGGCAGAAGTTGAACTATCAGTCATAAACAGAAGTGTAATTACTCCCTGTCAGTACCAGAAATGCTGCAGATCCATGTAATAGCTCTTAACACCTTTGGATACACATTTCACATCCCAGTATGACTTCTTTAACTCTTTGCCCTTCACTGCTTTCCCCAGCCTCCCTCATTACCCCCATAAAAGACAAAATCCACAACAAAAACAACCAACACCAAGAAATTAACACAGCACAGCCCTCAAAGCAGGGATCTGTAGTCCATTTGCAAGGAGGTATTTACCCACCAAAAAAGCAGATCTAAACCAGAGACACTCAATTTACATGGCCAGCTCAGATAAACCAAACATTCAGATGCCAGACAGTCAGGCAAAGGAGCTGTGGTCTTTGAAAAACAGCCCAAATTGGATTTAAAAGATTAAACAGAGAGATTTAATTATTGAAATGTGGACATGAATCTGACTGGGTGAAGATAAAGAAACCAACACCGAAAAAAGTTGTTCACAAAACCCAAGCCTTCAGCACAAAGTCTCATTTCTCCAGGGCTGATTCCTGCAGTTGTGAGACATCACTTTATTCCCCACACACAGATTGCTTCTCTCGAAGCAAAGGTTGGCTTCCCAGAGAAAGAACCCATTATGAGCACACTCCCTGAGCCCAAACTACAGCCCCCACACTGTTCCAGCCTGGCCACAGGCTGGTCCTCAGCAGGAAAGAGGCTGGAGTCCAGAGCTTATTCTAATCAGGTTAACTAAGCCCCTATGCTAAACATCTCTTTTGATACTCCATGGAAATTTTTTTTCACTTTTCAGTTTATAAACGTTTCAGAGATGAAATTGAGAGGTGCCTTTATATCATGTGTTACCAAGGTAAATCAATTACCAATCAAACTTTTAACTTGAAAATTAAATTTTTAAATGTAAAAAAAGAAAGAAAATACCTGTTGGTAGAGTTACTCTTCCATGTTAAATTGTCTTCTCTAAACAGGAGTGGTGAAAAACTATCCTTAAATTCCTAATTCCATTCAATATTTAACAAAACTCCTAGAATTGATCCATCAGCTACCTGAGGTCCATTTCAAACTTTATTTTTATAAATTGCACCTTCCATATTTATAGAAATAGGACAGAGGAAAAAACATCACACGCCCTTTAAATTTACAGGAGAAATAAGAAAGGAAGATTCTAATTTTCTCCTGCACAACCACATGCAGCTGCAGGTTTGTAGCCATGGAACCTGGCAAACAGGCCCATCAGCACAAGCCCAAGGTCCGTGATGACCTTGATCTGGTCTCTCCTGATGTTGCCAAGACAGAGCTGGGCTCTGTGATGTACATTTGTGACTTGCTCATTGAAAATGGAGAGTTGCAGAGGTAAAAGTACTGCCTGAACTGCCAGCTGGCAGGAGAACAGGGGGCTTCCTTCTGCTACCAAGCCAAATGAAGAAGATTTGCAAACATCTGCCCAGTTGAATCCATCCCACAGTAATTATGCTGCCCCATCTTCTACCCACGAGTTGAAGGAAATATGTTCATTGCAGTGCGAGGCTTTGAACTCTAATCCTCCTGAACTTACAGGACCTACATCAACTCTAAGAGGGCAAGGATTTTATCCCTGATCCTCTGGAATACAGTACTTGATAGAATTTACTGCATAAAACCCTCTAAACTGAAGTATAATTATTAGACAGACAAAATACAGGAGCAGATATTTGTTTTCAGAAACACCATAACCAATACAAGCTCTGCTGGCTGCATGTACTTTTTAATATGACTCAGCTGAATTAAAACAGGCACCAATGCTCTGATCATCCTTGGATTTTTCCAAGCCAGTTGATGCATGAAGAGTTCAGGGGGAATTAAAATATTATGTCAATCACACACACAAAAGTCAAAATCAGCTTCAGTTTCCTGGAGTCAATGGTAAAGAAGAGGGAAAGATGCTCCCCAAGAGTTCATCTTTCCTTGATTTGAATCTCCCCATCATTCTATTAATGAGGAATTTTAGAATCTTGTTTGCTCACTTCCAAACTGATATTTTGCCTAGAAAAAGTGCTAGAGAATTAGTATAACATTTTTTCCTAAGACTAATACTAAAAACTAATACATTTATCTTTATCTTAAACCTAAGCTCCAATATAATTCTTTTTTATTTTGCATTTTTTTTCTGTTTTCTCCAAACCCAGGCTAATACATTGCCAACTGGCCAACAGCTCATTCACAGACACTGTTATTGATTTCTCTTTAAGCAGCTACCTTCTAAGAATGAAAATAAACGATTTTTTTTTCCTTATCTCTAACCTGGTAAAAAAAAAATCCCTTAGAATAACTAACTGAAACGTTCAGTCAAGATAAAAAGTACTTAGAAATGCACCAGCAAAGGGTGAGGAGAATGAAGAAAAGCTTCAACAATCAGAATCTTTTCTCCATCAAAGAACTCTATTACCTGTATTAACTGCAAGTCAAGTACTTTTTGTGGAGAGAGGAAACTATATTAGAAAAACCAACCAAAACAAAATTCAACTCAAGCTTTATTCATTACCTTTGCTTTAATTTGCTCTCCCATCTGTGGGTGGCAATTAGCTCTCCATCACAGAAAAACTGAACTTGTCCCCATCCTCAGGAGAATACAAATTTCTTCCTCCCAGCAAAGGCCTGCCATATTCTATAGCAACACACTGCCACACAAATGAGGCACATCAATTACCCTTTGTAAACAGTACTTACTAAATCTTACAGGGTTTTGTCTACCAGAAAAAAAAAAAGGCATTTTGATATCTCATTGGGCTTATATGACATCACTAAGCTGGGTCGTCTAACACAAAACTACCAGCGTTTGACACAGCCTGAGATACCTGGGAGAAGATACTGGAGGACTGAACAATTACTGCAACTTACTCCAGGCTTTCTAAGCCCCAGGCCTGGCTGTTCTCCCAACAGGAGCATCAAACAAATCAGCTGCCAGTCCTGCTGTGCCTCCAGTGCATGACACGAGCCCCTGGTACTGCAGGAGGTTTCTCCTGAGAATGGTGCCCAGTCTGGCTCTGCCCAGCACCAGCCAGAGCCACCTCCTGCCTGCTGCTTCTCTGCTTGAAGATCAGGTAGTGAGGGAGTATTTTAAGTCTGTCTCAGGTATCTATCATCCCACAGCGTGTTTATTGGACTGATAAGATTCCTCTTCTGTTAGGAATTTCAGCCTAACTCTAAAAGATTTATGGAAATACTTCACCTCAGGAACTGGTTTAATGAGAAACTGAGGCTGTTTCCCAATTCTCACATTGCTCTCATACCTGCACTGTATAAATACAAATCAACATAAACAGTTCTTCCTGAAACAGAATTTAAACTCAAAAGTTAGGCTTTGATGCTAAATGAAGAGGTGTGTGTCTCATTTGACATATTGCAATTTGCTCCACTAACAATGAATGATACAAGAAGAAATGAGCCCCCCATAAATCTCTTTTGCAATGTTACAGCATGAATGTTTTAAAACTCTACAGAACAGGTTAAAAGGGTACATAGGAGATAGTCAAGCAACATCTGGTCATAGCTGACACTTTTTAGATCTAACGTTGAAGAAAAGAGAACAGAAATTAAACAGAAAAAATATCCAAAAAATAAAAGAAGAAACAGAAAACATGAAAATATTCTTGGCATGCTCATTTGAAGTACTGACTAAATGAGAAATTCTGAAGGTAAAATAGTCAAAATCATTAGTGACACTTAAAGTTATCCAATTATTTTAGAAATATTTACTGTAATTAACATTAACAATGAATTAATTGCAGTTACATAACTGAATCACTGTGAAATTAAATTCCTTTGAAGAAATATAGATAAGTAAAACATGTTTTCTGAAATTGGTTTTCTTATTGGGAAATGAATTAATTATAAGACACAACCATATCTAGGCATCAAAGTAATGTAGTTATTTATATATTTGCAATGTTCTATTTATAGAGGGAAAGCATTTAAGGCATTAGTTGTTATCACTAATAAAATGAAAACTGATTTTTCTATTAAGAACAGAAGAATCAAAGCACACCAAAATAATCAAAACTATATAATAAATATGCAAGTTTTAAAATTGTCCTGCTGTTAAAGCACAGCTTTTAAATAAGCTATTACTACTCCAGCCAGTGACCAAGTTTGTCACTGATTGAAACCTTGTCCCAGCAGACACCTGTGACACTTCTGAACAGCCCAGCCTTTCCATATTGGCATGATCCAATTTTGGCATTTATCTGCCATGCCTTGCACTCTGCACTGGAGGCACCCCCACAGTCCAACAGCTCTGATCTCTGACTCCTGTGTTTCCCAAGGCCACAGCTGCAAATTACACTGAAATTGGTATATATGGAAAAACTACCCTAAGTTGTGCCCTATTTTATATCCACCACTAAAAAGTTAAGATCTGCATCAGCAGGAGAGTTCTGCTGTTTAATTTAACACCTGACAGTTTACTAGTTTCACACATTAAACTTACTGCCTCCTTTTATGGCACTGCCATTGAAACTGAACAGATCAACTCCCTACCTAATTATTATTATCAAATTATACTTGGTATGGGGAGTCACACAGCACCATTCATTATCTGATTATGCTGAATTTCTTAATCAGCAATAAATGCAGCATTTTTCGGACTACAAGCCCATATAATCTCCGTTCTCTTCAAACAAATGTCAGCTTCAAGTTACTGCATTTCTAAACTGCTTTTTATGTAACACTTGGCTTCTAGCAGTGAAACAAACTCCACATTTACATATTCACTTTTCATGAAAGCAGGAGCTGAGGTACAGCCCAAAATCTACAAACCAGGAGAGCAGTGAAAATTTACAGAGCCCCAGACTCCCTTGGGTGGCTGCTACTACGGGTTGAGCTGTTCAAAGGCACTGCTATTGCTCACCAGAGCTGGGATGCTTTCAGTTTTAAAAACCTGTCCAGTCTCAGTTTTAAATCCTGTCCAATTCAGCTTTAAAAGTCCAACCTCATGGGAAGAAGCCCCTAATGGCAGACCAGATACTGCCAAGAGATAAAACTCTCTATTGTTCTATTTGTGCTTTAGAGAGGCAAGTAAAAATATCTTGGACTCTCCACAATTTTACTGTGCCTTGAGATCCTTAGTATTTTTCATCTTTGTAAGAAAATTTCAGTTTAAACCAAAAAATGCTGTAGGAGACTCAGTATTTCTATCTTAAATGCTTTGAAGATTTTTGCTCTTAGAGAAATTAAGGGACTGATTGACCAGCAATCTATTCTATTTCCATGTTTTGAAGTTAGCAATAGAGTCTTAAGTGTTCTCTAAAACGGACACATTATAGTGGTCATTGAAATAACCACTGAGGCAACTGTGGCTTTCACTGAATTTTCTACAAGTGTTATTCACGATTCGTTTTAATCAGCAGTGGCAGTGTTAACATCTGCACCACAGCAATCTTAATCAGGAAATGCCACACTTAATTCTGTCAGTATTCAGAATTCTCTCTCCTAAAAGCTCTTCAGTGTTTAGGTATCTTGGTGCTGTAATTTAGTGTTCAACTGGCTGTAATTAATCAAGTCATGATGTAATAAAACCACACGGATGTTTCCATTCAAAATGGTCAAACAATAAGCCAAGGAACCACAACCCGCCTAGAATATTTACAGACCCCACTTAACTTATTGACATTTTAAAATGCCACATGTCCTGCAAATTTACACTGGTTCAGGCAATGAATTTTCTTGCATATAAGAGACCACCAAGCTGTGCTGTTCTGACAGCTGAGTACCTGCAGTAACAGCAGCAACCCCACAAAGCTGCACTTGCTCATTTAGAGAGCATATTTGCTCAGATTCCAGATGGTTAAAAGTGTTAGAAATATAAATGCTGGTTTTGTTGATATGAATAAACCCAGCAGGGTGTTAGTTTACCATCCCAGATTTTTGCAGGTCTCTCAGGCCTCAGGTGAGCCCAAGGAAGAGCTGTTCCCTCCTCAGCTGAGAGGCAGATGCTGGCTGATGCTGCAGCAGCAGGTGACCCACGACGAGAGCACACCTGCCAACCTCAGTGAACCAGATTCACATCTGGGGCTTTAAACAAAGACATGTACTGACACACTACTTACCTTTAAACTCCTAACTAAAGTGGTTGAACATCAATTAGAAACAGATTTCTATAGAGCAAACCAGAACTCCCAAAATGCTGGATCAGCTTCCGAAAGTACCAGTCTGTTTGGAGCCAGCAGAACCAAGATGTTCATTTAGGGACCATAGCTCATTATGTGAACTTAGTTAAAAATAGTAGTGAATTAAACCACCTAGAATTTGTTTTCTAAACCAAGCAATGCCAGCTCTTCGCAGAAGCATTTTGACAGTATGACAATTATAGCTTTTGGTTCTGCTTAATTGTGCCTATGTAATCACAGCCACGAGCTATTTTTAGGTACAATCCCACAGCCAGCACAATGCATACACTTCCTCTCTCCAACAAAATCAGCTGCACTGGCAAGAGGCAGTTTGGCTAATGGAATTACTATGTTATCCAGTGCTTCTGCATGCACAGACAAGAGAGCTGAAACTCCCCTTCCCTGGCCCACCATAGCTCTGTGAGAAAGCACTACAGCAAAACATTCTCATTCAGTATCTAACAAATGAAACCCTTTCTGGTACTGGCAGTTTGTTTTTTCCAGTAAAGTTGACAAACTGTGGTCTATTCCATTTCAATGTTACAGTTACCTGAGGTATGGCAGGGGAAGAGACAAACAGGATTTCCAGACTCCACAGGCAATATTTTCAAGTGTTTTGTGTTTGTAGGTTTTGTTATCATTTGTCCATATGCTCACATCTGTACAGCTTGACATTGGCACACAGTTATGCTGATTTAATGTTTTCTAGAGGTTTTATTGGCATGCCATCTTCTCCTTCCAGGTAAGTCACAGGACAGCTTTATCAATTCAGTCCTAACAGGGATCCCACAGGTACCACTCCTGCCCCCCAACAGTCCAATACTTCTCTTGCTATCATTACTATTTTTTTTTCCTGGTCAAACTACTGGTACAGTCAATGAGCAGACAACACAGCCCCATTATGAGTGAATGGGAGGTGTGCAGGCTTCCCAAAGAGCCATTGTGCCCCTCTCAGTGTTTCTTCAATGTCTGTAGCCCTGATGTCTCCCTTTCTAGCCCAGTTCTGACCCTAGTTTTACATTGACTTCAGAGTAAAACCAGGGTAAAGAAACAATTAATTAAATCCTTGACAGAGTAAGCAGACAATAGTATCATACAACAGAAGAGCACTTCCATTAGGATATACATAAAATATAAAGATATAAATATAAATCTTTCTCTATGACCAAAGCTCCCCAGTGTGCCAAACACAATCAACTCAGTAAATGCCACTGCAAAGGAAAAGCAGTCAGTGATCATTTTCTGCACAAAGTATGAACAGATGCAACATAGCACAGCTCCTAAAAGAGGGGAAGTCTGATGTAAAGTGACACTACACACATCCAGAAGGAAAACAGAGAAAAAAATAAAAAAGTAATTAAATTTTTGGCCATTAGGCTAGCTAGCATTTACTCTGGGGAAGAATTAAAAAAAAAGGTGCATGAGATTACACCTGGCCTGAAAAGCAAAAACATCTGCTAAACTCATAAATGATTGGATTAGTTCTGCCCCAGGAAGCCAGCCTGGTACACATCCCCTCTACAGACCAGTTTAACTGTGCACAGTAAGAAATACAAAAAGTTGTGCTGAATTAATTTCCCATTAGGAACAAAGAAAAAAAAAAGAGAAAAACAAGCTTCAATGCTGAGTGCAGGTCCCTTCCCCAAACTGCAGCATAGCCCACATTTGACAGCACATTTCTCTTCAAAGCACATGCTTTAACAACTGCCTGCAGAGATCAATTCCACAGCTCAAATGCTTCATCCATTTTGTGTTTGGTTAAAACAAACTGGCTGATAGACTACTAATAATTTTTCTAAAATTTAAGCCAGTCTGTGGAAAAAAAACCCAATCAACCAAAAAAATCCCAACCCCCAAATCACCAAATTTTTTCTCTGAACTGGGACTGCTTAACCAGGCCTTTTATGTTCTTGCAGGCAAATTCAAAAAGATGCACTTGGGAACCAAAGAGTTAAAATGGTCAGTAGAAACCACTGGACCTTATGTCTCTGGTTTCTCATATCTGGAAAACTTTTCCCAGGATTTGGTAATGCAGCTCCTCACTGTGCCCTTTGCTACCCTCCCCTACCTAACACACAAAGCTGTGAGGAAAATCCTAAAGCAAACCTCAAAAGGAGTCTGTGCAGTCCTAGGCCTGGTGCCTCCAGACAAGCAGAGTCCAGACAGCACCAAGTTATGGGACATGATGGATCTCTCCTCTGTGTCTGCACAGCACTGCAGGCTCCCTTCACTTCCCTCCTTCAGCCTCATGGGATTTGAGAGTCAGAATCTGAAACAGAGAATCTGGAAACTGCAAATGCAATCTCACTATGTCCTGAAAGACACAAGACAGAGCTAACTGTGCTACTGCAGTTTTGTGCTGCCAAAAACACCAAAAAATCTCAGCCTGGGAGTCTGGTCCTGTGCTGAGGCACTGAGCACATTGGGGCTTATTCCCACACACCTGAGGATAAGCACAGAGCTGAGTGTGCCTCTATGCTGGCAGGAAGAGCAGCTCCTTCACCAGAACAGATTTTAACCACTCTCCCCCAGAGCACAGTGCTCACCATCTCCACACACCTTCGAGGATTTCCTGCCCTTCATCACACTGAGCTTCATGACTGCCACAGTCTGTTTCTTCCTTAAACTCTTTCAAACACAGCCAAGGCTCATCTTCTCCTACTGTGAAACGCTGCAATGTACTTTTCAAACCTTTCAGGAATCTGAATACATCCTGGTTTCATCCAGGAAGGAAATTCCAAAATTATTCCTAGCAGTGGTGTATAGAAGAGGAGATAGGGTAAAACTCCTCTCTTCAGTTTTTTTGAACTGTTTAATAGCCTCACAGGCTTTTTCTCTCTCTCAGGTGAGTCTTTTCCCAAAAAGGGTAGGAGATAAGAGTGATGAGTACACTAAAGGCATTTCAAAACAGGCAAATACAGTGTCACTATTTTGCCATGATATATTTGAACATAGGTTTGAAGTGGGCATAGCATCTTGGTTTGAAATGTAGCTTCTTTATCACATTTAACTCCAAAACTTGCAAGACTTAAATATTTTTATCTGGCAAACTCTGTTAGATTCCTTGACAGAGTTAGGGCTGGATGTCACAGACCAACATTTTCCATCTAAAAGGCCTGCCCTGGTTTCCTTCTCCTCCATGTTGGTTAGGGAAGAAGCCATCTTTAACTGATGCCTCACCTATGAATAATGTTTAAATATACTGGCATTGCTATAGCTACACTCTTTTTAAGAGTGACATTTTCAGAAAAAAGTAGTAATTTTCAGAAAAAAGTAATAATTTTTAAGATTCATCACCCTAATTACCACAACTAAAGATAGCACCATAGATTTAAGTGATCTTTGAAAGTTGAGACAGGAGAAGGCATAGACTAAATAATCTATAGGTATTGACTTCTCCACCTACACGAGCTGGGTGAAAACCACATCATGCCAATATGTAAACAATCACTGGACTACTTCCAAGGTTATATTCTTCACAGCTGTGAACAAGCAAAGAACAATAGGAAAACACACAAAATCTCCCAAAAGGCAAAGCAGAATCTGATTTGCATCCAGCAATGTACAAAGGACCATATCTTCAGGTTTGCCAGTATTAATTACAAATCAACTTACAAACAGCAAGTATGATGAAAGTCATTCCAGCTACATGCTCATGAACACTGAGTGTTTGCAAAGAAAATAAATCTCCAGAAATCCTATCACTGACAGAGCTATTTATTGTCTGTCGAAGGCAGTGCCACTTCTCTTACGTGGTTAGAATTAATGCAGGCAAGCAGCACAGAAAACTGCAGGTGTTTCTGCTTTTTAGAATATTTAAGTTCCTTCCACTAACTTACAAAGTTAAGTTTTTAATATATTTTGAAGAAGCCATTCACAGTCCATCCTAGAGGTTAAACATTCCACTGTGATGTCCTCCTGAACCATCAAGGTCATAAAGGCTACATTTCACTGGAAAGCATCCATCCTAATGCTACAGTCATGATGCTGCCTTCCAGCTCCAGGCCCACTGTATTGTACAAACAAGGTCTATCTTGTCCAACTGCAATTCTTTCTACTGCAGCATGTAGGAGATATCAAATCATTTCTCTCTTTCACTGATCCTTTATCCTTTGATTAAAGGTCATTTATAAAACTTGATATTTCTACCAGAGCATGTTTCTAAATACAGTGTTTCTAAATAAAGTTCTACTTGAGGATAAATAAGTACTTCAAATATTTTCTGGAGTATGACTTCAAGCTGTCAATCAGTTTCTGGTTCATATGAGGTAAACAATCTATTAGAAATACACTGGATTTTTGTCTTGCAAACATTTAAATCTGCACATTGAGGCTTTTCTTCTGTTTCTGCAAATATTTGGTGTCTGCCAGCTAGATATACTCCCAATGTCCTTACAGTTTCATGATTGAATTTGTGGGGAGAGGATTCAGAGAACAAAATCCACCTTGTTTCTGTTACAAGCAGGAGCCATTTTCTCCTTACCTTTGATCAGTTCCCTTACTGATCCTTCCCTAAGTTTCCCCTTACCTGAGCCAGTTACAGTGCTGTTTGCAACAGAGAATCAACTGCTTTGTGGACTGATAGGTTTGACAACAGAAAACCTAAGTTATAGTTAGAAAATACTCTCATCTACCCTAAAGGAGCAGTTTCTCTCCCTGTGACTCATCACAGCAGGCACAGTGGAGTAGAACTCCTCCTTACCCTGCAGAACACTTTCCTTTCAAGGTAGCAACCACAGATCATGTCACCCGGACCCGACAACGTCTGAAAATTACTGTGCTTCTGGTAACCCCAGAGGATAAAGGAAAAACCACAGCCAGTTACTGAAATGCCTTCCAAAAAAACCCTGACAGTCAGAAGCTAGCTCAGTTTTGAGGAATTGCCTCCATCTCTGTAGATATGATTTTGTGGCCACAATTATTTGCAAGCGGAAATTATAAACCCAGTCCAGTCCTTACTGAGGTCACCAGAAAAAGGTCCAGTTGATTTCAGTAGGGCTGAAATAAAGCCTACATATCAAAGTGCAGCTCTTCAACAAAAAACACCAAAAAACCCCCAAATCAAACAAAAAATTCTGGATAAGTGCTGTTTGAACCTGGAAATAATAGCTGTCAACCCCCTGGGCTGGCAGGGCTTTATTACTGTTGTGAAAAAACCTGATATTGGATTGGTCACATAATTATTTATAATATTTTACTACTTACCCTGTGTATTTACCCACCTGTAAGTAAATTCAACAAAAGGAGAAAAGACAAGGTGGATATTTTACATCTTAATGATGTTTGAAATGGCATCTTGGATGCACCTACTTTAGTGGGCATAAAGCAAATTATTGCACACTCACAACCCATTTCATACCAATACAGCCAAGAACTTCAGCTAACACCTAAGGGCAGCACACTGTCTTTACCTGCTTGCTCTGAAACAAAGATATCTTAAGTCCCTTCATAAAGGGAAGTGGCATTTTACAAGTAATAAATAGTCACATTTTAGTTTGGCTTACTTGAAGGGCCTAGATGAGCTTAGTGACTGTTCTGTATAACAACTTAATATTAAGAAAAACTTCACCCTTGTGGCTGTATTTGCTTAAGTCAGCTAATGGCCTATATTTAGGCTGAATGTGAGTATTATAGTACTTAATTTTAAAGTGAATTAACAGAACATGGAAGTTCTTGAGGTCTGTCATGTATATGCACTGAGCAAAGCAGAAAAGGTTACTGATGTAGTTTTCTCAGGACTTAGAAAGAAAAACAGGAGATTTGATGGACAAGTCTGCAAGTCAAAAATATGTATTGGTGAATAAATATTACATAAGTGATTTTGTAAAGCCTGTAATATTTGAAGCCAGATTGTACCACTGGGAAAGGACACACCCAACTGAGTACATACATACATCCTCAAGTCTTCCCCCAAGTGCTTGGGATAACCTCAAAGTCCCAATGAAGTTGTTAAAAGCAACAAAAAGAGGCCCAGAAGAAAAGAACCACCAGGCTCCACAGAAGGTATCATTTGTGCTCTAAAAAAGAAAAGGCCAAAATCATAATTTACTTTCTAAAACTCTGAGCGAGGTCCCCTCACTCCCTGTTCTTCAAAGTCAACAGATGAACTGGAATGATACAATGCAGACATGTAGGAAGTATACAGGATACTTTTGGGAAAGAGTAGTTAAAAAAAAGGAACACTTAAAAGTTGGAATAATCTGAAGGAGGTAACCAAGGAGAAGGAAGTAATATAACACATTCTGAGCAGCTTTTCTGCCCTAGCACACACATATAACTCACCATGGCTATTGCGGCTTCACTATCAGCACATTCACAGCAAAGCATTAACAACACATCTGTTTCATTAAAAATAAATTATCAAATATAGGGATTATAAAACTTTATACTTCCATGAAAATAAATGTGATTTTTAAAATGCATCTCAGTGTCACAGGAACTCACCACATGCACTGCTTTCCCTTCTACCACAGGGAACGTTTACAGTGACTAAAAATTTGCCAGAATAACACTCCCAAGCAGAGCCAGCCTTAGCTCCAAATACATCCTAATTTCCAATAAACACATGCTTGTTTTGCTAAGGACATTACTGTTTATCTGATAAAATAGTGCAAGTTTGATATTCATTTAAAAACAAATAATGGAGTCTTTTTTTCAGTGCTGGGCCACAGGGAGCTTAAATTTACTATTTATTTGATTTCCTAACTTTTGTTGAGTGCACTTAACTGAATGGATTGCATGAACTTGGTGTGAGCTTACATAGCACTTTTTCTGGAGACTCCTTATCTCTTATCTCTTCCAGCCTAACCAAAGGAACCAGACTCACCAGCAGCCATAGGAACTTCTGGCACCTGAGGCTCAGTCCCTTCATTAGCAATGTTCTGTTTAAGATACTTATCAGAAGACAGGAAGCTTAGTGAGGAAGAAAAGAACATGACAAAACAATACACTCCCTTCTTTATCCCTTCTGCTGCCTCATTTAACCAGGCCACTGAACTCTGGCAACTCTGAATGCATCCATGACCAGACCTCAGATAGCTCTAAAACAAGAAAAGGCATTAGATAGCATAGTTGACATTTTATAAGTTTTTCTAGGTATATACAAATTATTTTAGAGTTCACAGTTTGGAAAATTAATTCTGTGTTTACAGCTCTGTGCCAAAATCTTTTTGAAGGTAAGAGAAACACATTTAGAATTCTGCATTCCAGATGTTTCAGGTTTCTAAATGCCATTTTCATAAGCAATTTTGGTATTTGATCACCAACTCGATTTTCAGAAGTCTTTCAAAGTATTTTTGAAAGTGTTTCAAATTAACCACAGATCATCACAGTTGCAATTACTGCCTCTTCACTTTTCCTCCTGGTTCAAAAGAATATCCTGAACAAGGACTAAGCTTGTGAAACCAATACTACAAGATTTGAACAGAAGAATTTCTAAATATATTCATTTGCAAATTAGGTGTACAGCAATTTCCTTTAGAGTAGCAAAATAAATCCATTCCCAGTGCATTTTTATTGCAGCATAGTTTGACAATCTATATGAGAGAAAAATAAAGACATCTCTAAAGAACCATAAAAGATAGAACAAAGCATTTCAGCACCTGAAGTGACACAATATTCCAGCCTAACACCCATTGAGCTGAATTTCAAACAAGTGGGGATAAGACAACTTTGATACAGATCAAGCTCTTCTCTAAAACCACATGGGTCTGTGCAGCAGGAAGAAGTCAGGAACTCCATTAGGAGCAGGTGCTAACATTTCCCTCTATATCACTCCACCATCAAGAGCGTTTCTTTCGGCACTGACAACATGTAGTTGAGCTGAGAGGAAAAGAAGGGAAGAAGTCAGGTGAGACTAATGGCCCTATTTAATAGCAGTCTAAAGTAGCAGAGCAACTGAAGTTGGGCAATCCTTCCAGAAAAAAAAAAAAAAGATAATTACTTATTTTTGAAACATGACAACTAATCCTACTAAAAATCACTTTAATGAGTGGTAGCAAGAAACAGAGTTAAAACCAGGACAGGATGCTGAGTATCTTCAGAGCATTTAAAGTAGCAAATGTTTCTCATGGTGAAAATATTTGCAAAATGTTGAATTATGCTCAGTCGGTGTTGCAACCATCTTTTTTTTTTCAGGGCAGGAATGAACCAAGACACAGAGTCTCATTTAACACTTACAGCAGATCTTTTACTGCTGCAGCTCTCTTCTCTGTTTCTGTATCTTCCTCCCCTCTGGGCTTCTCTCTTGCACCATGCTGAAAGGCTTCTATAGAAAGGCTTTTCCAGGAGGATTTTCGTTCCTCTCCTTGGTCTGTTTCTTGCAAGATTCTTCTTACTAGGATCCTCCTGAGCAGCTAACCCACACCCTTTTATAACACCTATCTCTTTGGCACGGCTTTTCCTTCTTTTCGGTAATTAACACAGCTGTAACTCACCAGGGGTGGGGTTGCTTGCAATATACCTCACCACAGTAAAAGAAATGGAATTGTAATGGACTTTTCTAATTCTCAACCGAGTCACCAGCAGAGACCCCACAGAATGCTGGCAGGACACCCTCATCTTTAGGAGTCAATGTTTTCGGTCAAAGCCATACATTATCTGCTATCCCAAAATATTATCTCTTCTGATTATGTTAAATAACTACATTCCAGTGTTAATCAGCATACATCAAACTGCAATTCTGCAACATAATTATTTACTCCTCTCCATGAACTATATCCTGTCTGTAGAACAACTATGAATATTTAATGATGTTCAGTTTTCAGAAGCGGATGTTTTATTTTTGTTAACTTTTGCTTTATTCCACTCTCCAAAAGTCTTTTAAGTCTGAGCACTCAGATATTTCTAGAGTAAATAACTGCACTGCAATCATCTGAATGCACCAGGAGGTAATTTGTTTGACCCCCAAAACCTTCACATATCTTGATCTGTGAACATTAAGTCATAATTCTTACATCTCTTACACTTAACAGCCAAGATTTTAGTAACTTTATTCATGCAGAGTAATAACTTGGTGCACTCTGTGTGTACACACCAAATACATCTCTGTGTAAAAAAGGATGTATAGGTGGGTATTTCCATGTCTAATTATATGTCCATACAAAATACACTTCAGTAGCAAAGTAAAGCAGAAAAAAATAAAGAAACTACAGGCTGAAGTTGCACATGCAGTCCACTGACAACAGAATGAACTGTTGGGGAAACTCCATTTCCTCCCATAGTCCTAAGGAGCCAGAATGGTGTTGAAAAAAGCACCTGGAACCTGAAAATTCCAAAAGAGCTTGTTTTCTTCCATTTATTATCAAAACAGAAAATTGCATCCAGCAATTTTGTATTAAAAACACCAACCCAAAACACCCACTTGCATGAGAAGTCAGAAGAAACAAGACTCTGGTATTTCTCTGTGATGAGAGTGCACACAGCTCATTTTCTTCTGCAAGAATCACCCCTGCTGTCAATGGAACAAATAAC
Source organism: Vireo altiloquus (assembly GCA_013396875.1). NCBI lineage: Eukaryota > Metazoa > Chordata > Aves > Passeriformes > Vireonidae > Vireo > Vireo altiloquus. Next base: position 229,647 of record VZRF01001492.1, read on the forward strand.
GAGATAAGTTTTAAACCTGTTTCAGCTGTCCAGGTGAGATATGGGGAAGGAAGAAGAAACCATGAAATTACCCACGAAGAGTCAATAACATATTATTTGACTTTGTAGGCTGAAGTAAACATCACTCAGGCTGTAATTGAATTAATGTAGCATTTTGGATAAACCAAATTTGTGCAGGATCTGCTGTTGCAGGAACCTCTGCCCCACAGTATTAAACCCAGCCTCCCTGGACTGCATTTTTGAACTGCTGATCAGGCTCCCTATGTGAACAGACAGCAGCCCAGCCCTCATCCCATCGACTTCCACTCCAATTCTCTGGGCCCCAGGTAAACCTACAGGTATGCATGTATCAAAAATGCTATAATAGTTCTTAAAGGAGGGCAAAACTTATCCTTGTTATTTATGCAAAAGAGAAGAAATAAACAATGACTAAAGCAGGCTGGCTAAGCAGGGTTGTTAGCAGGATTGACATGGGATTGCTTATACCCTTTGTTCTCCTAGGAGAAGGAATTGTGAACAAAGAAACAATCTATGATGTATTAACTACCTTTTAAAAAGGCATCCTCTACTTGTCAGGAATCATTCAACTATTCCTAAACTGGATATTATTCTCAGCCAACAAAATAAAAATGAATGGTATTGGTTAAGCACTGCTCTACCTCCCCTTCAGATTTCAGGTTATCACCTTCCCTTCTACAGGCCCTTGATCCCTTGAGAATGCCTTACAGCCTCTTGGATATCCAAGGATCATCATTTTAACATCTAATTATCCTTGTGAGCAGCCACTGTAAGCATCAGCAAACTTCAATAGAGCTTCCAAAGGACACTATGCAACACAGCACAGTTCATTTATATGAAGGTTAATTGGTCTTTCAGGAACTCATCCTATTTGCTAAAATAACATACAACTCTAGTGCAATAAAGTGATTTTGTTCCTTTGTCTCAAAGCTGAAAGACTTAAAAAGCTGGCTTCTCTCTAGGGCAGGGGAAGCATCCAGGGCATATTTGGCTATAAGTTTCACACTTACGTTGTTCAACAGACGTTTAAAATGGATTTGCAGACCATAAAGCTGATTATTCACCAGCGCTCTGTGACCAGGCCACGTCTCAGCAGAGTTTTAAAGGGCAGTTTAATAAATAGACATTAGGAGATTCTTAACAAGAAATTGCACTTTTGGGTTTAACAGGCACTTAATTGAGTAGGCCAAAAGAACATTCAACTAACACTACACAACTACTGGAATGCACCATGTCTCCAGAATAATATAGGAAATGTCTGCTGTGGTCTTTGTTTTGAGCTGCAGCACAACCATATTTAACTTTTATCACAGACACAGTTAGGTCTTTAAACCTTTTATCAGAGCCTGCCTCCCAGACAAGAGATCTGAGATAGGAATTTTCATCAGAATTCACTTAAAAGAAAATCTGGAGTAACTTTACTGGAAGCACATACTTCATATGGGTGTTGCAGCACAAATAAAAAAGAAATGAGAACCACGTATTTTACTGTGCTCAGGGAAATATTCAAAATCAGGGCCTTGAACACAAGCAATATTTATGTCAGGAAGCAAAGCCACTCTATATAACTGGAATACTTGCACTGAGAGCTGAGTTATATTACCCCTGTTCCATGTAAAATCAATTGTCCTTCACACATGTGGCCAACAGGCTTGGAGATGGAGACTTTTGGGGAAGTTACCAGATGCTTTATCAGTAGTTTTAACAAGGATCAGTCTGTTCACCATCAGAATCTGCAGATTTGTCTAGAGTGACAAATTCAAAACACTTTTGATTAGGCAAAACCAGTAAGCTTGTTAATTCCCAGTGTGGTTGCTCTCATTTAGAATTAAAGTAGTTTGCACTTTTAAAATTAACACAAATGGAAGGGACAGTGCTTTAATTTAGACTACTTAGGAAGAAATTAAGGTAATTTGGATAAAGAATCTAAAACCCTCGAATGGATGCATCTCATTCAGAAATGACCCTCTCAGAAGCAAGAGGGAGAGAACTACAGGAGAGATCTCTCGCTCACTTCAGCATCTGAAAGAGGTGCTCAGAACTGCTTGCAAAGTTTGTCTGTGGAGATTAAGAAAATGTGTTGGTCTAAAATCAGGTATTAAGTGTTTCTATGTTAAGAAGTTCCAAAGATAAATGGATGTAGCGCAGATATTTTAAAAGTTGATAATACATGAGTGCTCAAAGTCAGAAGCAAATATTTAATTCTGCTGGAAAGCTGAAATACTTTGCTTGACATTGCTTTAATGTATGAGTTTAATTTATTTTACCAGTAGTTGGTAAACTCATACAATAAGCCAAAACTATATAATAAACCTAAATTTATAAACCAAAGGACATAAGTATAAGGAAAAGCAAAATGGTAATAGAAAAAAGAGAGCTTTTATGGCCTGATGACAACTAACCTCACACTTTGATCAGGCAGTTCTAATTCTTCTAGGACTGGTTAACATTTAGAAAGCATCAGTCCCAGGCTTGCATCTGGAAAAAAAATTAGCGTTAGTTTAGGAAATTCACTACCTATACTTATGAAATGAAGGCAGCAAGAAAGTTGAATTTATGGCCTCATATGCTAAAAAGAGCTAGAAACCAGCATTGCAAAACAGTAGCACACAGAGTTTTTAAAAAATATATTGCACAGCCACAAAATTGCTCATGTGAAAATGCTCAAAAACAACAGTGTAGGAAGAGAAATCCTGCCTGCTTCTCCACTGCTCTTTCTCCTCATTCTCTCAAACAGTCATTGCATCATCATGAATATGGGTCATAATCAATAAGAACATCGTAGAGCACACATTAAGCCCAGCTCTCTCCTCTCCAGGTTTGGTCCTGCTGCCACTATAATGACCAATGAAACTCACTTTTCATTTCACAAATTCAGAATCAAAACACAAATGTGACCCAAAAATCAAGATTTTCTGCAAGTTCTTCTGTGACAGCATTTAACTTCTAAAGCTTTCCAGAACAGAATAAGGATTAAACGCCACTAATGTCAGATACAGATGTGGGCATAAGTCTGAGTAAGTCTTCAAGGACACCAGCCTCTTTGTCCCAATGGTACAGAGGTACCTAAACTATTTCAAGGCTTTATTAATGAAGAGCCTAATTTTGATTTATTAAAAGAGGTGCTTACTTAAATACATGAGTTTCTCATCTACTGCCCCAGAATAGGAAAGCATGTGAAGGTTTATATACATGTGGGGTGAAATACCTCCATGCAGTAAGTGGTGACACCTCTGGTGCCACCATTAACCACTCACTGCAAGGAGCACACCTTCCTACCTACAGGGAAGCAGAAAGGAAAAAAAGCCAAAGGATTTATTTCTTTGCACCACAAAACCTGTTTGACAGTTCAGCAGTCACCTGGAATCTCGGGGCAGTTAATGCAAGACCAGGATCTCCACCTGGAGCTCTCTGTTTCTTCCGGACTCTCTGCGATCTCATAGGTTGTGACAAAAGGAAAACGAAAACAGGGAAAACTCAAAATGCATCTGCAACACAGTGGAAACAAATCTTTCCTTTTATCCTGAGCATTTTCATTAAACCCCTTTGTGTTCTGTGTCTTCGAAAACAATGTAAAAGTACAACTTTAAGATATTTTGACTTCATTGTCCAGCGCTCAAAACCAGCTGAGAGGACAGACTGAAGAAACTGTGAATGGAATTGCAGATCCCTTCGGCGTGCCGAAGGAAGCGCCCAGCCGTGCAGAGTGACACCAGCAGTGCCTGTAACGCTGCGGGAAAAAAGGGGCGGCGAGAAAACCATTTCGCCACGAGCAAATGAATGAGTATTAAAACACCGTCCCGGGGAGACGCTATCGGTGACAGCCCTTTGAAAGGACGTCAGCCGTGACACTGCGGGGCAAAGCCGCACTGCCTCCTCCTCATTAGCGGTGTTGGAATAACCCAGCGAGGGCTCATCGCTTCCCAGAGCAATGCCGGGTTCCTGCGGGATGCTGCTGCTGCTGCCACGGCGCTCCAGCTGCAGCACGGCGTTCCCAGAGCCCACTGCCCACAGGGCATCGCACAGTGACCCTCCCCGCGCTCCGGGTACGGTACATTGTCTTATGTAAGAGGGGAAAAATAGCAAGCGCCAGCAGCTAAGCGAAACAGGAAGAAAATACGTCAGATAACGTTGACAAAGTGCAGTTTAAACAAAGGTGGTTAAATAGGCAGCATCAAGTGCCTCCGCCCCAGATTTTGGAGGCACTCAGCACGCAGCTGGCAAGACGACTTCGGAACGGGAGCGTTCGAGGCGCTGGGAGGGACGAGCCCCGGTGGGGCCGCCCCCGGGGCGGTGGTGCCTGAGGGGCCCTGAGGAGGTGCTGGTCGCTTTCCCCTATAGCGGGCACGGCCGCGGGGGTGGGCCCGGCTGTGCTGTGCCCCCGGCTGTGCTGTGCCCCCCTCACTGCCGGGGGGCCGGGCAGTGCTGTGCTGTTTACCCCCCACCGCCGGGCAGGCCGGGCAGTNCGCCGGGCAGGCCGGGCAGTGCTGTGCCCCCCTCACCGCCGGGCAGGCCGGGCAGTGCTGTGCTGTGTCCCCCTCACCGCCGGGCGGGCCCGGCTGTGCTGTGCCGCCCTCAATGCCAGGCGGGCCGGGCTGTGCTGTGCTGTTTACCCCTCACCGCCGGGACACCCCGCGGAGCCTCGGACCACCCCCCCGCAGGGCCCGCCCCGGCCCGNGGGCCCGCCCCGACCCGCGGGAGGTACTCACCGGCCGCGGGCAGCGCCGGGCCGGCTCCCCGCACCCCGCGGGGCGAGGGGGCCTGGCCCAGGGTTCCGGGTGTGCCCGTGCTGGAGAGGCGCCCGCTGGTCCCAGGCGTTGCCCCGGCCTGCTGAGGGGAGCCCGGCCCGCGGAGCGAACGGCCCCGCTCCCGCTCAACCCCCCGGGGCACGGCGGCCACAGCCCGGGCCGGGCAGCGCCTGCTGCTGCTCCGCCGTTGGAGCTCTCAGCGCTCCCGAACCGGCACCGCTTCAGCCCAAACGTGCCTTCTTCGCTCGGCTGAAGGTATCCGTTCTTACAGAAAATAGAGTAAGGTGACACGTAAAACTTCTACAAAGATCTGTGCAAGTGCGTAAAGTTTTCGCTTGTGAATCGCAGACAAGTTTTACTGAGTAGTTTGCCGTAGATCACCATGGAAAGGCAGTCCTCTTACTCATGGAGACAGAAGGGTCAGAGGTATTGGAATAGGTGTCTGGGAGTATGTAATGGCTTGGCACATCGTAGGAAGTTTCTAAGCTTGTAAATGCGAGTTGTGAGCATCTGTCTGCTTCGTAACTTGCTCTCTCAGGTGTAAGAAAAAATCAAGTAATACACAAATCAAAATGTTACCAGCTATCATGCAGGAAATGTGATGCACGCTGAAGGGAAGTATGTGCAGGTTATGTAATTTAATATACTTCTAATAAGAACCCACATAAATTAGTCCTGATTTTTAAATAAACACCCAGAGCTTGTGTTCTAAGCCATTAAAAAAAACATTCTGTTTTCACAAGCACAAGGAATCTGTGTCTAGGTATGGTATCCATGCAGGTGTGCCCACAGGTACCTGCCAACGGCTGTGTGCGCTTCAGCAGCACAGATCTGCTGGTGTCTGCTTTACCTGCCTGGCCAAAGCAGGCACCTGCCTCACCCGAGGTGGGCGTTTTCCCATGTTAATGCTTGGTGAAATCGATCCAGCCTTTGTGTGCTGAAGCATGGAAATACACAGTTAAAACATGGAAACCACTTCTCCCCAGCACTGTAGTGATAGTTGATGGTGGAAGTTAGGGTTTTGATTTCAGTTCTCTGTGACAATGAGGTGTGTGAGGATATAAAAGAGTTGTGTGCATTCCAAATTAGGCACAATAAAACTGCTGTGGATGTTCTATTTTTTACATACTAACTTCTCTGTTGGTTTACAATTCTTGAGATTTTTGTGCTACCATAATAAATTCTGACTCATTTCGTATATAAATCCAACAACACTGTCCTGGAAAGCAGGAACAAGTTACATCCAATCACTTTTATTACAACATTACAAAAATTACCCAAAGTATCTTTTATTTATTCTGTTGTCCTTTCAGCTCTGAAAATGGTGTGATGCTTCATACCAGGACTACAGAACTTGATGTTTGGAAAGTGGGAATATACCTGTTTTTTCAAATGGTAAAATGTTACTCTAATATCAATGAATCATGAAATACCACAACCTAAAAATTTCACTGATCAGAGGCTGAATACTCCTGTCATGAACCTCATCCATTCCATATTTGGAATTAAAAAAAAAAAATTATTAACATGTAATGATGACTCAAAACTTTCTCTAATTTGAAATGCCAATGCTGCTGTGCTAGAAAAGGCCCAGAGGGCAGTGAGTTGTATAAGTGGCAAAGAATTCACAGAAAAAGACGAATAATACTATCTTTTACCCTTTTTGTTTTTAGTCTCTTCTTAGCATTTAAAAGAATCTCATATTCTGCTTCCTGACAAGTTTTGCAGAGTCCAAGTTAGGGAGTAACATTTCTAAAGAGGCCACTTGATAGAGGAGTTAAGACAGAAAATTTGCTCATCATTTTATGTTACAAAATGTCATGGAGATGCCATAAATTTAAAAGCCAAGCACTACGTATCCAAATTAGTACAGAATGGTACCCGGTACATGTAAAATTAAAGTTTGCAGTTCTGTATTAATGTCAATAGTCTTTAAAATGTATTTGGTCAGTCATGACACGATGTGGAATTTTAAACAGAACTCAGCTTTGTTAGTGGAGCCTTGTCCAGCCTAGAGATTCATTCCAAGACCTAATTCATAGGCACAACCAAGAGCATCTCCCTGCTGAAAGGAATTCACCAGGTGACATTAGAAAGCTCAACAAAGAACAGAAATGTAACCAGCAATCCCAAAACCTCCCAGTGTTATTAAGGATGCCATTTTATTTTCATGTTTGCTCTAACTCACAGTGAGCCCATGCGTTTATCAGAGCGAATTTACATTCTTTGTTCCTCAATATAGACTTGCAGAACAGGAGGTTCATCTGTAAGATATACACAGGAAGCTCATCTGTAAGTCCTGTTACTGATGGGGCTTTTTGTCTGATATTTAGTAAGAATGACACTCTTCCTTGGCAAAAATCAAATAAAAAAACTGTGTCAAGCAATCATGTATACTTGCATTAGTAAACATAAGCCTTCAAATGTCGTGAATGAATAATCTGAAGGAATAACTATGCATCATTTTGTCTGTTATTCAAAGACTAATTAGGCATAAAAGTAATAGCATAGGAGTAAGCATCAAAAATATAGTTAGCACATAAAGTTATAAAGGCTCTCTGTGATTAATAATATCACTGATATTCTTTGTAAGAAAATTGATTTTTGAACGTAAAATGAGATCTGTATATTTTCTGCATAGACAAAATTCATGTGGCTCTTCATTAACCTAGGATCAGCAGAGATGAGACAGATGTGGGGGCGGAAGAAGAACAAAATCTTGCAAAACTAATTTGTTGCACTGAAAATGAATAGAAATAATAGCCTTGCAATGACTAATAATTTTCTTGAGATAGAGAGTAATAACCTTTTTAATGTCCCAATTCTAGAAAATGCTTATGTCTCTGTCGTTTCTCTACATAATAAAAATAAACACAGTAATAAGTTTAGCACAATATTCCATTGCCACATTAAAGATACAATAAAGAGTTTTTCTGGAACCTGAGCAAAACTTTGTTAGCAACAAACTTTAAGGTACTAATAAGCCTCACAGATCATGCCACTCTTTGGTACTGATCTTCCATAACAAATCTATTCCGTTCCTCACTTCATGAATAAAAAAGGTGTCAGAAGACCACACCATCCCCAGGAGAACATGCTCTTTGTCCAAGTTATTGAAAGCTGTAAATAGGCTCCTGAAGTCAACTTTCATGGTGTTACTGATACACTAGTCTTGATTTATATTTACATGATCATCACTAAAAACAAGTTTAGGCATGACTAAAGTAAGAGATAAAACCCTGGAATCTGTTTCCAGTCAAAGTGGCATTATTGTGGGTGACTTTGCAATATTCTAATATATGATTTCTAGGGAAGCTGAATATTTGTTTTTGAACACTAGAAGCTACTTGCAGCAATGTTTCTTTTAAGCTTTTTAATAAAATTAGAGATGTGTCAAGAAAGTAAGAAAAAACCCTCCTAGAAAATCTTGGTTCTTTACAAATCTCTGACAGCTTAAGTTTGTGCACATTTTAACTAAGGAAGGAAATAATTCACATTCCTGTAGTTTTCATCTGTGCTTTCCAGCATGGTCCCATGTACTCACAATGAGTAAATCCCAATGGAGAAAAGCTGCATGCAAGTTATCACAATAACATTGTCTTATTTATATGACTTAAACATACATTTATTTTACATATTTATTCTCCTGCTGTCTATTTCATCACTACTCTTAAGTGCCAAACAAGTAGAGCTGCTTTTTGTTAAGGTTTGCCGATATTTCTATTATACTATTTTTTTTTTTCACTTAAGTATAAGTTCTGAAATTTCTAGAAGACAGGGTCAGAGTTGTAAACCCTTCAGGGACTTGTGAACCTAAAGAAAAATTGAACCCCTAGTGAGTTTGAAGGAATTAATATTCAGCCATACAGCTCCAACCTTATTCTGTGTCATATCTAAACTTGTTTTCTGAACTCCATTTAGTGCCAAATTTGCTGTCTGGTGCCAGACTAATTCGCTGCCAAATCATATATGCTCTCTTGTCACTAGCAGCTGGCTTTTTCACAAAATGTGTATTGAACTGAAATGAGAAAATAAACATTAATCAATAAGCATTTGAGCGAACAAATGAAGTTTTATTACTATGCTATTTTTCTTTGATTTAGCAACTACCTTATGATTACACAAATCTCACCTTGCAGTGCTCACACAATCAATGTTTCTACATCACACCCAAGAAAAGCAGTCTTTCACAGAGTTTGCCAAACCAATAAATTGCCAGTGTAATTTATTTTCTCATTTGAATGGATTAATCTTCCAGCTATTACAGATGTCCTTAAAAATCAGGATGCATAATATAATCCAATGTATTCAATAAAGCTATTTTCTAGAGAATGTTGTCTTCACCAGAGGGGCTCAAGTCGGAATTTAAAAAGACAGTCCACCACTTTATATTCCTCCTCTTGTTTGACTGCATTTTGTGTTTATTTCATATAATGAAGTCTTTGAATCAAATATAAAACAAACCTTCCTGTCAAACCCATGAATATAAATCAGAATATGACATGCTAGGACCTGTAAGCATTCCTATTATTCATGTGTGCTCGTGAAGATAATTTTGGTGCTGCTGAATACGGAAATATTTAAAAGGAATTAGGAACTGAAGGGGAGGCAGTCTGCAATGGCAAAGTGCCTGTTGGAAGTTCAGCCCCTCTCTGACACTGCTGCATCTTGGCAATAGGGAGGAATGGTGGTGCCCTTTCAGGTCTGAGGTACAGCTCTGCCAGTTTAGATTGCCACGAGATAGGTACATCCTGAGCTGTCAGTGAGCATCATAAAAAATGTTGTGAAATAATTTAATGAAATGTTTAATGAATATGCAAATGTCAGCCAGGAAGAGAACTCATATTTTAATTTGCTGATTCGGGTGAAAGAATAAATTACCGAAAATAGAGGCAGGAGTGAGCCATCTGTGAATTCACCCCGAGGGAGGAGGAGATGAAAATGTTCTGTTCACTATCTCATTAGAGGACATAATGCCCAGGGCACCTTGCCTGAGGCCAAATGTATTTCTTCATCTATGAGATAAGAAACTTCTATGTCCTGGCTGTGTGTGTAATATAGCTTGGCTCCTTCTGTGTCCTTCCACAGAAAACATTCTGTGTGTTCAGAGCTCTCCCAAGAGCAAAGCTGCAAGACGTGTGGGCAGGGGAGAGGGGAGGGCTCAACGAAAGCACAGCTTCTGTGCAGCTGGTAGGACAATTTCAGGCTTGGCTGGGTTTGTGCTGGGAGAGATTTTAAGGAGAGTGTGAATGTCCTTCAGCCATCCCAGATGAGGAGGAGGCAGTGAACGTCAGCAAACCCATGCTGGGTTTAACCACACCAGTCCAGCACATGATGCAAGCCTGTGCACAGCCAGGAAAGCTATCTACAGGTGCTGGGACACTGATCCCCAGACAGCTGTGGCAAACTTAATTAAACCCTTGAGTGGCTTTTGGGCTGTGGTCATCTTCCCCTTACATGTCTGATGCCTGAGAGCACTTTGGGGCTGTTGATGGAGGCTGAATTACTGAGTTCCCCCACTCCAAGCTTCTGAGAAACTAAGAGAATGCAAGATATGTAATTTGCTTCCTCTGATATTATGTTGTCTTCCTTCCAGCAAGATTACTTTTTTTTAAATGAGGGCAGGGTTAGGTTACTCGTGCCCAGTGCAACACAACAGGGTCATATTGAGATGCTTCACTAGGAAATTTGAAACAGATCCTGTCATGGAGAGTGGTTTAATTATCTTGATGTCATTACATAACATAATCATTACTGAAGGCAAATCTGAAAATAGCAAAGTAATATTGTTCAGATGCGGAACAGTCAGGTATAAACTGCAGATGAGTTTTCAAATAGCTTGTAAACTAGATTACCTGAATGGGAAGTAAAGTCTGTGTGGGAATCATCAACGGGTTATAATAAAATGGCCTGAACCCTGAGGGTTTAGGGTCTATGATTTCACTTCTTAATTGCTTTTCACAGCAAGTGGTTCATGTTTAGCTGGAGTAAACTGCACATTAATACTGATGGAGAACAATTAGGTGACTAAGTACCACTTTGCAATTCTCCAATTCACACCAGAAACAACGGAGCCCTCTAACCCAACAGGTATGTTTTCCTCTTTCCTTTCTTAACCTATACTTCTTTTCCTCAAATCCCAGATATAAATTATGAAGAGTAAATATGACAACATGGATTTCAAAGCAGCCTGACACAGAGTAAAAGCTGTAATTGGTATTAGGTGTGCTCCAACTGCTAAGGAAAAAAGTGAATTATTATCATGAACAGCAACCAAACTCCAACAGAACAGCCCAGTGTTAATGGAAGCAGAAATTTAACTTGTAACATGCAAATTTGTTATACTCTTGATTTCCATATACCATAAGAGAAAGCCCAGCTTTCAAAGCAAAAGCCAGCCCAGCTGAAATGTATTAGCTGTCTTCTGCAGAACCACTAATCAAAGCTGAAATGTAACTTTGAACTGACTTTGCATCGTGAAATAATCCTGGCAATCAGAATTTACGAAGAAGCTATGAAATAATGTTCCATCAAATGATTAAAATGTATTGTTTGGATGGGATGGAAGCTATGGGAAGAGGGATATATAGTATAATTAGAAAAAACAGTGGAGCAGAACATAATAGTCCAGTGACAAATCTGTAGGCTGGGAAGTGCACACCAGAGCAATGTTTGGATTATGCAGCAGTAACAACAATAGGAGCTCTGCAGCACAATTGCCTCTTCTCAGGAAACGAGACTGAGAAAATTAATTTGCTCAAATGCATAGTTAATAAAATACCTGATGCCTCTGGTGAAGTTTTCCCAATTGATTCTTCACAGAGTAACAGAATGAACTAACTTCCATTTCCCCCAGTGGAGAGAATCATTCAGACAATGAGCATGAAGTTAAAATTAAGCTAAAATAAGTAAGATAATAGCACAGATTTCAAACAGCTTGTGAATGACATGTTTAGATTAGATAATAGGAAAAAATTCTTAACTGTGAGGGTGGTGAGACACTGGCACAGGTTGTCCAGAGAAGTTGTGGGTGTTCCAAGCCTGGGAGTGTTCAGTGCCAGGTTGGATAGGGCTTGGAACAACCTGGTCTAGTGAAAGGTGTCCCTGCCCATGACAGCAGGCTTGGAACAAGATGATCTGAGGTCCCTTCCAACCCAGGCCATTCTATGAACATTAAAAATAGAGTATTTAACTATTAATTATGCCTTCTCTACCATCCTCCAGCAGTTCAGCCATGAGGTTTCATCAGCTTGGACCAGCACAGGCAGCTGTGTGCAACTGAGGGTACCCATGTGATGCTGCACAGGGAGCTGTTGGGCTCAAATTATATTTAATTTTAGAAAATTGGATTCCAATTATAAATTTTCATCTGGCTGATGCTTGACTTGTAAAGCCTTGAAGCATAAGTGCAACCTCTTAATAATTCTAATACTTTCTGTGAAAGCACTGAATTTGAACACAGTGTAGGGAATATACTGGATTTCAATGCCTTGCCATACTTTTCACTTCAGATATTTCAAAATACAGCTTAAGTAACGACATTTACTTCTCAGGTGAAATCCACTGAACTAAACATATTAGAACTTTGCTAAAGTTTGTGATAAAATTTAGGAAAACACCATAGATGTTAATGGTGGGGAACATGCTGTCCAAGTATATTGATGAAGAAGTATCTCTCACCCTCTTTTCAGACCTGAAAGGAGTCATTCCATTATTTTTTTCCTCTTGCAAGTCAACAGAGGGAACTGAAAAGCTCAAAATTAATTATTTCTTTCCTACTGTGTAAGTGCTAAGTTAGGAAGTGCACATCCTCCTGAGAAGCAGAGAAACATAATTTAATGATGGTTCTTTGAAGGGAAGTTTCTTAATGAGGAAGTGAGCACAGAAACTGAGCTGCTGCTCCAAGGGTGAATGAAATGCTAGATTTCATTTTTATTGTAGATCATCTGTATTGATGGCTGTCCCCAACTAGGTGCTGACTTCAACTTTTTCTAATCTCATCACAGCAGGAGAAAATAATCATAAGCTAGCCATAACTTCTTTTTTAAGTCAGCAGTCAGTCATGGAAAAAGCCCCTGTCACTCAATTTCTTCAGAGCAGCTAATAAAAATATAGATTTTTCCTTTCTCAGGCAGCAGAGATGATCAGAAAGAGACTAACAAAAGAGAAAATGCCCTCAGCAAAATGGGGCTGGAGAAATTCTATTCCCAGTTGCTGACAAACTACACATTAAATTTGTCATTTCTTTCCAAAACCCTCGAGACAAAGTGTTTTTCAGTAATTTACTTGAAAGCTGTTAATTTTTTTTTTTTAAAAAAAGCCTAAATGGACAAGACATAAGTAATGACATAAAATTCACGTTGATTTTTAAATGAGGTTCCATTAATTTTATAGTTTTGTGTGAATTACTGGATTTAATCCTGTTTTGGTTTTTGTGGGCTTTTCTTCTTCTCCAAGCAGATCTTTCCTTTTGCAAGCAACCAAACCTAAGATGCTCTGCATGGCCCTTGGCTGCTGTGCCAGCTTTCAGTGATGTTAGCTTAGTGCAGAACCTGCCTTCCCCAGTGCTGGAGTTCCTAACAATTCTCCTCTTGCAAATCTCACCCTGCAGGTTCTGGGGGCAACCCAGGCTGAACTGCCCAACAGGGACACACCAGAGCAGCTGCCTCAACTCAGGAAACTCCGTGGTATCTCAGTATTAGATGATGCCTGTGTGGAAAAGGAGGAGAAGCTACGTGGCAAAGCAGGTAGCCATACTTCCATGGTATTTTTCTGGTTCTGCAGTCTACTAAGCACCTCTTGGGACCAAATCCTTCATAAGCGACTTCAGCATTTGTTGTAGTGGATATTAGCAAGCACTCGGTATGGGTAATTATTTCTGCTCCTCTTACAGAGTGTAGCTGTAGGTTCTGAGCCAGTGCATTCCCACAGCATTAACATGAGCAGATAAAGATGATTACACACATTCTCCCTTCATGTTGAACTCCCTATTTCATCTCTGTTTCGTTAAATACAGCCTTTGAATGCAGAAAAAAGTAATTATCAAATGTGTCACAGGCATGCTAAAAATAATTTTTCTAGCACACAATAGCTGGGTAGATAGGTTAATTTGCCTAGGCAAGATCTCTCCTGCTTTTCATCTTGACTGCAGAGCTGCTTCATTTGAAATGCATGTTTTCATCACTTCCATTGTAGGCTTCACCTGAAAAATTGTGTCACTGTTGCATTTTATAATAAAGTTAGACATGAAGCTTTGTACATATTTAATTAGTTCTCCTTCCAAATTCAGGTGGTTAAAAAGCACGAGGAAGGTCTGAATGTGCTCTTGTCTGACTTTGGCTGAACAATGTCAGTGCTTTGGGAGTGACAGAAGTTTCACACCTCCGAGAGCAGCAGCTCACCTGAGCTCTGTACGTGCTTCACACATCCCTGACGATTCCCAGTGACACTCTGCAAGAGCCAGATCAAATATAGCATTTGTTTCCCTCTTTTCCAGTACAAACACCTTCAGCTTCACAGTGCAGCCCAGGCACACGGAGCAGGGAAATGTCATAAGCTCAGTAAGTTCCTGCAGTAACATGATGCCTGCTGTCCTTGCTTGAACTACCAATCAACCAGACAAAGCAACTTAAAGCATGTCCCACTACAATTCCTGGCAAAAGTATCTGGGATGAAAGGATGTAATGCTGCTAGTTCAGCTGAGAGACCAGGACAAAACATGATTGTGCTGGGCTGTGAAATTTGAATCAAAAGGACTTTTTTTTGCTGGTTTTGTTTCAGAAAGAGGTTAAAAAGATGTATTTGCTCTACTAGATTGCCTAGGTAATTGTCCAATCTCCTGTTAAAAATTTATGCAGAAATGTAAGAGTCATAAACCCCTGAATAGTTAAGATTCAAGAAAATGAGATGACTGATGCTTAAGTAGGTTTGAACAGGTAGAATGGTCATTTTGAGTCATTTGGCTGATTAAGAAAGCATCCAAGGAAGAATAAACCTCAGTTCAGAATTTTCAAGCATTTTCAAATAATTGCCTGGCAGGGACCCAATGAGCTATGCCTTGGATTGTTAACCAGTACATTTTTATGCATGTGTGAGTGAACAACTTGTAGTTCTCAGCTGTTACTGAAATATTCATTCTTCCTTTAAAACCAGACAGAGCAGTGGCTGTTGTGAAGCAGATACTGTCAAATTCAGAGGTGTTCAAATGGCAATTGCCATACATGCTATGTGAGAAATAACTCACAAACTTTCCTATCACCCAAACAGATCAGCACCAATACTTGCTTTCTCTGTTCCAGCAGCAGAAGGGTGTGGGAACAAACCAATGAACTCTTGGATGAAAGTGAGGGTGAGGATTCTCACTCTCAGAGCCTGAGAGTCAGTTTGAAAAACAACATAAGCAAGGCTGGTTGGCAATGCAAAAGCCCAGAGAGGTGGCAGAGAGAGTATTTGTCTTGGTACTGGGAGGATTTGCCCGTGGGATGGGCTCCTGCTGAAATCTGGGTGATTCCCAGCACAACCAAAACAGTGAATGCTACACAGCTGTTCCTCTTGGATGCAAAGCATTATTTGTGTCTGTCACCTGCAGAAGCAAAGGGCAGGGCTCTGACTAAGCCTACAGATTTTTGTCTCTACTCAAGGCTCAAACTCCCATTGCTTGCAGTACGACTCCTGACATGCTCCAGGGTGGATTTGCTCTCAGATCACAGCCCTGCACTGTACTTCACAAAAGACATTGATATCTCCTTGTCAGAAGTTACACATGGTATCAATAGGTCATTTCTTAGGTTGAGTATTTTTGTGGGACAAAATTAAATCAGTATTCCTTTATCTTCTCTGGTTGTCTGCCAAGAATGGAAAAAAGATTAGGGTGTTAATTTTAACCTAAAAACACTAGAAGCTACCTACTTCTACTGCTGTAACTGAACATGTTGGCACTTCAGTCTTCACTCACAAAATGGGGATGAAAACAGATTTTCCTTAACCAATCATTGGCTTTGTCACTTCCCCTTTCATTGATCTATATGGTGCTCATTTATAAACATCTTTGTTGCTGAATCTATGTCCTTCCTCTAGTGATAGAGCAGAATGATTTAGCATATTTTCTTCAGGTGCTTTACTAATTTATACCTACGCTGGGCAAAAAGTGGCTACAGGAATAGCATCCTTTTAGCACCAGTTTTTAAAGATGTAAAAGAGGAGCTTGAACTTACCTGTAAAAACGGCAAGGTGTGCAAACCATGTCAAAAAAAAAATTACAAATAAGAGAAAATTGTTACTCCTTAACATGTGTAGGTTTAAGAAGTAAAGATTCTGATCCCTACATAAGGATCCAAAAACTCTTCCACATAAATTAAGTTGGAGAAAACAAACATTTTGCATTGTACCATAAGCCTGTTCAGCCTAATTTGTGTTCACTGCTATGTGTTAGCCAAGATTTTGCCTTACCCAGCTATTTATAATCATTACAAATATTCCATGATAAGGCTTTTTCCATAGAAGTGATTTATAGTATTTATATGCTAATTGAGAAAACTGAACATAAATTTGAATAATAATGAAATTAAATAGCATTTTCACTATTAAGCTATCAACTGTGGGCAGCAATTCACTTTCTACTTAGGACTTGCCAGATTTTCCTTGAAAAATATTAACTTGGTTATTGAAGGACTTTATTACTACAATAAAATATATTAAGCAATATCTATTAAATCAATAACTTAAAACATAATTTAAACTCTGGTTCTAGATATGTGAAAATTATTCCAAGAAGCAGATGCAGGGCTTTGCTTTGCACTGAATTTGCATAACTTATGTAACAAAATAGTTTTAGAGAGTCCAGTAAAGTCAGGTTTCCAGGCCTCTGTGCAGATTCACTGATTTCAGCCCTGGTGAACACTTGAGGAATCCCAGAGCCTCCCAGGGAAATTGAGAGTATGGATGAAGAGATACTTGTGGAGCACTGATACAAAGCAGCTTGAGCTCCAGCACCCTGGCTAAGCTGCATCCACTTGAGGAATTCACACCCTTCTGAATTCACCACTTTTCCTCCCTTGGTTCTTCTAGGCCTCAGAGCAAACAAAGGCAGTATCAGTTGAGTGCAACCCACCCCCATGCACTCATCTTCATTTCATCAGGCAAAACTCTGCTAATGTCATTGGAAACACTCCTGGTAACTTTAATGAGGTCAGCACCTCACCCCAATAGATATTAGCTTTAACAGCTCTATGGTGGCAAATTGATTTTTGATATTTCTGGCATTTTCCCTGCTGTTTCCCTTCCAGAACTACTATTCAGTGTTCTGTATTGTTAACTTGACCTGTCTTTCTTGTGCCTTTTGTCAGGGAAGTACTTTGGTTTTGTACTATAAGAGGAGACCGGAGCTTCAATCTGTAATGAGCAGTTCATTCTGGACACCTTCCTCCTATAAATGACTTTAGGATTTGAACATATACACTAAGATGTCATTTTATCAGAGTATTTACTATTTTTCAAATATTTCTCTCAGTAACACCACTCTTGTTCAGTGAAGACGCATTTACCTTAAACGCAGCATACCCAGGTGGAGTTGAGTGTTTCTCTCAAAGCTTTCTCCTATAAGGAGGAAATAAACAGCAGCAGAAAAAACTTCACTAAACAGCTGACATGGAGCTGCCAGCTGAGGTGTTTGTCCAGCTGAGCAGGAGGTCCAGCCTGGTCCAGCCCAGCTCACAGCATTCTCCAGATGCTTCCGAGAGGCAGCTCATTTCCTACCCCATTGGCACCTTGCTACAGCATCTGCTCAGAGACAGGAGTAGAACACAAAAAGAGAAAACATGTTTGCACATGACTTGGACAAGAAATCATAATGCAAATTCCCCGAGGTCAGGAAGCGTGGCCAACCCACAGCAGTGCACAACCTGTTACATTCATAATGCAGGTAACAGTGCAGCATAGAATGATCTGAGCTAGTTTTAAACCGTATCAATGGCTCTAGATCCCTTTAAGCATTTTAAGAAGGTAAAGTGCCTTGAAATTAAGGCTCTAAGCATCCACTGCAAGTTCCCCAAACTGCTCTTTCCAATTTTATCAGGTACAAACATTAATAGCTGCCAGATGAAAAATGCTACTGAGATAATCAATAGGCCTGAAGCAGACAGTGCATGGAGCCTATTCTGACCTTTCAACAGAGATGGCCTGTGTAGTCTAGGTCTCCAAAAAGCCTGATGTTCTCTTTCCCCAAAACATCAGATGCTGTGGTGATTCAAAGGATGCCATAGATGAACCAGAACTCTTCATTACAACTTCCTTCTGCACATTTGTAACTCTTCTGTTTTGGCCTTACCAGTTTGAGTACTTCACCTACAAGCTCATTGACTGCCCAGTTCCTGCTGGAAAACACAGGCTAAATAAATAACATAGGTTTTTTTTTCTCTCCTCAGTACAATTTTTTACTCTGGTGTGAGCCATCTGAAATATTGAAGAACTTTAACCAAAAAAACCCCAACACTGACATATGTTTAATGACATGAAAGTGTTGTGCAGAGGGGATAAGTACACAGCCCCAGGACTGCAACAGCTATGAAGATGTAATATCAGTGTAAGCAAAGAGAAAACCCTGTAGGCAGACTTCCCATACTTATCTCACAGAATAACTATTGCTTCAGAACAACTCCAAATTTACTATCATATTCACAAATAACATAAATCCCAAAGCTAATGGCTGATTCCAGGCACTTACATTTTAATAAGTGCATGGCACAGGGCCATGTTCAAATCTGTCTATCTAATCATGGTTTCTATGCATAAAGCACACAAAAGTGTATGAGATTGCTGAGCTAAGAATGTTGAAAATGCCATCCTGGGCAAATCCCTTAGTGCAAATTAACAGTGAAAAGCCTTTATTGATGTCCTATTAGATACAAATTTTCTATGCATCATTAAATGAAATTCTTCACAGAAGACAAAGGTGCATGTTTTTCTAAAGATTTCAGTGAAAGAGAAACAAAGACTTTACTCTGTAGCATCCACCTGGCAACCAGACCAGAGATGAAGCAATTGTCTGAAGTATTTTAAGACTGCAAGTCCTGTAATCATGGAAACATCTGAAGCAGACCTACACATGTTTCCTCTGAGGCACCTTCTCAGGGTTGCTCAGCCACTTCTGTTGCTTGGTTTGGCTCCATTCATAGATCCTGCTTCTCTAGAGATGGGGGACACATTACTGCAATTGATCATCAAGCTTTAAGTGCCATTTCAAAAAATTGGGCAGTGCTCTGAGGGTGTCATGAAAGAAAGCTCTTGGAGTGAAGTAGCTCTTGCTGAAGAGCTCTCAGAACAGGAAGAATTCACTGCTTGTTTTTTGGATTCTCTGCTTTAGTTCTTGAATGTCAACAAGAGGAAAACCAAAATTATTATATAAAAGCCTGCAGAGTGGATTCACATAATCATTAAAGTGTTTAGATTTTCAGAGCAGGGCTTTTTAAGGATGCCAATTTCAGAAACTGAATTCTGCAACCTGTTATTGCACAGAGCATTGAAATGGAACTGAGAGAAACTGAAGCGTGAACAGGGAGGCAGCTGGAGGTGACCTTCAGGAAACTGGAAAGGACTGAATCACCAGGCAGGGAACCTCATTATCCATGCATTTCTTCAGGTTGTCCCAGGCACATTTACAAAAGACTGCTAAACTACCATATTTTTCCTAGGATGGTGTTAAGAAACACATGATTACATGGTGAATAATCATATTTTGTAAGTAATCACATGCCTGTACCATGGACATGGCTGGCTCTTTCCACCCTGTTGCAGAGAAGTGACCTATTTATTGCTTAAAGGGAAATAGGAGATGCAAACACTTCAGTCTGATGCAGAGGCAAAGTCACTTTCTAAGACAAGGGAAAGAGCAGAGACATTATGTAATGACATTATTTTCTGTTTGTTCTACTTTTCTATGGTGTCATCTGACAGCAGGAGTTGTCTGACAGCATTTGAGCAAAGCAGAATTCCAGAAAATGAAATGCAGGAATTCTGAGGTGCATCTAACTAACTCATCCACAGATGTTACACTGGGTAACAAAGCATTTCCCCTCAGATATCTGCAATGGCACCCTGATTTCATCACTTCAGTAAGAATTGACACTCGAATTCTCAAAGGAGCACTTCTCTTATTGTACACTCAATCTTTCTCTACTTACGATTCTCACATGCAAGTGGGACACTTTACAGTGCCATAAAAGTATGAAGATGTATTTGAGCTGAAAAATTTTGTTACACTGTATTAAATATTCTTTTATATCATAAAACAGGAATAGTGTTTGCCGACATTAGTATTTCTCCCATTTAAAACATATTTCACTTATGAGAAACTTTCTCATCATTTGGCAGATTTTACAAACCATGTAAGGAGAAAGTTGGAGACAGTTACAAAAGCTGCAGGACTGAGATCTTCAGGAGGCTGTCTTTTCCTTCAGTGACCAAGTAAATGGGACCTCAGCCATTGCCACAGCACAAATTATACCAGTTTTAGAAAGAGAAAATTGCATTTACTCCTTGGGTTGAGTCCATCTTACTATATAATGCTAGAAATACCTCTTTCACCAGTGAAGTTTTGACATTTATTTTCTTCCTCCCCTATTATCTCTATATAAAAGTAGAGCACTGAGCCCACATCTAGTGTCACTGGTGCATATATACTTACTGGCCATGATTTATAGATGGAGGGAATACATTCTCACCTTCATTTCACCATAAATCCAGTGAGAAGATAAGAATATACATGTAAATTGCCTGTGAATCAGAAAAGAGAAATCAGGATTCCTCTTACCACAAATACAGCCATGATGAACTAGTTCTTAAAACACTGTTCACATGTTCATTATGTGCTGCTGACCTCTATTCACATTCACCTGCCTGGGGTGTGACACACAAACAGGAAATATGTATGGAAAGCTTGTCTGAGGCTTTAACGATTCCATCTTGAAACTCTGATGGCTACTAAGCTGTCCATAATGTGCTATCATTGAGGAAATCAGAGAATAAATTTGTCTCTCCCTCATGCAGTGGAGATAAACTTGTCCAACAAGTAAACCAAAGAACTACAAGTATATATTTCTGGAAAAAGGATTGCTGTGGTACTGCATCTCTACACACTATGATTTTCTTAATAGCAAGCCTAACGCCAGAATATCCTTCAAATACATGAAAACATGCAAACAAATGTGTTTGAATTTCACCTCTGAAAGGATAGCAGTAGACAGACTTATTTTTGACGGAACATTGGCTTATGAATATTAGGGAAAGAGGTGCAAAAGCACTAAATTGCCAGTCCAAAACTGGTACATGAGAGACTCAGCCATCCACAAGCATCAGGTTTCTTCTTTTCTCCTTGAAAAGCTGTGCAGGGCTGCTGTTTCCAGACTAGTGCAGCTATTTTGTTTCCATGACTTTGCAAAAGCTTTCACATTTTCAACAGAGAACACATTTTTGTGCAAACAGAAGCAAGGAATTGTACTTGCCATTTGTTTGCAGGTTTTTGCATAACCAGTGCTTTCTGCATTGTTCCAGCTGTTACTGAAGATTGGTCATTGTTAAACCTGACAGACGTTTAGGGAAATTTCCCCTCATCTAATACAATGAAGATGGGCAGAAATTCAGAGCCTCAGCTGCTTTTCTGACTAAGGGCTCACAGAGTAGTTAAGGAATCAAGTTACCATTAAATCCAATAAAGTACAAACTCGGAAAACAGATTTTCTTCTGGCAAAAGACATTTGTTGTCATCATGCCAACAGCACCATCTCACCCAGGCATTTAATTACTGGGACTTTCAGCTCCACGAGATGGCTGCTGGAGTAGGAAGTCTCAAAGCCCTAAGAAACCTACAGAGACAACGTCCAGTGTTACTCAGCCACAACTCAGTGATGCCAGTTTGCTTCGTGAGCCGCAGAACCACTGAAGTTTGCTTCATCTCCCACAGCTGAGAGCTTAACTGAGGCTTTGGCAGAGAACTCCCTCCCTGGTGGCGTCTCTGATGCTCAGTCAGGTACAAACTCACCCTGTGTGTGAGGGTGTTCCCCTCACTAAAGGCACACCATGGAGATCCTTTGCCCAAACGCCATCTACTAGGAAGAAACTTATCTGACCATAATTTTTACTGTTGCCTCAGAGAGATTTGTCAGGAATTAGCCAACAGGGAGAGAAACAGATTGGGAGAGGTCATTTGAGAGACACGAGACAGACACTGTCAAAGATAATGGGAATTCATTAGTCTTTTTTCTTTAGAAGCCAGGCTAGAGACAGTGGAAAGCAGTACAGTTCTTTTAGTGTTATGGACAACAATATCCAACATGCACTATTTCATTTTCCGTTGACTTGCCCTCAGCAAAATGTTATCATCTTGACTGCATCAGTCACTTGTACAACAAAACAAGCACCAACATCAAGCCATCAGTAAGTGACTCTATAAAGCAAAGCCTCATGCTTTCCAAGACACCACTCAGTTAATTACTATTAACACATACCCTTTTCTAATTATCTGTCAGATTTAAAAATTGTCTGCCTCTGTATAGACAAGAACATTGGTGGCTTTATCATCCCTTCCCTGACATAACATTATTTAGGCCCCTGAATTGTACATTTATACAGCTTCCTATTTGTGTTGCTGAAGCAAATGCCTCTGGATGCACCTAAAGAGTGAGGATACTGCTGGAGGATAAGTGCTCTTTTAACCCAGCTGCTACACTTCCCTCTCCACCAGTGAACTTGGAATGTGTAAGAACAGTGCAAAAAGTAGCAAGAAGTGCCAGTTCTTTCCTAAAACAAACTTTCAATGAGCCTTAGTTGGAAACAGAAGCAGCAGCTACCTCTCCCATGGAAGCTGAACTGCATTTACAGCAGCCCCCGTGCTGCCTTCTCCAAGCCCGTCTGAGTGGGCTAATTATCCCCCTGTTTTTGAGAGCCAAACCCTAACCCAAACCCCAGTCCCAGGTGGCCAATAGCTCCAATGAAGCTGATGTTAGGCATAGACAATTCCCTGGCTTTTTCTACACTAGAGGACTACAAATGATTGAACTGCAACCTAGGAGATTCTACCCTGTTTTACCCTTGCAGTAGGATTAACTACCCAAATGCCTCCCCAAAAGTCTGTGTAAATTTGGTACCATCCCCAACATTTAGGGAAGAGCATAATCCAGTAAAATTGAAATTCTTAAAAATGCTCTTGCAGAAAGAGCTAAGTGTAAGACAGGACTTGTCACCACACCATTGACTTGTCCTAGCACAGCACTCCCTACACAATCCAGCCAGAACTGTGTCATGTATCCATGCTGTGAAACTGAACCACAACAATAAAAACCCAGCTAATTTCAGAGGTAAAGTTACGTGCAAGTTATGGGTGGGTGCTATTACAGACAGGTTAGAAGTCTGAAAATCTGAAACTCTGGGGTCTACGTTGCATTCTTTGTATCAATCCATTTCTGAAAGCCAGTTCTAAGATCCAGCTTTAAACATAAGCAGAGACATTATCCAGGATACATTTTCCTGAGTGCACACAAATGAAACATTCTGACATCTTCCCTGCAGAAATGCTCTGTGCATGGTGCACAGTCAATCCAAAGATAAAATTCCCCTTCAGTTCAGGAGGAGTTTTCATCTGTACAAATGTATTTTTCTTGGCTAAAGTGCACAAGCTTTGTAAGTGGAAATGAGTGTGCATGATTCTAAAGAGTAAAGTTAATTTAAATTAAAAGGAAAATTGAAAACAGTGCCTAACTTATCAATACCTGGAAATCCAGAGAATTTTATATATATATAATGTTAATTAAATAACATATGCCCTCAGTTTTAGCATAATCTTCTTTCATCACCATTCACTGCAATATTGTCAAACAGCAGAACAATCTTAAAGTAGCATCATTTGTGCTATCAGCAAGAAAAAGCTATTTGGAAGTTTTCACAGACCCTTAATGGACCCACTCTGCTCTTGACCTTGATGTTTTAGTCTATGCAACCATGCTGAACTTGGCTCATGCCAGTTTTGAATTATACTTCCAATTCCATTAAGTAAAACCTCAAGTGTGTTATCTATCAAGTGACTGTGCTTCAGTGCATCCAGATGTACTGCATCTTCCACCTCTGCTTGCCCCTAGGGAACACCTCCCAGACAGTTTGGGCAAGGCTGCCCAAATGAAAGGCTAATTAGGAGACCAGAGAATGAAATGCCCTTTGGAAGGAACACGGTTTCCTTGCAGATCTTTGTGTCCATGACTCTGTGTCTCTCTGTAGGATCTACCTGTTGGTACACATCAAAAGGCAGCTGGAAACCACATTAAACACCTCTACATGTAAGCAACTGCACTGGAGCAGAGTCGCTGGGAGGTCCCAGCAGGACAACTTCCTCTGATGGGAGCTGTACAATGAAACTGGGAGCTGCCTGCAGTTGCACAATCCAGCCCTCCCTGCTCACTCACCCTAAGTGCCACAGACAGAGGACACATTTAAATGTAGCACAGGCTGTTTTGTTACCTGTGGGCAGGAGCATCTCTGTCAAACACTACAGCAGGAATTTGAAACAAAAGGTGTCAAAGGCACAAAGGGATTTGGTACAAACCTTACAGCTATTTCTGCCTTCCATTCTCTTCCAAGGCTGCACTAGGGAGACATTTGGCAAACCAGAAAGCCAAGAGAATGGAAGAGATGAGTTTAATGTATTGCTTATAGGGCATTTGGTGAACTAATAGGAAAATGCCCTCTCTCCCCAACCATTAGTTGTTATTTTTACTTGATAATGTAGCTATTAATATCCTGTCCCTGACTTAGGTTCTCTGTCCTTTGGATTTTTTTAAGACTATAATCAATACTTGGCAGCATTTTAAAATAGAGCATGCAGTTTACAAAATAAAATCTTTAGTCATTTCTGCAATGATTTCTGAACTTCTTTTTAAAGCATGTCCTACTTAATGCATTTTAAAACCAGCTGCTTCTATCCAGAGTGCATTTGTAAATGAAAAATAAGACCAGCAACAAACTCCACAAAGCTGTTTCTGAGCTACCAGACACAAATGCAAGAATTGAATAAAGAGTAACTCAGTATTTTCATCCTCTTACTTGATTCTCATCTGGGAGGAAAGAAAGGATTTCCAAGTGCCACAAGTGCAGTTGGGAGGCAGGCATATGGGACACAGCTACATAATAAAATGGATGGAAGATAAAAAATCTTCATTAGAAATTTAGATGCTTCTGTCAATTTAAATCACAGCTCACAGTGCATGTTCACAGCAGCTCATCAGGGGCACAGTTGGGTGAATCCCACTCACCCTGATGGAAACATTTATTACACTCAGAGCTACTCATGAGCAGTTACTGACCCTGGAGACAGTTCTCAGCATCCCTGAGCCATAGGGTGGCACTTCTCAGGATATCATTCCATTAGTCACCACCCACCAAGGAGCACCAGCTCAGGGAAATGGATTCTGCAAGCTGGAATAATGCCACTTGTTCCTAGAGCAAGAGCAGTATCTCAGCTGCAGCAGGAGCACCTCAGGACAGCAAATAGGACAGCTCTGAATGACGTTTCTGCAGCTCTGCTAAAAATTCCTTTTAGGCCTCCTTCAGCCTTCTGAAGATTGGTTAAATGGGCACTCACTGCCTGGGGCATAAACTGTTTAATATCCACTGTAGAGAGACCACTTTACTCAGATTGTTAGATACGGACATGGCCACTGCAATGGAAAGGTTGTCACGAAGTTGAGGAGAAAGAAGTCAGCAGTTAAACCCTGGCAAGTGACCTGGAAGCATCCAAGGGGAATTTGTCTCTTCCTTTGCATATAACTGGATTGCTGTGCTCTCTGCTCACTTTCAGAGTTTTTCCTGAGGATATCACACATCCATTGCTGGGACAGCTGAGTGCGAATGTAGTTTTACTGAGCCCAGGATCCCAGTTGCTCAGCCCTGCAAATCACATCAACTCCCATGAGCTTCATCAAGACCAGAACTTGCACTGCATCTCTGGATGCAAGCAACCCATGTAGAAGGAGTCTGGAAGTCTGGATGCAGGCACTGCTCTATCCCTCCCAGCTACACAGCCATGCTTAAATGCCTGCAGGGCTACAGTTAAAGATGGCAAACAGGCACATGGAAGCTCAGCAATCTCTGAAAGCAAAGTAACATTTGTACCACTTTGAATATTTTCTGTGGTTTTTGTCTATTCAGTATTCTCTCTTGTGTAGTCCCAGCTGAGCAGATGAACAGATATGGAGACTTGGAGAACAAGAGATCAAGACTCAAGCTCTGTGCCATCCTGCCAGGAGGCTTTTATGATTTAGGATTGTACTCAGGCTACTCAACACAAGGCCTCTCCTGGGTGCTGTGATTTCATTTGTAATGCCCCTAAAGAGCCAGAACTCAACAGGCTCAGGCACAGACCATCTCAGTCACTGTCAGAACATCAGAGTTCTGAGGCCCGAGTCTCGAGGCAAGTGCTGTGTATGGTCTTTAAGGCTGCCCATGATACAAAAGAAAGTTTTATATAAAAGTTAACCTGCCATCTGAATGTCTGTAGCATCTTCCTCCCTTTTGTACCGCAATAAACTGCAACAGAGCATCCACACTGGAGGCCAAGGACACTTAGGAACCTGATCTACAAATTGTATGCAGTGTGAGTTCAAACACATTGCATATTCAGAAACCAGAAAATAGCAATAAATCCAAAAAGACAGTTTTCCCAACTAAAAAAAGAAACCAAAAACCCAACGAGGTCACCTCTACTCTTGTCTTCATCAAGACTGGAATTTAGATAATAATCTGATATTCCCTGCTGTACTTTTGATTGCCACTGGATCTTTACCATGTGTGAAGTCAGCTGAGATCTAGAGACATCTCCCTGCCTATGGAAATTCAGCATTGTCTCTTTTCACCCTTAATGAAATTCAAGCATTTAGACTAATGTCTCACACATCCATTTGCTGAAATAAATCTGATCAATCCAAACTTCCAATTGGTTCTGCTTTACCAGGTTCTGCTTCAGATTCTTCAACCACTGTCCCTAAGACCTAAATCCACCTTTTCTTAGTTCCATTTCCCCCAGTGGCATTAAAGACATTGACTTCCATAGAGTGTTTTATGCTGAATTTAGCTAACAGGAATCCAGCCATGACAGATATGATATATCTGGGGGTACAACAGTTTAATGCTTCAATTACTTCTTTGACTGACCAGTTCCATGCACTAAAACTGTCAAGTTCACTATGGAGACATAAGCAAAAGCTCTGCCAAAAATCTGACAGACTGATTATTTACACATTTTTAGAAGTGCCTTGTCATGCCTTCTCAGTTTGAAGATCTCAGACCTTGACTCTTAGCCCAAAGGGATCTCCTGCTGGCTTTACTTCTCAAAACAAATACAAATGCTTCCTATTCATAGGAATATCTCTATTTCAATAAATTCAGGTTTGCTTTAGCTGAACTGCAGTATTACTTCCAGCTGACCAGTGCAAGCTGTCTCTGCACAAAGGATATGTAAGGGATCACTATTTGTTTGGATGAAAATTCTCCTGATTTTCCCAGTGTTTTGCCCTTGTTTCCAGCCACTGCTCTGCTGTGCCCTGGTGCCACTGAAACGCTGCACAGGAAGCCTGTAAACCACATCACCTTATGGATATGTTCTCCTCACCTGTGATCTCCAGGAATCTGACAAGCTTCACACAGGGCTGGGTAGAACCTGGTGCAAGAATGAGAGGACAAAATCTGTTTGCAGTGATAGTTAAAGCTGGGAATCTGGACTGCAAATGTCTCTGGAATCCTTGCACAGAGCAGCTGGCTGGTGCCTCATTGGGTACCTGTCAGTCACAGATCCCACTGAGACCTCAACACCACAAGTGGCTGGGTGGGAGTGAGGATGTCAGGAAACTCTGTCTCTAGGGAATGTAATCCAACCAACACTCCATCCCTTCAGAGAGAAGCACGGTGTGGCACTGGAACAGAAGGATAGCACTGTTTACTAAATCACAGCAGTAACATCCTGGGGTTTTTTTCCTTTCTTTCTTTCCCAACCTCTGAACCAGACTGAAATATGCTGTTTACAAGAGCTGATGAAATCCTAGCTCCAGATGGGAGAGCTATGCTGTTTCCAAAGAATAAACCTCTACTAGAAAATGCTTATCTTTGGATATTGCAAAAAGAAGACACATATTTGGTGTGAATTTACATTAGGATCAAACCCAGAGGATCCTACCTGCACTCACATCACCAGCCCCTGACTTACCTGCACAGAATGGCAGTGTTTGTTTAGTCCTGGTGTGCAGCAAAGCCACCCTGAGCTGGTGGCAGGTGGTACTGAGAGGCATCTGTGCTCAGGTGTTAAACTCCCTGCTTTACCCTGAACACCTCTGAACTGCACCTGAAATCCAGAGCTTGTTCTCTTGTGTGTACTAAGAAAAGCCTTTTTCAAGCTACTTGTCAGCAATCTTACAGCACCTGTAATGGTTTGCAACAGCAGCAAATGGAAGACAAATCTCTGAAGGGTTTGACAAGCAACCAACCACCACCTTATTTTGCACCATTATATTCAAACCTTGTAGAAACAAGTAGTCACACATTCATTTTGGTTTCTGGATTATTGTATGAAGAATATATTTTTAATATATTTTGTTTGAAAAGTGTGATAAAACGCAATTCAAATTCTAGTTTCAGCAACAAAGAGATATTCTGCCATATTTTCCAAGTTTGCTGGTGAGCAGAGGGAGCAGACATATAGTTTCACAAAAGAAAATTTAGTCCAAATCAAACAACTCAAGCAGAAAAATAATTTATGAGCTTATCCTCCTCTAATGAGAAAAGAAAAAGATGGAAGCACACATTTTTGGCAGCATAGCAACATTAGCTGGAGAACATTAAATAATTAGTTGGCAGTGGTGAGCCTTTGATTCAACTTTGCTGTGAATGAGTTTTGCATTGCAAAGCAGGTTTGTAAAATCTAACAGCACTTTCACATTATAAATGTTTTTCTTATGTTGAGTATCGCTAAATTAGCTGGGCCTGCTGGACTTTAATGCTGCTGCACACTGGCAAAATAAAAAATGGAGGCTTTCAAAAGACACAAATGGGAGTTAAACACCCAGCTCCTGACCTTCAGCATGACTTTCAATGGGAACCAAGTATTTAACTACTATTTATGTAGGAAAGAAAATCTAACATTTAAAGTACAACTTTAGGAGATACCCACCTGCAGGTGTGTCCAGGTGCCCAGACCACTGAAACACAGCCACTCCACTCACCTCCCTACCTGCTTGTCCCATCTCTGGCCTTTACTGCTGCAAGACACCACATACAAGCATATTCTAATGCTTTCCTGACAAAATGATCAGTGAAATAAAAGCACAGTGCTGAGTATCTCAAATGATTTGTGTTAGAAAGCAGCTTCCTTGTGATGTGCATGGCACCACACCCAAGAGGAAACTGCCTCCAGCAGAATGGTGACAGCAGATGGACCATGCTCAAAAAGAAACTCTTCAACCTGGCCAAGGAGGAGGCACTCACAAATACAGCTTTATTTATGCTTCCAGGCCAGGGGAATGGGCAGCTCCAGGAACATTCCTTGCAGGAAAGTCAGAACTGGGTGCAGAAAGGTTAAACACAACCTACCAGTGTGAAAACCGGAAAGCTTCAGACACTCATGCAAGGAATAGAAGGCCTTGTTCCCTTCAATCTACAGCTCCTTCCCCTTCATTACTGTGAAGGTCACAGCGACCCCTGTGACAGGAAAATGAATATTCAAAGCTGAATTCACAGCTCCCCTTCAGAACAGCATGCTTGATGCAACAAAACTTATGCTTTTTTATACTTGTTTTCTGGGTCTACTTACATTTTCATTTCAGGACCATTGAGGCTTTGTGTGGTGATTTTAAAAAGCCTGCTTTTGGTTTTACATTGTGGTGATAGTTCTTTACATTTTGGCACAAGAAACCCAAAGTCTCTCCAGCAGTTCTATTAATAAAAATCCTTACAAGTAATACAGCTGATCTGATAGCTTCACTAAGATTTAGGAAGCAAGCCAGCCTTCCAACCGTTATTTGGAAGGAAGCCTATAAATAGTCTGAATTCTCATCCGTTCAGCTGCTCCCCTTCTCCCTCCCTGCAAGTCCATCCTATGGAGCTGCTGAGTTGTCCTGTGTCCATACCAGGTGTGATGCCTTTCAAATATTTTTGGTCACTTCTCACTCAGACTCCTCAGCCACATCCCAGTCCATCTTCCTGCACAGGAATTGTCCTTAAAAGTATCTGACCTAGAGAAGCACAGGGAAACGTGCAGGGAGCTGATGACAGTGCATTGCCTCAGACAAAAGCCAGTCCTGTTCTGAAGTGTTGTGTTGAGAAAACAAAGATTATTTCCAATGTGCTTGCTTATCACAGACCCTGAAGAAATTTTCATTATATCAAAATATTCCTCTGTCTTTGTCTCCGAAGAGGGACAAAAATGCAAAAGGTTTTCATCTGCAAAATCTCAACTGAATAATGACAAAGAAAAATCCTTACTGAAAGCAGTCCAGCACTAGAGTCACAGAACCTGCTACTTATTTGGGTTTTGTATGGTTTCAATGATAAACTAACTTCATGAAGAAAATAATCTCAATGCATGAGTATGGAAATTGGATGTCATGATGAAAATATTCATAAACTGTTAAACATCAAAGGATTTACCTCAGCTTCATAGGAGTCCCCAAATCCCCAAACAATCCAAACAAAATTCTAATAATAAAAAGGAAAATTAACTATGATTTGGCTCATTTAAGTCTATAATTTGACAGCTATGCACCTATAATATTTTTCCCCATTTGGTCTTGTCAATTAAATGGCTTCACTTATGCAAGCCTTGTGTCAGGACTTGCAGTTGGTTGGGTGAAAGTACCTTATGTGAGGGCACAAGATAACAGCCTGAGGGACAGAGAATGCTGGCATAAATTGAGTTACACTTAGGCAGCTCTCATTTAAAGGCTCTCTGAGCCCAAGATGTATAATCCCTTTTGAATGAAACACACTCTCATCTAGAGGAATCCAGGAAACCACTCTAAGTACAGTGTCCGGAGAAGGCCTTTCTGAAATTAGCAGAAAGCTATTTCTGTCAAAGGGAAAAGTAAGAGACAGCTTTTTGTGGTTCACTAAAACACCTGTAAATCTATTTCTCTTTGGCATTGAGAGTAGTGCAAATGAAGATAGATTTTTTTTTTTAAATAAGAATCAGTGATTTAACTCTCTACAGGAACAGCTTTCTCCCCCACAGGAAGAGCTTTTTTCCCCCTTCAAGACTTTCCGTTGGCATTAGCCTCAATCAGTACAGTGCAGTCACCTGTTTTATGAATTATATAGCTCCCAGCAGGAAATAATGGGAAATGGAAAACTTTCTCAGAAAAAAACAAAAGGGAGGATAACAATTCAGCTTTTTCAGTAACAGCAACGAAATTTGTAATAAGGACCAGCTGCTGGTGAATTATTTTATTATCAGACAGATCAATTGAATGCACCTTGCATTGCACACACGTTGTTATTTATATCCACAGCCTGTCAGAGCATGGCTAATTCCCACCGAGAGGGTTAGGTGATTTACAGGCGCTGGGCACAGCTGCAGAGCCAGCAGTGCAAGTGCTGAATCTCACGTGGCTTCAAACAACCCCAGCACTGAAGGACTCTGTGGGCTTGAAGGTCAGACACACACACGATGCAGTAACATAGGGACAGCAGTTACCCAAAGCTACAGGAGCAGTTGTAGGTGTGCAGCAATGAAGGAGAGCTAAAAACCACTGGAATGGCTTTTTTTTTTAAGGATAGCCTTACAGTGAGCTGCTGGAAGAGCAGTAGTAGGCTGGCATGTTAGCATAAATGAATAGGATTTATTTAGGCAAGTTAGGGGAGCAGAATTAGGCCCACAGAAGGATGCAAGCAAAAATATTACGAGGTTGCATTTCAATGGTGTCATAATTTCACGTATAACCGAAAGGAAATTTAGTGTCTATAGAGCCATAGAAAAACTTGTACAGAATGTGTGAGTCACTACTGCAAACCAGCAATTGAAAGCCAAGATAGAGCAAAAACAATCCAAGAGAGTCAGTCTGAACTAATTGCTGGGGTGCACAGAAGCTGAGCCAGCTGTGCTATTTGCTAACTGTAAGACACAATAGCTGGCTGATTATTCTGCTTGTTTGTACAAACATGATGAACTGTTTTAAAATAAAAATAAGACAGGGTTTTTACTACGCAAATCCAAGAACGAGGCAACCCAGGCCATTTTCCATAGGCAAGACATTCCCCTGTGCTACTCAAAAGCAAAAGAAAGCCAGCAGAAAAAGGGAAATCAAGGCAACTGTCTCCAATACAAAGTGCCTGTGACTAGTGACTCTTTAGAGAGTTGTTGGCACTTATTGTCACTGGTGATATCAATTTCCACGGACTCCTGCTAGGACAGTAAACTAGAGCATTTTCAACACAAGAAAGCCAGGTTTCGAGGTAACCTCCCAGTGGAACTAGAAACCTAATTAGCTTAAAGATGAAGCCTGGTAGATTTATCAACGGTACAGGCCACAAGCTCCCACAACAAGGACTTGGATTTAATCACACAAGAATCCCTGTTTGGTCCTGCATTGCTAAATGAGAGGGGACTAATTTCTTATGTGCCTTGGTTGCTACAAGCCTTGCACAAGAGTCACAGGACAGTAACAGCACAGGTTTGTACCAGGTTAGCTGAGCAGCAAGGCCCTTCTGGGGAGCTGGGCAAGGAGAGCTCTGACCTGGAACAAATGACTTACCTTTCCAATGGCCTTTAACCTTCTACTGTGTAGTCTTCTGTCATCCTTCCCAGTCCACTTTTAAGCCATAAACCACCTGCAAATCACAGTGTTTCTCAGTAGTAATACTAAATCTGCACATTACTAAACCTATTTCTGCAAATTGTATAAATCCTTGGGAGGTGTATTATGATCTACATAAACAGCAGTACCACAGAAAGCACAACAAGGTGTTGGACACTTTCATGTCATAAGCAACTTGCTGAGTTACTAGAATTTACCAGGTTTATCAACCACAAAAATTATCCTTAATATCAGCCTGTATAGAAAATATCAACTCTCATTCAACACTTCCAAACATTTATCAGTCATGTCAAGAAAAGAACTAACATCTTTATACATTGATACATTCAAGCTCTATCCAGGCTATTCAAGACTTGGGTCTTGGCTTTGTTGCTTTTTGTTAGAATTCCCACTCTGAATCATGGATTTTTATTGACTAGTTATTTAAAACAACACCTCTTTCTAGTGTCTTATGCCCTTATCTCTGGAGGGCAGGAACAGTTTAAGGACTCTGTAGGAAGTACAGTAGATAGTTCACTTGATTTGTTAATTCTAAAACTTGCTGTTAGGTGCCAAATACATCTTAAGCAGCACGGGTCAAGATTCTCTGATTGACAATTAGATTGACACATAATCAGAAAATACAAATACAGAATGAACCTCAATCATAATAAACTCAAGAAAATGTTACAATCCAACCCTAAGAGCTTGATCTCAGTAATTTATATGTACATCCCTTTAGACTTAGTCACCTTAAATGTTTCACATACTGAGGGAAAATACGAGAAAGCTCAAATATACTTCCTTTGCTGTCCTATAGGACTACAGATGTTATCTATGAATGTGAATTTATGTGGTACTTCTGTTCTGCAAGTGCTATGACCCATTCATGGTTTACTGTTGGTGACCCTACTGTGCTGGACGTAATTCTGACTGTAAGACATGAACATTATCTTTAACCTTCAAAGTGCTTTCTTAAGCAGTATCAGTATTCTTTTCACCATGTTAGAGACTTTCTGTTCATGTTAGGAGATATTTGATTGCCTGTAAACAAGGAAATAATCAGCATAAATTAATCTTTTAGGCATTCATGTAATTTTACCTTCATTAATTCTTACTGACTTCCCACTAACCTGGAAAAGCTGAAGTGAGGGGTCCACAGAGGGGTGGAAATACAGCTGGGAGAACAATGACTGGAATTGCTTTAGCTGGTATGCAATTCCCAAAACACCACACCACTGTTTCTGCACTGAAATTCTTATGACTAGAAAAACAGTGGGAAAATCATGTTACTGTATGAAAAAAAAGCTGCTTTTGATAGAAGGGGGTAAAGTTTCATCATGAAAAGACATGTTTGGGCCTGAACAAATTCACCATTTTGCCCACAGGGAGACGTGCAGTCATTTACCCCATGAATAGGAGGGGTGGCTGGCAGAAAAAGCACACTGTACACTGGATCAAATTTTCACATACTTGGAAAACTATCAGTTTCCATAATAAGTGGAAATGGGTAGTCTTCTATAACTCTGTTTTCAATATTCTTGATGACCCTCAGTCCAGAGCCCAGAAATGCCAAGGTCAAGAACAAGCCCCCAGTTTCAGAGTCAAAAGTTCAGAATGACCTTTTACAAAAATAGGCATCTTTTCACTGGTCCCTCTGGGTCTCCTGGACTTACACTGCTTTTTCACAAGCAATCACTTTGTAACACTTCAAATTAACAGGCTAAATTACAGCTCTGTTAAATCAAATCAGGTATTACAGGTGGAAATGCTTTTCTTCCCACTAACACTCCTAAATCTTCAAAAACTAAACCAAGAATTAGTTTAACTACACCATTTTTCTTTCTTAGTTTACAGAAAATTAATTTGCATGCATTAATAGTAACTTAAAATATTCCACATTAATTGGGGCCTGCTCAGAAGGCAGCTGACATTCCAAAGGTGCACATCTGTAGCTTGCACAAAGAGGTCCTGTTCATAGAATCACAGAAGGGTTTGGGTTGGAAGAGACCTGAAGGAACATCTCCTTCCAAACCCCTCTGCCATGGGCAGGGACACCTCCCACTAGATCAGGTTGTTTATGATTAATGCTCCTCAATGTTACAGCAATAATGTTCATCACTAGCCAAATTCCTTCAACATAATTCCACAGGAGACTACAGCTGTGTTGGGGTTTTAGAAGTTCCCTGTTNCAGTAAGGTTTTAAATCATCTCATTATGGTCACTTCATCAGTCCTTTCTGTAGAAACATCTCTAAACCTACTTAAGCATAACAAAGCATTTTGAGAACACTACTGCTAAATTGTTCCTTGCAGTCCTTAAGCTGATAATTCCTTTTTCCTTATGCAAAGCTTGGCTGACTAATACCTCAATTCTTTTCCTTTTGTCTTTGCCTTAATTTCATGTAAGAGAGGGAATTAGCCAGGTTCAGTATGAAAAACACTGTCTAGTGGAGGTGTCCTGTCCGTGGCAGAGGCGTTTGGAACGAGATGAATTTAAGGCTCATTCCAACCTAACCCATTTTATCTTTCTCTTATATACAGCCCACCTATTATTTCTCAGGGAGACTTTGCTGACATTCCACTCTTACCCTGCCTTTAGCAGACACTGCCAGGCTTCTTGCTCAGTCCCAAGAATGCTGTTTAGTCTATCAGCTCAGGATGTTTGTGGATGTTTCTGTTAGAAGCTGTTTTTTTTTGCAATGCTACTTCAGTTTTCTTGTAGAAAAACTGCTGTACCTAGTGAGATAATCTTGTTTTCTCCATCCATTACTGCTTTTATCATAAAAATCTACAAATGAAAGAAAAACTGTACAAACACACATCAGGAAATAAACATTTAGTAAATAGATGCAGAGTCAAATCAGGAGGAGAATTACACAGCTGTTGTTCCTTGTTAACAGTTTAAAGTCACCCTTTACCCCTCTGACTTTTAAGTCTGGCTTGAGCAAAGAGCAGGCCTGGGAATCGCTGCAGCTTTGTTCCATCTCCCTTCAAGGCTGCATATGGACACAAGGCTGAGGAGAAACCAGGTGCTAGGAAAGCTCCTCTACTCCTTTTCCAGAACATGCAAACTGGAAAGACTGGATATAACTGAGTAAGGTGTATATACTGTGTAACACTGAATTCAGCTCAGAGCCTTGTTCATCCCAGGGACTTACAGAAGCATTCCCTGCTTTCTCCAGTGCTGTCTCCTTGCCTGAATCCTTCTTTAGGAAGGGCTTTACAGTGCTGGATCCCAATCTTATTTCCTCTTCAGAACAGGAAGCTTGGCAGATACTGCCACCACATGTTGCCAACTCTCCATTTGAATAATAGAGGTCATTCCACAGCTGGGGATGAATAAAGTTCAAAGTTTCACAAAGATTTATCTTTCTCGAGCTATCTGAGAAGAATGGGGTGGTCATATTTTTTTGTCTTTTCTGGTAAGCCAGATTTCTCATACTTTTACACTGAGCTTCCAGCCTTTTTCCATGTCTGTCATCTCTAAGAATCCCATCCCTCCCAAATTAATTCTGATCACCTTTCTGTGGAGGGGGAGAAGGGTGAGGTAAGTGACAGCCCAAGTGAAAAGATCAGATCCCAAGAATTACAAGAATGTTGTCCCACAGAAATATCCCATAATACCTAAGGACCAGTCCAGTGTCCCTGCCCCACAATAAGGAAACAATTTTTTACCCTGGGAAAGAAGGTGATGGGAAGAAAGTTTAGTTCTGGCTGCCCTGAGCTCTGGGGAATGCTGGCTCTAACTGGTTCAGCTCTGTGTGGCCAAATCTGTGTGTGGTTTTAACAGTTCTAAGCTGCTCCTGCTCGACAGGCAATATTCCATTTACATCCAAGCTATAAAATTTTGGCAATGATCTCCTCGGTTTATAACAATTAGGGGCTGGGGCAGATATTCTTCTCCCTAATGGGGAAAGGTCAATATTTTTTATACTGGTTTTGTGATTTTTAGGGGATTTTTTTTTAGTATTGCAAAGAAAGCACTTTAAATCTTTGTCTGTTGCCTGAACGAATTAGGGAATAATATTGGACCACCCTACAAGCAAAGCTGAATGGTTGTCATTTTTCAGTATTTCCCCTCAAGTAGTCTCTAAGGAAAATGTGTGAATGATAATAGATCATTCTTGTTTCAAGTAATTCAAAGCATATTTCCAAGTCTCTGAGCATATCCAGCAGGAATCTAGCTGGAGCTCCCCAAATCAACTTGCAAGTCACTGCAAATGCCAGAAACATTTACAGTGGCAGTGCAGGGTAACAGAACTCTAAACTGTTGCTGCTAACTGCATCCCAGGAGACAGAAGGGAAACAAATACCTCCAGAAATGTCAGCATTAAAGTAACTGAGAACTGTAATGAAAACTTACCAGCTTAGAAACAAATTCTGCTTCCCTGCCTTTAGCAACCAGAGGGAAAAAAAGTTATTTGCACATCAGTAAGAATTTTCTGCAGGAAGCAGCATTTGTGGGCAGTGAAAGTCCTAACAGCAGGATATGTCTTCAGCTATTTCCAGGGAACGAGGAAGGAAACTCTTCCCCAAGCAGACCTTGCTCCTGGACAGACTGAAAGAGAATACCTAGGCAAATCCATTGTGAGTTCTCATAGAATTCCTTGAAGAATGACACACTTCTGGGAACAGATTCACACTTACTGGGCTTTCTTAGCAAGAACAGAATTGTTATTTCTTCAGCTTTTCCTATCCAAAGGATAAACTACAGAAAGTGGGGAGCACCTTCCCTCAAGAGCTGTGCTTTCCCTTTAGCAGCCATATCCAAAAGGCTCTTGCTGGTGCTCATTTTAGCCAAAATCTATCCTGAGAGAATACAGAACTGTCCTAGGAGAACTGGCCTTTTCTCTTTAGAGGGAAGTGATCTGAGTTCACAGAACATTTCTGCTAGGCATTCTTATGGAGGTCTTGAGGAGCTGGAAATAGCACAGAGCCTGATGTGGCCCTGAAAAGTATACATAATATTACCTTCTCCATGGAAGAATCTAGAACAGCTAAACTGGGATTAAAATTCTGCAAAGTTGTACTTGGAAAGCTTTTTTCCCTTGGGTGAGAACTGCTGACAAAGGGAACACCTTTTCCTTTTAAATTAAAATATTGTTACACATCTAACCCAAAGTCACAAAAACATTAATAAAACCAAACCCAATCACATTACGTACTCACTTCTTCCACTCTATTTTTACCTTTTTCTTGTTATGGCAAGGATACTGCTTTCTATTGCTCTAACTCAGATGTGTCCAACTTCCAGATTTTTATGCTTTCCAGTGAAATTCTCAGCCTATAACTTGGAAAGGACAGCTTCTCACCAAGTTCCCTTGAAAACTTGACAATGCCCACACACCTCCCCCAGTCAACACCGCAAACCCTTGCTTAATGCAGAAACTCTCCCTCACTACATGCAAACAGGAATGCACCAGGATGAACCAGCCCAGAACATTTCCTATGAAAGCCATGTATTTTCCTGTATTTTCTCCTAACATCTTAGCATATGACATTCTGTCAATCCTCAGACACTGACAGAAATTTACTGCTGCTAGAAAAGTATCATGTGGGACTGGACCAGGACAGATTCAGATCACCAATGCAATAACTTCTACTGTTCAGTTAAAGTGATGAACTGCTTAAAAATAGCCATATATATATAGAGAAAAAAAAAAGTTTGACCACACCGAATGATTTTGACAATACCAAGGCCAGTTTTTGTCGAAGTCTTCAGCAGAGCCCAGCCAGAAATGGCAATATTCACCAGCAATCCAATGTGCCCATTACCAAACACTCGCTCTTTAACCAAGATCTTACCAATGTAGGAACCAACGAGATTTCCTTTGTGGTGTCACATCCCATAGATTCTGCATAGATTGGCTCCCCTGCATTTAATTCATGTGAAATACAGATGATCACAAATAATCATCAGCTTATTTTAACACCAGCAATTCTTACTTATGGCCAGTTGCCTTTACGTCTATAACACACTTTGCAGAAGAGGGATGAACTCTGCTACAGACACATGAGCCTGTAGTTTTCCTATTTAATTGTTTTCCCTTTTAAACACTGGTTCTATGTTAACTATTCTCTAATTACATAGTGACACTCCTACATTAACAGAATCCTTAAAGTATTTGGTGCCTCACTTGCACATTGTATTTCAGAAGTTTGGATGGATGACCAAGACTCAGAACAGACCACTTTGCATTTTGGTTACACTCCAGACAATTCCAACACATACTCCCTCAGTCCCATCCTCGCTGTCTGCTAAAGAGCAGGATTAGGAAAAGCTACCAACTTTCAATCCGTCACAGAAAATGGAGGAAACATTGCCTTTGTAGAGGTTTACCCAGAATTAGCAGCATTTCACCATCTTGGAGCTTGTCTTGGAAAGCTTCTAGTCAGCTTCACACAACCTCATCACTGAGGTGTCTCTGCAGTAGTGAGCCCAGTCTTAGTAGCATCCCTTGAAATATTCCATCTACACAAACAGAAGCTCCTGTGCTCCAATCTGTCTTTCACAGTTCAAGACACCATTTTGCTTGCATCAATTTGCTCCTGAAAACTGGATTCCAGTCCTGGCATTTCCTGCCTTTTACAGAAGCTGTGCAGGAAGATAAGGATGTTCTGAGTCAGCACTGAGCACAGTGGCTGGCAGCACACATACAACATGAGCGTCTTTGGAAGTACATTTTATTTTAGTGTAAGTGCATTATCAAATTCAAGGGCTTTCCTTTGTGGGAGACATCACTGTCAAGCCTCACGTGCTTTTAGGCCGCACCTCTGTCAGACTGCACTGCTACATTAATGTCAAGTAGTAACCAATTAGCACTTGAAGCACACTTTTGTCTTACACACAACCTTTTTGAACATGGCAAGCTCAAAATAGCCCCTCTAGCAGAAGGGGTTGTAAAGCAGCGTGAACATCAAATGATCCCCACACACTTACCCTGAGCTCTGCCCTGCCAAAGTGCCTCCTTTGCAGGGTAAAAGGGAAAGACCAGTTACAGACAATTCCAGCTACGCCAGTTAGAAGCATGCTTTCAGATGTGCCAGGGATAAGCACACTGCTTGCCTGCACTGCTTCCAGAGGACTGATCACCTCTAAGCCTGGGAGCTAGAAAGTACAGCAAGGTAAAGGGCAATTCACATTAACACCACCTGGAAGAAAAGAAGTTATCACAGATGTGCTGATTTAATGCAAGTTTTTAAGTGGTTTTGAATAGCTGTAAGAATCAAATCAGAGACATCCAGCTTGCCTCCATATTAGAGGCTGCAAAGATTCAGTTCCAGAACACACACTGAGGGGGAAAAACAGCACAGTCATCAAACAAACCCCATGTATGCATTTGCAGAATGCTTTGTGAGGAAGCTGAGGACAGACTTCAGATCAAGTACCAAATATCGTAAGAAAAACAATATCAATATCTGACAATGTGTCAGGTTCAAGGACTTGGTTATAACCTCACATGCAATTAACTTTGAGCATTTTAAGGAATTACTGCCCTTCAGTTTTGTCAGCAGTGACTTGTGCTAGCTGGCATTTCAAATTGACATGAGTTTTGTGGTCACCAGTTCCTGAATCTCACCTGACAGACAGGACCCCCTAGTTCTGCAGAGGTAACTGTGTTCAACTCCAACAGCACAACACATACCACTAGTTTAAGTCATCCACAAATCCCTCCAAAAAGGCCATATTAAAGGTACAATACACACACCTTATGTTCAGCTACTATAAAATGGCACAAGATGAAATGATTCACTGGGATCTCCTAATGAATTTTTCATTTTTAATCACAACTATCCAGGCACTGGTATGCATGAATAATAGAAAAATTAAAAGGTTAAAAATAGTGTACAGTTTAGCACAGAAGGCAACATTTGAATAGAAGCACATAATTTTAATTTGCTTTGAAGTTTAAAGCAACCCAAACAAAAAGTTAACTATATAAATACAGAGTAAATGTACATAGTTTACAGCCAACTACATGTATGCAAGAATAATAGCAAACCTCACATGAGTACTGAAGTATTCTCCATCTGTCATCTGTGAGTGTTTAGCTATGACTCTGAGGGCATAGTTATGTTCACATATGCAGGGTAGGCAGACTCTTAAATAGAAGAACTGAAAAAAACTTACATAACTCAGTCTCAACAGACAGAAAGTTGAAAAAAGTAGTACATTTACCTAGGCACACTTCAGCATTCAGCTTGTTTTCCAAATTTGAACAGTTTAAACAGGAAGCAACATTTATAAAGGCTCTTCACTCTTTTGTCTCTGGAAGCATTTTTTTACAATGCTACAGTCTGAGGAATGTTACAGATGTGGTAAGAAAAACAGAATAGCAGAAACTGTCAATAACAAACAAACAATCGGCTGTCATTAACATCTCAATCAGCAAGGAAAGATGCGGAGTGCGTTCTGTAAACAGACACGGGGCAGCGTTAATGGATGAGTGGGCAGGCGATGTCTCAGTTACAACACCCAAACATTCCACGGCTCCCTCGTTCAGACCCACTCGCGGAGCACAAACCGGGGCAGGCAGAGCGGATCTCCCCCGCACAGCACAGCCAGGAGCGGCTGCGGGACGGCATTCCCGGCATCAGCTTTCCATGGTTTTCCTCGCCACCTGCCGGCCCCGCCGCGCACCAACCTCGGCTCGGAGCACAGCCGGGGAAATGGGAGAGAACTCACCCCGGGCAGCTCCTCACACATCCTTTCCTCTAGCACACACAAGGTTGACGTAAATCACATCCAAGCTACTGAAAGTTTAAACGCACTGCTTTCAGCTCTGTAGTTAAAGATATNCTAACGTAAATGACATCCAAACACAAGTCAAGATGACCGAGCTGCTGAAAGTTTAAACGCACTGTTTTCAGCTCTGTAGTTAAAGATATTATTGAATGAAAAATCCTGTTATTCCCTTTGAGTTTTTATAATAAATATCAAGAAAATGATATAAATAATTTAAAGATCTTTGGGAAATATATCAGAGGTAATTTTGCAGGTACTTGTAGTTTAGAAATAATGAAAAATCCCAAGAAATTTTGGGGTTATGTTTGGTTATGTAAAGGAAGCCAAAACGATCGCCCCTGAAGTTTAAAACAGAGCTGGAACACCCTTTACATAGGTGGAGTAATAAAGCTGATTGTCTGCTTTTTGCTGTTATCTCCCATATTCAAATGTCCTTGTTAACACGTCCTACTTATCAACTCCAGGGGCTCTGCTCTTACCCAGAGAAGGCACACACAGTACCCAGGGAATTCCAGGGAATACCCAGGAATGGGAGACAAACACAGAACCAAGGGACCATGTATTCAGAGAAGAGAAACTTTCATGAAGCCTAGGCTACTTCAAGTGTTCATTGTATTCATGAACTCCAAAGATGAGTATGGTCTTTGCCAATTTAAGTTTTGGCTGTGACTGAGTAATGTGGATAACTTGAGGAGTGACCCACTTTCTACAGCACAAAAATTACAGTAAGTCACTATTCCTGCATTTATTTATCTGAACAAAAGCATCACATCAAGGCTTAGGTCAGTCGTACATACTCCAGTCTTTTCCTAGAGAGATCACTAGAAAAAGCCCACTTTAAAACACATTTAAGCACTCACTTCTTTGAGACAATCAAGTTCACCACGGTCACACCTCAGACCATGCTATGCCTTTGAAAAGGGAACATTTTCCAAGCAGGGAAGTCAATACAGCACTGCAAGGTTGCTGTACTTACTATGGGTGGCTTTTAGAGGATGAGCACTTAACACAGAGAATTACATGAAATACTCAAATACTTTGACGCTTTGTGGAGAACATGACAAGGGTGAAAATAAAGGAAAGCAAACAAGAAAAACCCAGACTGATTGCTCTGCAAGCTTTGAGGTTTTACATAGAGCCTACAGAACCACTGCCACAGAGATGCTATGGATTTACAGCATAAACTCCTGCACAGCTGACAGAGAAATCAAACCACATGCTTTGTTTAAACCAAACTGCATGTTTCAAACACAGTTTGATTCCAGATAATCAGTAAGAGGAAGAAAAGTCATAAGCCCTAAGAAGGCCACAAAGTGCATAAGAAGTCATTAATAAAATAAAGCCATTGCACATGATGCACAGTTCAAGTGTACTGAAGTACCACACTGGAAGAGCTGAGAGCACAGTTCTGTCCATGCCAGTGTAGCAGCATTTATATGGAGAAAGCTATTGACCCCAATTTATAATGATTATCTTCCTCATAAGGATAATGGATGCAGACTGAGAAGATATCTGTCTGGAAAGCTGTAAAACTTCCTGTAACATAAAACTGCTTGACACTCCAGTTGTATGATTTTGGAAAACTCTGTTAAATTATGACAGAATAAACCAGCTAAGCTCACTGCTGAATGCAAGGCATTATTTTGCAATCAGCTTACAGAACAAAACCAAATCCTGAATATTCAGACAACATGGAGAACAAGGTTATGCTGTCAGCTGCAGTTCAGTACACAGGCTCAAGATGACAGAAGTGATACAGCAATTATCAAGGGGAATACTTTCAAGAAAATCTCATTTACAATTTCTCCATCCTTCTGCACAGAACCCATCTGCACTGACAAGATCTATCACAACTTCAATTGGTTTCTGCTTTCTGGTCACCCTAGCCATGGTGGTATGAGTTTCCCCCCAGTACTCGCACATAAATACTGGTAATCCAAGGCAGAGTTTGCCAGACATTTAAGGGTAATACAATTTGTGCTTAGGCAGCATGAAACTGAGTGAATCCTGTCTTCACAAATGGGAGGCTGGACTAGTTGAGATTTCTCATCACATTACAAATCCATAAAAAAAGGCTATAAAGTAGCATTCAGCAACTTCATCCTTAGCTGTGTGAGTGACCTGAATGGGTTGTCAAGGAAAACTGATGATATAGGACAATGTTTCATAGGCATCTCTTACTTAAGAAAAATTCCAGAAAAGAAAAAGGATGATGCAGCAGGACTAGAACTCCACATACATCAACATTAACAGACTGATAACCTGAAGAGTTGAACAATCAGACCCTCTCTCACTAACTACAACACTGCTAAAACATCAAGGAAAAAAAGAACGATCAAAACCAAACCAAAAAGCTACAAAGGTATCACCTTTTGTAGTGAAGAAATAACTGTTCTGGGTCCCTGCACCATATTTTGTCTTGAGGTAGCAACATAGAAAACTTTACACACTGACTACTACCTCAGTCTCTTTATGAATCTTCAGAGCAACTAAATGGAAGTTTCAGGTATAGAAAACTATAAAAGTACTGTCTTGCCCATTCTTCCAACAGTTTACTGTGCAGTAAAACAGAACAAAAATAATGTAGTTGAGAGCAATCACTAAGAGAAGTGAATAGGGTTGCCCAGGAACATATTTCACGTCCCCTCCCTCACCTGCTGGGTCTCTGAAGATGACTCAATGGTTTTGTCTAGATTAACAGATGAAAGGAAATGAATAATTCTGAATTAAGAGATGTATGAAGGCATTCCCTAAGGGGCAGTTCCCATTTGTCACATTGACATGAGACCACACAATAAAGGCAGCAAAATTATTCAGAGTTGCCCACAATCAACCTTCTGTTTTGTCCATAGCTGCTTGTTCCTGATACAACGTTCCTTCTGCCCACCACATTGGCATTGACATTCAGTGGTCCACTCCAGTCTTTCAATCTTCCACCTTCTTCCAGGAAGCCTTGTCACACTGCTATCCATCAAGTAAGTAGACTACAACTTCATAGGTGGACATCATGATAGCAGTGTTTGGAATCTGTCTGATCAGGTGTGTAGTTAAACCTCGGTACAGGGAGCCGTACCCTTCCTCACGCACAAGCAAAGACAGTGTCTGGAAGAAAGATCTGTATTTTGTTCCCTCTTCTCTTAGTCTTGTTCGTACAACCTCTGTACAAAGAAAATCAGTGAAAAGAAAAAAACATTAGTGGTTATTTTCACCACTTTTCATTATTTTTCCCAGCAACCAATCAGTGTTTTTTACATGAAAATCCCCAAGTTCTCAATCTCACAACTCCTCTTTAAAAAGGAGGAGGAAGAAGATGAACAATAGCAAATCAAGTATGTATAAGAGAATGAGTTACATTTTTGGCAGTATTAGATATTTGACTAAACAAGGCAAATTGATTGGCTTAGCTACAATCCAGAAGAGGACTATTTCTCAGGCTTACATTTTAGCTCAGAAGATGACACTGGTTCAGTAGGCAGTTCATTA
This sequence comes from Vireo altiloquus, assembly GCA_013396875.1. NCBI lineage: Eukaryota > Metazoa > Chordata > Aves > Passeriformes > Vireonidae > Vireo > Vireo altiloquus. Next base: position 274,456 of record VZRF01001492.1, read on the forward strand.
ACTAACAAGGCATACAGAACTACTTTGCAAGAAGATCAACTGAAACACAAACTAGACAGCCTGTTTCCCTAGAAGGGTGAATTATGGAAAGTTGCTGAGTATATGGAAAGATTCCAACTGAAAAAGTACCTCTTTGAGTACCTTGGGCCATATCCTGGCAAATCCCTTGGCAAAATAAACATTGCCTAAGAAAAGGCCATTCTGGTTATCCACTGTAAAGCACTTCCAATTCTGAATACTATACTCATGTTGACCTGCTAAATCTGGTATTTAGACAGGGAAATGTTTCTTGAGCAAGTAAACCAAAGTTGGCTACAAGTCTCACTGAGAAGACTCCCTTTGATGGATCTGACTCAGGGTCTCAGCTGCACATGTCCCACTTACCATGGGGATATGCTATTGATGTTGCACATGTTTTGGAAGTGGCAGCAGCCATCATCATTCGAACAAAGTCCGATGCTTCTTTTGCTGATTCGTCCTCATTGTCCAAGGCAGAAGCAGTCTTATACTCCAGTAATTTTTTCTTAATACTCTCATAAATGACAAAGTGAATAACAGTCTCAGATATGCCAGCGTAGGATGCAGACATTCCCCGGTAAAAGCCTTTAAAACCATCCAGGCGATAAACTTTGCGGACACACTCAAAAGCACTCATTCGCTTTTCTCCACGATTCCTGAAAGGGAGAAAACAAGTCCAATATCAACTGGAGCAACCAGTGAGGCTGGAAAATAACTGAACAGGCTTGGAGCGATGAGAAGACTTAGGAAATACCCAACACTGATGCTGAGGGGCTCCAAGTCAGATACAGCTAAGAACACACCGAATAGGAAACCCTCAAAGACCTTCAGCACTAAATGCAGGTAAAGCATTACACAGAATCCAAGCCAAACTTCACACAGTGACTAAAGAAAAAGTATCATATAGAAACATTGAACAGCTCTAGGCCTCCCTAATTCTCATGCAATAATAGACTAAACTGCTTGGAAACAGACTCCCAAATGGGCTATCAATGTCAGTGACTCATGAGAAAAATGACCATTTCCTTTTGCATAATGGATTTGCCCTAATTGTTGCCTCAATAAAGAGCTCCACAGCATTCAGTGACCAAGAGTTCAAACAGCAGCCCTCAGCATCACAGCTCTCTCAGCAAACAACTGGCACAGCAACCAAGGCAACACTGGGAGCTGTTATTTGATTGAACTAAGCCATTGCTGATGTCAAGGAAAATGTTCATTAGGCATAGCTGTTTCAAGCAGTATTTGGCAAATAAAGCTTTATTCCCATTTTGAGCTTGCTCACAGAACTGAGTTGTGCTTATTGAAGTAGTTAAAATACTGAACACAGTTATGCAAACCCACACCAACACTGCATGCATGTTGAGATGTGCTTCACTACAGCTGCAAGTGCAGGCACACAGATTGTGCCAGCAGAGGTCTGACTTAGCAACTCACAGAACAGAAGAGCAGATAACTTCCTAAGGCATGAGGGTAACTTATAAGGACACATATCATATGGCATCATATCTGTGTCTCCCTACACAGAATGGGAATATAGAGGTCTGTCTTCCTTCCTATTTGCATAGAATTCTGTTTTCAGTACATGTTTTATAATAAAGTTTCTATAGTAAATTCTGTACTAAGTTCAAACAACTTATTGACTATCCCACATTAGGCCAGTTCCTGTGTTCTTATCTATGAAAGAAGTCTTTCCCTTTTTAAAAGCTAGAACTCATTGTATGTAAAAAATTTAAAAAAAGCCACAACAAAAGAAAACCCCTGAGGATGTCTGAGGCCTTTTTCTAAACATGTGCTGTAATTCTTAATCCATATGTCAGGAATGTCTAGCTCAACAGTTTAAGAGAATGTACTACTCAAAGAAAATGTAAGCATATTGGTAGAATATGATTTTAATGAGACTGTTAACCTTATAATTCGTCCCAAATTTTCTGTAAGTCTACTTCAGTGCCTCAAGCATGTCTCAGGATGGATTAAAATAGAAAGAAACGACAGCATAACTTGTAGAGAGACCAGTACCAACTTTCCAAATTTGCAATGTTGAATGTTTAAGAATTCATTCTATTTTGGGATGCAGAACAGATTCACAACACTTCAGTACAATCTTATTGGAGCAGTGAGGTTTCCCACTGTCACTTTACCTTGCATCAAGCTGTAATCGTGTCTTTACCAACCAAATGGGATTAGTTGTTGTAATCGCAGTAAAACCTAAAAAATGTAAAAATAACAAAATTAGATGTGATAATACCACAAGAACAGCTGCATCTAAGTTCCAAATGCACACAGTAAGGTACAGTGGATGCAAAAACTCGGACTATACTGATTTTTCCAAAGTTCCCATTTTACTGACATTTTCTGAATCCATACAGCCAATAAACACTTAGATTGTTTTTAAATTTTACATTAACATTGAATAAGTTTGATTCTTAGCTAGAGATGTCCCATATAAAATAAGCCAAATTAAGTACAGTTCTCTGCCTATCTAATACCAACCCTGTTTTGACACCACAGAACAGCAATGCCAGCTAGACCAATCTCAGCCAATTGGGCAAAAATGTCAATAAGGATGCATTGCAGAGACCACAATAGCAATTTGAGATGCTATAAAACATTGTCTCAATTTACTTTGTTACCTGAAATACAATCCGAGTTTAAAAGCATGCAGACTGAATAAATACTACTTTTGGTGCAGTTAAAAGGCATTTATTACTGTAAATTAAGGAGACCTTTTAATATTGAACTATAAAGAAGTTAAATTTGAGTGCTAATCTTTCATTTAGTATTCAAAGCAGAGACTGTTGGCTGGCCTTGGAATACTTTTACAAGCATAGGAGTGTTTAAATTGTTAAAGTAAATACTATGACTTCTAACTATTCAGACAGACAGCAACTACTCAGGCTTGCATAAGGGCTGAGGGTTAAAGCTTTGATTTTCAGTCCATTAGAGAAAACAGAAGAAAAAGAAAAAAGGAAACAAAAAAGAAACAAGGAAAAAAGAAAAAAAAACCAAAAGAAGTAAGAATCACTCTTACTTCTGCACAACTGTGGAGAGAGAGAGAGAAAGAGTGAAAGGCAGCTCTGAAAAAAAGTAAAATTAAAAAAATCATCTTGAGCTGTAATACCACACATGCACCATCAATGAGGTGTCATGTCTGCAGGAGAGAACAGGAAAAGGGAAAAGCTGGAACATGGCCAGGCAAGAGATGATAAATTTAGACACTTGCTCTCTAAGTGACACACATGGCTGGTATATCACTACAAAGACATGCTGCTCTCCTGCCCAGGGACACACTGGGGGTGTGGGGAAGGACAGAGTTACCTTGCTCAGTGCTTGCCTGGGGTACAGTACTTATCCAGTAACAGGCTATTGATAAGCTCGTTTATCAGATCAGTAACAGCTCACAGAAATGGATTTAGCAGAACTGGTTGCATTGTTACTCCTGTTCAGTCACAGTCTAGGTTTACATTGCACACAAAGGTCTGCAATACTCAGAAATGCCAGGGGATCTTAACTGTTCTAAGGTTTGATCTGTGCCCACCCCCACAGCTTAAACAGGTCATTATGGCTTCCAGTTCAAGTTCTAAAAACAAATTATCAAATTTGGCAGCTACTGATATTGAGCTGGTTTTCTATACCAAAACAATAAAAACATATTGGAGGTTTCTGTTCAATCTTCTGATTAAACAGATTTTTAAACAGACTCAAAATTCTTAATAAAGCAACTTCCTGTGGTAGATAAAGGTTTGGAGTTGGCTTTCTTTTTTTCTGATTCCCTACTCATTTTTCCTGTCTCAGTACTTACAGACCCTTCATATGATGGAGTGAAATCCTAACAAGCCAAGAGTTTTATCTTTATTTAATGGAGGTAAATATTAATGGAAAAACTCAAAGCAGTGGGGAACTACTCTGCCATAACAAGGCATGGGATGTTTTTAAAACACCACATGTGCAAAACAGGCTCTGCAGCTCAAGCAGCCAGAGCCTGTCTGACCTGTCACTTAATGTCACAGAAACTCCACGGATTTCAACAGTGCTTGAGCCTGAGTTCAACTACACTAAAAGGAAACTTCATTCTTGCATGTTTTTATTTCTTGACCCTGGTACTAATAAAGTTTTAATAGTCTTTGACTTCCAATCAGAATCTTTGTGGCATGAAGTGCACTAGGAAATGCACAGAACTGCAACAAAGGCTTTGAAATATGGTGGGGAAAAATTACTCACTTCCCCTACCAACACATCTTCCAGGAAAGACTTCTCTAAAAACCAAAATTAGTTCTTGAGTCTCTCCTAGTTCTTAATTAGAAGTGGAAAAAGCCAAAAAGGTTTTTTGCATTCCTATTTAAGTTGCAGGTCAAAATAAGGTTCTCTGCAAATCCTGAATGTGGAACAGGCAATGCAGAGGTACCATCAGTGGCAGTGGCTGAGTGACAGCAGTGACTGCATTCACCCATAGCAGCAGCCTAGTAGTTCCAGGCTGGGTGGGAAGGGTATATTGGAAATTTCCAGTGAAAAGTGGCTGGCACAGGATGCAGCTCCATCTCTACTCAAAACTGCACTCCTGAGGTCACTGTAAGCATTACTTAAATGCAGCACCTCCAACAGCAGGATCAGACGCTCAGCAACACGGCCAGTATTTTTTCCCAGGGTTGTCATAAGCCTAAGTTGACAGTTCAAACCGAAGTTTTCAAATCAAAGGGCCTGCAATAATTCAGGTTTCAAGATGAGATGACTACAGGTCAACTCTTACAGCTAATGTAGTAAATGCAGAAGATGAAAAATGAATTAAGAGTTGAGTGATGCTGACACCAAGGAAAGCCCTCCAAACCACAAAACATACCATTTGGGATCCTTAAGAAGATAAACTTTGATTTTTAAGTACAGAAAATCTGTAGCAAAAATATTTGTTAAAACAAAGTTTGGGGGCTTTCAACAACTGCCATGACACTTCATCAATTGTTTCCTTTTTTCTTTTTAAAAGCCTCTATGACTTTTATAATGCTTTACAATGCCTTTCAATGTGTTGCACCCTCAAGAAAGATCCCAGATTCCTGACAAGTACAGATAAATTTGGCAAGACTAAAAACTCCTGTAGTTTTATATGTTTTATTTTATTGCATCCCAGTTTCAGAGAGAATTATCTCAATCTACTTTTTCAGCTATCCCAGCTACTGACAGGTAAGATCCCAGGTATTCCTATTATGCATCATATTTCAAAGGATAAGGTTGGTGCCTTTTAATCTATAAGCCAATGTAATTGATACAGATGCATGTGAACACAGAATGATGAATTAAAAATCCAAAGTAGTAAAATAAAAACACACCAAAAGAATAAACAGAAAGAGACAGAAAGGAGATTATATACACATATTAAAAAAGAAAAAGAAAAGAGGTCTTTGAAATAAATGTGACAACATAGAATATCAGCTGCAGCATTTTAAAGGCAGCTCTGGAACACTGGAGAAAAAAAAAAACCCCAAATGCCTTGTTTAACTCAGTAGGGGCTTTCAGTTAGCCAGAGCTAAGTAGAGCAGCAGCTCCCAGTGAAAGGTATTTCCTACCTTTCCCTGAACTGCACAGAAAAAAAAAAAAATATCACTCTAAACAGAGTTAATGAAAAGTGATGTCTTTGCACAGTGCACATCATCTGAGTTCAAGCTAGAAGTGCCTTCCCCTTACGTTGTTTATTCAATAGATATCACAAACCCAATGTGTGGTTCTTACACTAGAGGCTGCAAGAGACGCTCAGTTCAGTACTCACGAGGTTTAAGTTAGTCCATATTGCTGCAGGAAGTGACCTGCGGAGGGGGAGCATGAGATGACACGATCTCACTCTTTTCACGGGAGAAATGTACAGTAATTGCCTAAAATAGACACAGGCTTTTCTGTATCATAACAACAAGCAGTGACCTCATCAGACACAAGTGTACAAATCGAATCCCAGCGGAAGGATTTGTCAATTAGTTATTGGGAGATCTAACTGTTTGCAGGTAAAAGTTTAGGAAAAAAAAGAAAGAAAAATAATCAAAACAGGCCACAGATATTAAAATAGATGTGTAAAATGCACTGAGTACTGAAATTTCTGCTCATTTGCAGCAGTTTAATTTTACATCTCCAAATACTTACCTATATAGCAAATTTACAAGTGAACCCTCCTCCTTCCCCACTCCCTTGAAAATATTAAGTCACAAAAGCTAGCCTAGTCTTAGGACTGAAAAAGCAAAGATAGATGCCTTATGAAATCCAACTTTCTAAGGCCAGTGAACTAAATATGCATTTTATTTGGTGTGAATTAATTGTGTACATAGTACTAAAAACTTACAAAAGTAACGTATCTCTATGTAATAAAGTGGTCCCAATTATTTTAAAATAACTAAATATTAAAAAAATCTGCATTTGGGTTGGTTTGCCAGTAAAGTTCTAGAAAAAACAGCAACAGCATACAAGGCAAAGTACTTTTGCAGCAGATTTGCAACCATGTTGTCTGATTGAGGCTGTGAATCATTAAAAAAGCTAACAAGAAAGCCATACAGAAATCAAGTACATAATTTAGTTCTCTACAGCTTTTCTCCTCTGTGGTGAGAGAGGCTGAGTGCAATGAGGAGGCAGAGTTTATAGTGAATCTGAGAATTTAGCCTAACTTGGAAATGTCCAGAAAACAACTCTCTTCACACAAGCCAACACTCTCAGTCTTGTCGTAAGCTCAGATATATTCCCTGCCCTAGTGTGCAAAAAGAGAACCATGATATGCTGAGGAGTAAGCAAAAAGGATTGCTGAATACTTCTTCATGTCAACACAGACATTTTAGGTATGAAGGGGATGTGCTCTTTATGCTGGAAACTAGCACAGCAAGAAGACAGCATTCATTTCTATTTGCATAAGGCATCAGTTAGAAATATGTCGATAATTCATTCTCCTTGGGATAAAACAAACTTAGTAGAACAATCTTAAAACCATAAATAAGTATTTTGAGAACAAAGAAGCAGGTCTAAAACCAACCAACAAAAGAAAAAAATGCTTTAAATACTATACCTCAGCTTTTCACTCCCAAAACCACCATGTGCATAAAACAACCCTTGTTTAACAGTGACATCAGTCTAGCCTGAGACATGTATTAGCACGATACAAATAAACAGAATAAGTTGACGAAAGTTCACTATTTGCAGTACTTTCATAAAACAATGTTACAACTGTTTTTTTTTAAAAATGTATTTTTGCATCATACATGTTATTTTGCAACCTACAGGAAAAGCTTTTAAAGTACAAATCCCACTTCATGCTAATTAGGTATTAGACTATGAAACAGAAAGGTCATATCCAAAAAAAAACCCAACCCACCAAAAAACCACCAACAAAACAACCCTCATTTAAGACTGAATTACTCAATTCCTTACTGAAACCAATGGCAGCTGAAAAAGAAAAACACCAATACTGATTATTTTTTGCTAATTCTGAAGTATTTATCCACCTTGCCAATTTTGAAATCTTAGGTTCCAAAACAAGTATTGCAATGATCTTCTGTATTAACCTGTCAGCCATCTAGGAGCTCACATTTGATCTTGTCCCTATTATTTTGCCATTTCTTTAAGGTGATTTGCATCATATAGCAATACAAACCTTGCAGGTAAAACTGTTAATAGCTGGTTTAAGTGCATTTTCTGAAATATATTAGAATTACAAAACAAGGTTAGCACATTCCCAAGAAAGCACTGTTAATTTTAACTGCAGTCCTTTTCATATATCAGAATAACACCAGAAAAGAGAATTGAAATGTTGTTTGTCAAAGAACCTGAGAATTTCTGTAGTGCCAAGACCTATGGTGTGAGCCTGCACCGAGCATTCTGTTTCACTGACAGTGGTTTAGAAATACAACTGCAGAACCTGGGAAGTGTGAGAAAGTTAACAGCCCCAAGAGCTGTTCAACGTTAAAACTTGTACACAAACATAAAAACAGGCAAAGAGCAATTAAGGCTCAAATCCACTTCCCCCATCTCCTGCAGCTGTACATACAAACACATACCACCAACCTTCTGGAAGGGAAGGGCTACAGAGCTCCATGACAAACTACAGCCTGAAGCTGCAAACACTCAGGAAAAGGCACTGCAGCACATCTCCATAAATGTGCTTTTCACTACAGAATTAGGGCAGGAACTTGCAAAGACAAGGAACACTCAGAACCTTCATTATCTGAAAATTTGTCACAAGATGCACAAGTCTTCAGTTGAGGGCAGACTTGTTTACATTGCCCACACATCCCCCTGCTCCCGAATTAAAGACGTTTTATTCCCTTGACAAGGACCTGAAGACTCTTCATTTTTCTTGATGCAATTAACTGATTAGGATGAACTCTTCATTAAATCCCCTTCCATCCCATTCCCCATGCTGTTCACCTACAAACAAAAACACACACTTCCAGATGATCAGAAAACCAAACCCTGCATCATCCTTGTCTGACTTGGGCGTAGAAAAAGAGCTCTCCTTACACCTTAAAGGTTAAAAACTGCCACAACATTTCATGGGCCAGAGATGAACATTAGTGTCATTTAGGTATAAAGTTATGTCACTTATATTTTATATGCTATATAAAATCCCTATGTATCAGATTATTAGCAAGCATTCAAAGGAAAACTAATCTAAATTCCTTATTCTGACATCACACCTTGGTGAGTCCATTAAAGATTGCTGGTACATTCTATAGGCTGGCTGTAAAATTTGACAGGAATTAGAAACATCAACAATTAAATTGTCAGAATTAATCTGTGAAGTGCCCATGGCCTATAAAAAAAAATCTGAAAATTTGTTTTTGTGCAGGAAAGGTAAAAGCAACAATAGATAAAGTGTTGCCAGCCCAAGTTTTGATTTTCCTAGCACAAGTCCGTGACCATAACTCAGCTCACTTGCCTTTAACTTCCCCTTGTTAATGATCCCAGAACACAGAATACACAAATCAAGCAACAAATATTGGTAGCTGCTAACATGAACCGAAGTTACACTGCAGATATAAAATAGGAATTATTTCTTCAGAGATGAAAAATACATGAAAACTATGAAAAATCTGCTCTTCTCTGACTCCTTAATGACAGAGCAAACTTCTCATAAACTGGTATTTGAACAAAAGAGGGGGGAGTGTTACATATAATTTACACAAATAACTGCAGGCATATTTCTGAAAGACAAAAATAAGTCAAATATACAAAGCTGTAGCAGAAAGTGGTGGTAAAAAAACTGATCAAGAATCAAACCAGAAGTCAGTGCAAACAATATTTACAGCTTATAGAGCAACAAGTTACTCTCAAAGTGTTTTGAAAGGCTACATTTTTAATTTCACAAATTTACCACCGAAAAAGTAGGCATGCAGGTTTTCTAGAGAAGATTGCTCACGCACACTGTTATTTATCACTCAGTGCAGTTCCATGCATATATTCTCCAGAGAGACTGTTTAAAGAGAAGCCAAGGCAGACAACCACTAAAAAGACATCATTCAAATATTGAACATGTTCTGTTTTGTTGGGGTTTTTTTCCACATTTATTGTCACCTCTCATTTGCAGATATGACTGTAGGATGAAGCTAAAAAGTTACAGATCCTTACCTGCCACACCAGCTGAAATCATGTGTACCTGGGTAGAATCTGGATTGAAAATATTGTTCAACTTTTCCTTGCAGTTTGAGTAAGCAGCAAAATATATTGCTCTAAAATTAGAACAAAATCCAAGTTATGTTATGTTTTACATGTCAAAATCCTTAATGAGTAGAGCCAATAACTTCACTGACTGAAGATTATCTTGGGCTAAAACTTCCTTCCTCAGTAAAGAGCTACTCAAGGATTAACTCTTGCAAAGTAGCAGGACTATACCAGGATAGGAAAAGAAAAAACTGAACATGACACTTGAACGTTTTTCCCCCCCACACAATAGCTCCAATTACCAATTAGTGAGGGGAAGGACAGATAGTTTGAAATATGAGTGATTTTTGTGACACTAGGAAGCTCAGCCAGGGAAAAAATAAAGACTGAAAAAGTTTCAGCATCCTTCAACATTAATAATAGAACAAATTTCTTCTAATGGACCTAAACTCATTCAAAGAGCAGGACAATTTGAAGAGAAGTAGCAAGTACATAGCTTGTTAAAAAAAAACCAAACAACATTCTTATTATGATAGCATTTAAGATGTAAATGTCGATAAATTGTGGTTATAAATATTTATACTTTAAATGCTAGACTGGTTGTCAAGCTGTGATTCACTTTTTTTTTCCCGGAGTTCTGTATTTGTAATAGACACTGATTTTTGTCTCTGAATACATCATGAAAAATGTTGTAAACTTGTGCTACACTCAAGTCTGTGAGCTGGTATCAAAACAAAGCTAGACAAAGTCAGCATCCCAATTCAATATACTATGAAAAATGCTTGGTTTTGGTCATTAAAGCTAAAAAAACTTATTTTAAGCACATCTAATCCTCACGTTTCAGGCTGTAAGTTGTTTTAAATCTACAGACACCTCTCTGCAAGAGAAAAAAAAATGAACGTGCCACTTTTCCTGAGCAGAACATTAACCTCATTAGCTGTGCAAACATGTTTTTCTTTATTACAAAAAAGATAAAGTGCTTGCTTTATCGGTGTAATTTCTAAAATGGAACCTGAACTCAGTTAAGTACACTGGATGTGTTATGAAACATGCTTCTCTACAGCTTATTTAAACAAAGAGCTGATGTTAAATCCACTTAGCTAATGCTTAATTGAAATGAAGTACTGGTTGAAGACAGAATCAGCCAGAGGGAAATAAAGATGTGCTTATAAATAAAGTTCACACACTATACCAAGCTGACATTTTTGGTATGGTGGATGGGAGGAAACAAGCTAAGTATTTCACCTGGGGAAAGAACCAACGGGAAACAGAAGGTTTAATATATAATTAACTGAAAAGATATAGAATTTTTTTTTCCACTGAGGATATTCTTCATGGAGGATAGTCACCTATGCAATGGAGTCCATCCCTGGGTAAAAAATTGCTATTAAAGTGATATCAGTATTGAAGATTTAATAGAACAGACTGGTCTATTGTATAAAAGTACAGGCTCTCCAGACTAGGAAGTGCTGACATCCCATAGGTGTCAAGAACAAAAATACTACTGGGTTTACTTCAGCTTTTCCAAAGAGCAGTGCTAAATTAGTGATCAGAAAATACCTCAGATATTCCCAAATCCTTAAAAAAAACTACTGAAATAAAGATAACCTAAGTGCTTCATTATGTTTTTCACTTATTTATGTAGAGGATGTAAGGAACATTACCTCATCAGATCTAAAGTTCATTTTAGTAATATTGTTCAGAAACATCGATATACCTCAAACCAGAAAAGTTGAGATACTCTCCAGCTGAGTCTGCAGGAGATAGGAATGTTTTCTCTTCAAACAAAATAAATAAACAAACAAAAGCAGGGCACTAAGTGAAGGAAAGAATAAAACCTTTGTGGAATATATTCTCTCTGCATAAAGGCTCTTCCCCTAAACAGAGAAGAAAAAATATGAGCCAGGAAACAACTTCAAGTATCCTCATCCAGGCCTAAGGAATTATATTACTTTTACACAGCTTTGTTTCAATACTCCTCCTATGTATTCTCCTAACTGTTAGGAGCTAACAGCTCTATGTAAGGATAAATTCAAACTCTGGCATAATCTGCTCCTCTTTCTGCCTGCCAGCACCAGCTGAGGAGCTGGAGTATTTGTGCTGATGCAGAGCAACAGACAACAACAACAACACTGCTGCCAACTAGATCAGATTTACATCCTCGGCCCTGCACTGCCCCAGTACCCTTTGGAGCCCAGCCCACTGCTGGGTCTGCTTTCCCTGGGACAGCTGCTGAGTCTTTCATCGTGCCCAGTGTCTCACCCTTTTTGAAGTTTCAGAACAGGCTCCCTCTTCCTGCAGAGGAGCATCAGGCTGTGCTTCACCAGAACCCAGGAAGGAAGAGTTTTGAGGCTACAGCACATAATTGCTTCCTGAAGACAATGGATTAACTCAAAGCTAAGTCTACCTTTGTATTTTCCAAGACCCAAACTTGCAGTTTACATGTGCAATTCTTTAAGAATTTTTCTTTTTAACTGGACAAAACTCTACACAAGGGATAGTACACAACAGTAAATACTACTACAGTGGCACACAGGCTAAATGCTGAGACAGTTGGAGGTCTGGAGTACCTGAACAGCTCAATTCCTCAGGTAAAAAATTACCCCAGGAACGATATGTTACTTGCTACTAATTAAGTATTTACAGTGGCAGATGCAAGACTTTTTTCAAATAAACCTTAAATCCCGTAACATATTTCATTTATTGTATTTATTGTACATTGCATATTTATACTTACCTGGAAGGTGCAACACCAACTAAATTAGGACCCAGCCCTCTGAACAGAGAACGAGGGCCTTCATTCTGCAAGATCATCCTAGAAAACAAAATGACAACACTAACATTCACAGCAAAATTACAGAATGCACTAACCACCAAAACTACATCACATGAAACACTTTTATAGTAACTGACAATAATACAGTGCTGACCACAAAAAAAAATTAGTCCTTTCCTAGAATCAGCATAAAAAAATTGCATTATTGCTCAACATACCATGAAGACCATAAACTAAATGCAGAAGTAAAACTTAAGATCTCAATACAGATTTAATCCATGTATAGGAACACATACATGCATGGAGTTGTCTGTCAGGAAGTTAAAGAAAGCCTCCTTCAATCAGGGAGAAAATAGCAAGCATGAAAATGTTCCCATTCATGTAGGTTGTAGATTATTCAGGAGACAAAAATACTTTATTCTATGCTACATTCCTTTCACCACCCTTCAGCTCCCAATGTTTGTGAACTTTTTTGAGTGGAAGAGCCAGGGAATGAAGAGCAAGGGAGAGGGACTTCAGAAGTTCAGTTTCACTGAGTCATTGCTGTCCGAGAGCCACTCTGGAAGATGTTGCTCTACAGCTTATGATACCCAGCCAGGGACACCTTTGGCAATTTATTATCTCCTCTCAAAAAGAGAGATACTCCAACATGGCTTTGCATGTGCTACCCCAGTGTGATTCCACAAGGTTCCCAACAGGACACCGAGTTCCATGGCAGAAGTTTGTACTCGTAAGGCTGCTTTCCTCCACATCCTGCTTTTCTCATACCCATAAATTACTGAAATCCACTAAGTATTCAACAGGAAGCCTATTCTTAGCTTTTTCTTTAAGACGTGGTGATTATTTTGACTATAGCAAAAGGAAGTTGAAAACTTCAATGAGAGAAGTGGCCCTTCCTGGAGGCTGGCAGGGATTCCCTCCTATCAGTTCTGAACTGCTGCCTGTGTGGTCCTACCCAAGCACTGCTGCTGGGCTGTGGAGCCAGTGGTTTTTTGCTTTCTGACTTGTTCCAGAAGACAATCCTCACCTGTCCACACAAGGTAATTCACTGATAGTGACTGAGACAGGAGTGTAACCCATGCAGAGTCACAGCCACAGTACAGTCCTCACATCTCCTGTACCACGTCTACTATAAATACAGCTCAGGAAAAGACTGCTTGGGTGGCAGCAGGGTGTAACCTCCCCCATTTGTGGAGTTTACAGAGAAGCAGGGATACGAGTAGCAAGTTAAGACCTCAAATAAGGCATTATTAGCCCTTTAGTTTTGCAATATGAATCTCATGTAGTTGTGGCTTTTAGGAAGAGGTGAAGATCATTATGCAGCAAGATACCCTGGCACAGTAAGAGACCACACATTAATATTCAGTTTTAGTGAAGTCAATCTGCCCCACAATTTAGATGCTAATCACAATGGTATTTTACAATGGTAGGACATGAGAGGAGAAACAAGGACTACCTGCATCCCATTAATGCAAATTGCTCTACCAATCACTTTAGAACCAGATTTAAAGTTAATTCTTAACTACATTCCCAGATGCTGCAAAGCAGAACGCTATGCTTATTGATTTAGAAACATTGGCCAATGCACACAAATAGTTCTCCTGTATATTTCTTCAAAGAGCCATACAGATTAATGACAAGTCAATTACTCAATAAAGCAAACTACCCTTGTATAAATGGCTATTCTGTTTGGAATTTACTATCAGAACAAACAAGTGAAAGCAATCTATAGCACTGAAGGACATTCCAAGTCTATTCTGACCTCCAGTAGCTGATTCACCATTGCTCTGCTGCTAAATCAAACTAAAAGTTTACCTTCACTGAGCAAAAATAAAACAGTGGCTCTGCAGTTACCCCTGCTACTTAGGAATACTGACATATGAGTCCAGTAACATTCCAGCTTTGTGTCCATAACTATTAGCTATCATTTCACTGTGTGGGGCAGCATTGCTGCACAGCAGTAATTGGAATATTGAACACATACTCAAAGACACCTTGGAAATACAAATAACTTGGACTTTTTTGTCATCCTGAAAGCATTTTTATGCCTTGCAATGCTGAACCCAATTAACATGATCTGTGTTCACTTAAACCACTACTTAAAAATCACCACCACCACCATACGTGGTGCATGTATGTATGCACATATAGCTATATGTGAATTCAAAGCAGCAGGAATCTCAGTGTCTTAGAAACTTAGGAATGAAGTGTACCAGGTCTATTTGCTTCTTTTGGATTGACAGTTCCAGAATTTGACAGAGCAGCAAAGAGCTAAAGAGAGGTTGCAACAGACAGGATTATAATGGAGGTAGTTACTGACGCTCTTTTCCATTCACAGACACCAATTGGAGGAGTGCCAGAGGCTGCACTGAAAATAAGACACAAACTTTTGCATTAAAGAGCAGATCCTAGAGCCTACACTTGTTTATTGAAAGCAGTTAAGGGCAAATCCATGGCTGGAGGAGCAGAACAAGTGCCCCATATGGCCTCAACTGACCTTCTTATGTCACATGGAGAGCCTACAGAGGGAGGCTGGTGAGATTTCCATTAGCAAGACCTCAGGTTTAAATTGTGCAAGACAAATGATGACAATATGTACTATGACATGCAACACAGATGCCTAAGAATAAAAGATTTTGCTTCTGTTGCCAGTCAATAGAGTCACCTGTTCTTCTGAGTTTGTCTCCTGACAGAGATGCCTTTGAAGTCACCTCTACTGAAGCTTAAGATGCAGAAATGATTCTACAGCAGTCACTTCACTGAAATTCTGACATAATTTGCCTGATTCACTCTGCTTTTAGACTGAGTAATGTGAGCCTTGGAGCACTGCACTGAATTTGCTATGACGCAACCAAACTCTGACAACTATGAGTCAAAAAATATCAAATGACATTAAGGGCATGACAATGACAAAGGAATCCAGTTTAATTTCCCCACTAAACAGCCCTAGTATCTTAGCCAAGAGTAACTATGTCCTGCACCTATGTATTTTTACTGTCACAATCCACTGCCATGTCAGTTGGCATTTTTTCATATTTACTGTATTTAAAGAACTTGAAACTCAGAATTTGTCAAGACTCAACCAACTTTCTAATGCAAGAGGCAGTAGCAGGTCCTTCCTGTAAGAAATTTCCCCTCATTCCCAAATGCTGAAGGTACCTCCCCTCCCCTAAACTGGTGAGCTTGAGCCCCCCAGGGTGAAGGGAACCCTTCCTGTGGGCAGTGCAAGCAGTTTAACTGTGGCCTTACAATTTTCCTGCTGCCTCCTGAACTACACAAGCAAGGAGAGGAAAGACAGCCCTCATTCAGTGAGGCACTACACAAAAAAGACATCCCAGATCATTGCAAAAGCTGGCCTTAGCTATTTCTTACTAGCTTTAGAAGAGTGTTACTAATCACACATCCACCAGAACACATTCAAAGGCATAAACTGTGTGGGGGTGAAAGTTCAAAGAGACTAAAAAGCTGAGTTAATTTTAACTGCCCCCATATTCAATAACTTCTATGATTTAGACATAAAACAGTTAAAAAAAGTCTTACACTAACAGTTTTTCAGAATGAACATGAGAGTCTGGCACTTAAGTGTTACAGTGCTGCCAATGCATTCTGGGCATGCAGTTAGGAGCTGTGAGTTGTATATGGTAAATCTGCTCTGCATACTTCAAGATAAAAGCTGAAGCATGAAGGACATTTGAAAAATTGGAAACACAGTTAAAAGGCAAAATATGGAAATGATCTCCTGGTACCATCATGACAAACATAAGAGTCTGAGTCTTTCATACAGATTTGTCCAGCACACCTGTCCTCCTCCCTCCCCAAAATGAACCCAAGCCTTTGTGCCAGGTACACTCACTTCAGACAATGGAGAGGTCCAGGAGAAACTCTGGTCACTCGGTTGACGGTAGCACCATTCACAGTGTTGAGATGAACTTCAGAGATGTAGAGAGTCACAGAGGAGGACTGCAGTCGCGTTTTTACAACTTCCAGTGGACATGTCAGAATTGCACCAACAGTACCTCCACATCTGCAAAGGTAAATGGGATCACCACATTTTTAACTGCAAAGTAACTGAAGGATACTTTCACAGAGAATTGACATTATACTCAACACACACTGCAAAAGGTGAAGAACCAATGGGAACATGTGTGACAATGACAGTTCTTTGCCCTTGAAGGCAGGCAAACTGCTAAGTCAGTTTGTAAACCCCACAACTTGAAGTGAAAATTTAAACAGACAAAAAGTAGTCAAGGTGCATAGTCTTCAGTACACGTTGTTCAACTCAGTTCTGAAAAGCAGCTCAGCAGCTTAAATGTTTAACTTCTTACGGTAAATTTTAACCATTTTTTTTTTTTCAAATGTGTAGTGAGCTCCTGACCACAAACAAGGTGCCAAAAATCCTTAAGGGCAGAAAAGGTTTATGCACTATGCACACAGGGCTACATGTAAAAACTGGTAAAATCTGTGGTATGGCAATTTAATAACATCTTCAGAATGCCACCTATATTTTGGTCCTTGTACAAAGGAAGCAGTGGCTGTCCAAGTGCTTCCCGAGCTCTGCCCATTTCAGCAAGGCAGACCAGGTACTGCAGAGCAGAACCTGCAAGGCCAGAAGAGCTCACGTGGCTGACCAGGGGAAGACTCACAGGGTTTGCTTGAGTCTGCCTCTCGTTCCTGAGAGCAAGCCAAGGCAAGCCGTGCACAACTTGTGCTGACAGAGCAGTTCCTGCCGTTCTGCTCGAGCACGGCACAGCCAGGAACACACTGCCCTGCACAGCTCTGCTCAGAGCCCTCCTGGGCTTCTTCAGAACTCAGTTATTAATATCTACATTCCTAGCTGTGCAACTACAGCCTCAGAGGGAAAAATAGCAAATCCACAAATTCGAGTTTCAAGACAAGTCTCTTGAATGTTTTCAGAGATCAGTATTCTTACTAAAGACCCTTCTTGAAACTATGGCCAGGACACTATCTGTCTGTCTCCTTTAAAAAACTAACTAACTAAAAATCCAACCAAGGAAGTAAGCCTAGATTTCAATTCAGGTATTAATGCTAACTACAGCTCAGTTTGAAATCCACTAACACAAATACAATTTGTACTAAATTCAAAAGGCCAAGCATTTGATTCCCCTATAAATATATATAATAACATATATGTAACCAGAAGAAGCGCTTGATTCTGACAAGATGGTTATCAGCTATTTTGTTTTCTAACACAAGAAGCTCAAACACCCCCAAATCCTTTAATAAGCTGTAAGCCTGTTCAAGTCTTTTTGAAATGTTTTCCAAAACGCAAAGGAGAGTTCAGTCCAAATTCGGAGTAGCAGCTAAGACTCAAGATCTCCTGTAAATTTTCACAGGAGCATAGTCTAACAACTCTCTTCTACCACAGAGAATACCAAAAATACAGCACTGCACCCTACAAACCTAATCTGCTTGTATGAAGTGACCTAGAAGTAGAGCTGTCAAGTAGAAGTTTGACGATGTTCACTTGACACTCCATATAAACCAAATGACCTAGAAGTATCCTATTACTAAGCCTAAAGGCATCTTGCCCATCCCTAACTCCAACATCAGACTGAAGGCTATTCTTTTCCAAGGTTTACTTGGGGAAAGACATTGAGTTTCTTTGCCAGTCTGGAAAAAAAAATGCTATCACAGGAAGATGAAAGAGAGCCCTTCAGTGTGTGCTGCACACACGCAGTTACAGACTCACACAGACCTTAGAGCAGCCTGCTCTGAATGAACAATTCACTTGTTTCTAACAGCTACAAATAAACTTACTTTAAAATGAGAGTTGTAGAAAGACAGAGTAGATGTGCTAATATTTATTTTAGCCTGGGTTGGAAGTAGTAGGAGTCTGTAATGTGTTAAGGCTCATGACATGAACAGCATGACAGAAGCACAGCTGTAGATCAGCTCCCAAAACAATCTGATGTGAAGCTACTGAAGCTCTAAAGCTCTGAGACAAAGTTGTCTGTATTTCCTACAGTTCAAAACAGACCCCACTTCATGGTAACATGCTTGTGCAGTCAATGTAGGACGTCGGCTTTAGAGTTTATTTCCCTTCTTGAAATCCCTCCATTTCTGTTCCCCTTGAGTTTACTCTCTTGAAAATGTTTCTGCATTTGATTTTGGACAGGTTACACAAGAACTTGTTTTCAAGCAACAGTAATCACAAGAGAAAGCACAAGGTATGATTTATATTAATGAGATAAATGCTATGAAGTGAGGAAGAAATGAGGACAAAAAAACTTGACCTGCATTCTTGAACAGGACTTGGAGTTTGGAGCCCTTAATGCCCCCTCCAGGTACATCAGAGCAGAAAAATTTTCTAGAGTTGAAGATTAACGCTGACCCAGAGCTCATGTCCTGCATGCTCCCCTGTACCACACCAAAATCACAAGGGATGCCTGACTGCAGCACTTCTGCCAGACTTCCACTGTGGATGGGTCACACACCCTGGGGAAGACGGCTCACACAGCTGCTCTGGGCTTGCTCTAAGTCTGGCTACAGCAGGCACTGGTCACTGACAGCCAGCAGACACAACAGCAGCCAGCACCATGACCACATGCATCATGAGGAAGCAGCAGATCACCCACCTCCTTAAGAGCCTTTTCCTGCATCACCTTCTGCCATTCAAGTAATTTTAAATAATCAGCACCCTTGGCAGTTCCTTGCAGTTATGTTTCTTTGGTTAGGCTTTCCTTAAAGAATTTAAGATGTCCTGACTGAACCTAAGAATATTTTTAATGTTTTCCACTAACTGTTGATAGTTTGAATTAAACTTCTTTGTCCACCATCTTCAAGATCTCAAATTGCTAGTTAAAATTGCTGAAGAAAGCTAAGAAGTTTTACAGTGCTATGTGGTTCTGTAATGCAAATCTTGGCAAAATTCCCGATTTCTACTTCTGTCAAAGTAATACATCAATTTCCCAGCCCTCAAGAAGTCCCAAATGATAGACACAACATCTGAAACTGAAGGAGTGAAAGAAATATATTCATATGTTGAGGAACCAGAACTTTCTCAATGGTCACAAGATCCACTGAGTTTGAATTAAACTACTAAATGAAGGCATAATCCAGTAACTGACTTGTCTACTTCACTTGACCTTTAAAATAAACACCACAAGGCTTGACAAAAATCTGTTTATGAAAGACTGTCAGTAAACAGAGCTTGTGGGTAAACAAAGAAGAGAAACAATTCAAGAATACACACGCTGTACAAATAAGCAACTTCTAAGAAGCATAGCAGCTGTTCTGTCACCAGCATCAACGACAGTATATTTTACTTAGAAATGTATTTCCAGTCTTGCTTATTTAATATACTACCGGGAATACCATCAGAGACAGCTACATTTTTGTGCTCAAGTCCTGACAGGTCATTAACAGCCAGCCACCAGCTCCAGCCTACAACAAGTGCTCTATAAATTGCCAGCAGACTGCTGCCACCTTTCCTGCTCCCCTCCTCACTGGCTAAAATTCAGGGGAGTATTTTTAGTTTGTGGTTTAACACACATTAGGAACTAGAACAGTTCAGAAAAACATTTTTTTTTAACAGTTTGAAGAATATTCAATTTCTTCTTGTTGATAATGAAGGTGGGATTTTGTAAACTACTTCAGAAATTTCTACTACCTAAAATCACTCTGGGCTTGAGTCTCTTCAGTCATGCATGCACCAGGCCCCAACAAGTGTGACTTGTGGGAACACTTACTAATGTGTAACTTTTTCTCCAGGATTAGATTAATTTCACCTGGTAGAGTAAGTAGGTGAGCAAATACACTCCTGCTGACACACTGACACAGTGTAAATGGGAAATGAAGAATGGCAAGACCTGAGACACTCCTGTGTCTGAATGCCTACTGCAGTTTCCAGTGAAAGCTGTTCAGAAGATCACTTCCACATCTTATCTATCCTAAATACGACATTTGCCTCTCATCTCATCATTTGCCTCTCTTGTTTACTACAAGACTTTTTTAGCTTTACCAAGTGAGTATAAAAAAAGCTTGCAAAGCTGACTTTCCTTGGAAACATCTGATCATAAAAGGCTACGAGAATCCACCCATAGGGCTCAAGTAATTTGAAGGGCAGAAAAGCAGAGATCAGTAGGTAAATCCACCGAAAGAAATAATCTGGTTAAAAAAAGGAAGACTACTATTAACACAGACAAGTTAGAAAACTAAAATTTCAACTTGAGGCCTCTTGTACAGTTTAAGAGACATCATACTCAGTGAAACAAGATAGATGGACATCACAAGATGTAGTTATCATCTGCAGGATCATGATAGACCTAAAAGAAAAACAATAAAACTAAGAACAGTTATCTACTTGACATCTTTTGGACTGAAGAATCTAGGAAGATGACAATGTTCTCCTAAACTAACAAGAACATTCCTCCTCCAAAAGCATCCATTAAGAAAAAAAAAAAACAAACCAAAAAACACACAAAAGAAACCTCAACCACCCACAACACATTTAATTTGATCTCAAGTGTCAATTTAGAAGACCATCACCTCACTGGTTTAACAGAAACAAACCTAGAACTATTGGGCTTTAAATTCTGCTAACAGTTCAACAAATACAGCTCGGACAACCATGATCTTCAGACAGACCTGCATTATTTGAGTGACACTCCAAGGAAAGAAATATGAACATGCTTCAAAAACCTAAACCTGTTCAGCATTCACATCCCAGGTTCTCCTTCCAGACATGGTTACACAAGAAAGTCTTCTCTTATTATTGCAAGGTGAAGGTGTCTGCTAAGGAGTCACTTCCCTCGTCCAGAGGAGCTGAGTATCTTCTACTGGCACCTTTCAGCCCTGCAAGTACCAACAGAGGAGACAGCTCCAGCATGGATGAGGGTCTCAAATTCAGCCACTGGACTGGCCAGAAAGGCTCTAAAGCAGACTAATATTCCAAATGCCACTGTAGGCTGACTCAGAACTGAAATTGTCAGTGCACATTTTTTTAAATTACTTGATGTATTTCATGAAAACAAAAGCCATGGCTGCCTAGTGCTAGTTTTAGATTCACCTTTCACAGTATTTGTAACCACATCCTCAAAAGACTTAAAGATAACCCTTGACCTCGTTATCTTGGGTCTACATTTACTCATGTATTTTACTAGCTAGTTATCTTGTATGAAAATGAAAGTTCCATGCAAATACTGGCTGTCAAAAGATACAGCAAGAAAACTGAGCTCAAAATTCTGTCAAAAAAAAAAAGTATCCAAGCAACTTGCAAATGTGACACCTTTCTATCTCTTCATCACTTACTACAAATTCAGGTCCCAAGTTTATCAGCAGTTTCATGAGCTGTCTTAAAACCAGAGCAACTTTCCTATCAACAAAGCAGCAGCTTTGGATATTAAGTTTACAGTATCAGTCTTTAGAGAGTTTAGAAGGGCTTAAGCAAGTACAGCTTTCAGAGACAGCATTCATTAATCCTGAATTTTCACTTTGCCTGTTATTATACTGTTCAACTTGAGTACTAGCAGCCAAAAACCCTTACCCCCACCTTACTCATCAATTATGTTTCTTTGCTGAAACTTAGAAAGTGTAAGTTAAGCTCACATCTGTAAACTACAAATATTAATCAAACTTGCTATTTCTAATTAACAGTGTAAAAATAAAATCCCCCTGGATGCACTGCCGCATAGGAACTTACAAGTGAAAACAGGAAAAACATCACCAGGGGATCAAGCATCACTGGGTTCCATTATCCAAAACAAACATCAACATGAACAGTGTAGCTTCTATTAGGAGCCAGGGTAAATCAATATTTACAATAACATTTGTATTAAGTAAAAACAGCTCAAAGCTTCTAGAAAGAAATATGAGAAAAGTACCAGTGGCACAGTTTCTCAAGTACTGACAGCAATTTTCATGCAATTTAGTAACCCCATGGAGCAAACCCCAAGCTTTAAACAAACACTGTCTTGTTTCACACAGAGATGCATCTGAATATAAAAATAACCTCCAGTTTGGACAGAAAGGCACTAACCTCTTTCTCACTTGTTCTGAAACACATCCAGGGTTATGCCAGGAACGTATTTTAGGGCAGAGGAGCTGAGTGCTTGGTAACTCAGTTATGACTCAAGTGTCTGTTTTCTGAAAGCGCGTAAAAAAGCCTCCACCATCACAATACCTGCTACACATTATTAACTATCTTCTGAAATTAGAAAAAGCCCAAGAATCTTTAGCCTTTACTTCATACATTTCAACAGTGTCTGATATTACTGAGAATTCAAACACTTATTTTAAATACATTTTCTCCACCTTAAGCATTTTAGCTACTGCGGGGATTTGCCAAGAACCTCTGTCACAGTGATTACAATTACAGACCCATTTGAGACAGTTCTATAATCAAATAAAGAGGCTCCTCCCTATACCCTCTCACATATTGAATTAGAAAACAGCCAGATTTCTTCAAGAAACACCAAGAGTGAAGAAAACAAGCAAACCTGAGACTATACAACTGTGAACTCAGAAGAGCAGCTGTCCACCTCCTAACCCAACCCCCTCCTTCTGCTGAGGAAACAACGCTCAAGCAAGTTCACTGCTCTGATGGAAGTTGTATCATACAGAATTACTGTCATAAACTTTCTGGAAATGAAGAATAACTCATGGAAACCTGAACACTATTTTTGTAGCCAACACCTGAATTTTCACTGTATGGCTGCAAGCCAGAACACCCAAAATACATTAATCTTTCTTATAAAGCAAAATGTTAAGGTTTTCTACTACTTTTTTTAATTAGTCTAACAACTAGAAAAGCAACTAAAACTTACTACTTGAACTAAAAATATTAATCTACATCCTGTATTTCAATCGCAACTTTTAAATTTAGGAATGGAGAATGTTCAACTGCATCCTTGCTTTACAATAAAAGCACCTGAGTTTATACTACCAACATAATGTCTACAGTGACAACAGTTGCTATTTGACTACGTGGTGGAAAAAGAGATGTACAAAAAACTTCATACAACCTAGGCAGCTACAGAGAAATCTCAGGATGGCCCCACTTATGTTACTAAATCAGCAATGTCATCTGTTAAAGTTTCATTGCAGAAAGGAGGAACTGAAGAATGAACTTCAACCAAAAAAAAAAAAAAAAGAGCTGCCAAAAGCCAGCAGATAATCATGTAGCTACCTTCCTCTAAGTTTCACTGAAGACTAAAGATCACTCAGGTGATAAAGTCATGAAATGACCCCAAAAAACTCTTCTACTGCAAAATGTGACCAAAATAGACAGTGCTAGCTTGACTGAACTAAGGCACGAGAAACATCCAGCCTCTTCCTCACAGCATAACCCCTGACCCAGCTGGCCAGCACCTACCCATCGAACAGACTGTTCTGCAATAAATAGGAATCAGCAAGCTGAGCTGAGCAATCTGCATCTGGTCTCAAGTTTCAGGTTTATAAACCTGTTTCTGACATAATGCATGATTCTGCCCAGTAATTTCTTTCCCCTGTGCAGCGCTGTCAAGTTGAAGGGCTACAATCAGGTGCCACCCACAGAATCCTCAGGGCTGGAGGGGACCTCTAGAGATCACATTATCTACTGTCCCTGCCAAGGCAGGGCCACCTGGAGCAGGTGACATAGGAACATGTCCAGGTGGGTCTACAGAGAAGGAAACCCCACAACCGCCCTGGGCAGCTGTTCCAGTGCTCTGTCACTTCAATATAAAGAAGTTCTTCCTCATGTTGAGGTGAAACTTCTTGTGTTTCAGTTTGTGGCCTCTGCTCCTTGTCTTGTCACTGGGCACCACTGAAAAAAGTCTGGCACCATTGTCTTGGCACTTCTTTGAGATATCTGTATGCATTAACAAGATCCCCTCTCAGTGTTCTCCAGACTGGGCCAGAAAACAGGCTCAATTCCTGCAATCTGTTCTCATTACAGAGATCCTCCAGATACCTCATCGTATTTGTAGCCTTCTATTGGACCCTCTCCAGCAGCTCCTTATCTTTCTTGAGCTCCTGCTACTGCTTTTCGGAATGCTTACAAGGATGCAAAGTCTGAAGAAAACAGAAAACATTACTGCATCTTGGGCCTCCTGCTGCATAACCACTCCCCTCTTAAACAGGGTGCAAGAAATTAAGGGGATGACAAACCCCCACACAGGCTCTAGATCAGCTGCACAATGCTGCAAAGAGTGCTAAAAGCAGAGAAAGTACTCACATGTATTCAAGTCACTCACATTTGCTCAGAATCAACACACTTTTCTGCCACCTCAAACACCTCAGTCCAGAAGCAGCAAGCTCATTTTCGTTAACGAGGAGCACAAACAGAAATCACAGCTTCAGGCTCTCTCATAGGATGCAAGGTGTGTCCTCTGTCACTTCCGAACAGCCACGCTCACTACCCAAACACACTTTTACAGTCAAGCCCACCAGGACCCCCAGCTTTCCCGTTTAAGCCGGGTGCCCTTCCCACCCTGCTCCTGGAAGGACCACAGGCTTCTGAAATACAGCCCAGACGCTTTTAAACTTAAAAACATACATTTTGAAACTTCGTTAGTAGCTGTAAATGCACAAAATCTACCTCAAACCTAACTAAGGCTACATCTTTACTTCTGGGCACATTCTTCCCTCCCCCTTCTCCAGCCCCCGTGGGTGGAGAGCCGCACGCCCGTGCCACACGCGGAAGCGCAGCGCAGCCCGGAGCGTTAGAGCGCATTCCATGGACACAGCGGCCCGGGGACCCGAGCGGGGCATTCCCAGCCCGCGGAGCTGCCAGGGGAGCCCCGGCAGCCTCTCCGTACAGCGGGCGAGCCCGGGCACGGTGGGCCCCTGCATGTTTCTCCACAAAAACGCCAGAGAAGGGACAAACCCGGGCACGGCGATGAGGGGAAGCGGGCCGGTTTTACGGGAAGCCTCCGCCCCCGCCTCCCCAAGGGCCCGCGTTCCACCCGTGACACAACGCAACACCCGGGGCCGGGCCCGACCGCGCAGCGCGCCCGGAAGGGCCTCCGGGCACAGGGCGGGAAGCAGAGCGCGGCTCCCTCTCTCCTCCCCGCGGCCCCTCGGGCACAGAGGAGCGGGGCAGCCCCTCACAGCCCCGGCGACATGTCCCCAGCGGCCGCTCCAGGCCGCACCGCCCGCGCGCCCAGGCCAGCCAGCAGCGGGGCCAGACCCGCAGCCCGGGGAGGAGAACGGCAAAGCGGACGAGCCCTTCCCGGGGCTTCACCTACCCGCCGGCAAACAGATGCACCAGGGTGTCTCTTTGGCTCATCCTCGTCGCCTGCACCCGGGCGAGAGGAAGGAGGTGCCGGGCGCTTCCGCCCCACGCTCACGACGCCGCTCCTGGCAGGGCTCAGCATAAATACGGGCGGGCCGGCTCCGCCTCCCGCTGCGGGAGGGGCTCCGCGGGCACTCGGGCAGCGGCTTCCTGCGAGAGAAGGGAGGCTGGGCCAGGCTGGGCCGGGCCGGGCCGGGCTGGGTTGGGCTGGGTTGGGCTAATGCCGTCTGGGTTAGGCCCGCCCCTCGCTGCGGCCGCTGCGGCAGCGAGAGCGCGCGGCTATGAATATGCATGACACGAATACGCAACGGAACCTCCCCCCAGCGAACCGGTGCTGCTATTGGCCGCGGTGGCGTGACGTCAGCGCAGGCACCCGGCCCTCCTCGTGAATATGCAACGACCCTCCTCGCCCCGCGAGTAAACAGAGGCCGCCATTGGCTGCGGCGTGTGACGTCAGGCGCGCGCTGCCTGATACTGTCGGGCGTGGGCGTTAGGCGGTAGTGCTGTGAGGGGATAATGCCGTGTGTGGGCCCGGCCGTGTCCCGTCCCTGACAGTGCAGAACTATCTGCACACAGCGCTGTTCCCCCTGCTCTGGGATGGCCCTGCCTGAGCAGGGAGGTGAGACCACATGCCCCACTAGGGTCCCTTCCAACCTGACCTTTTCTGTTACTCCTGCAGCCGCCGAGGCTGGGAAGGTCACAGCCAGCAAGTGCAGAAAAGATAAGGAAAAGGGTTTGGAAAAACAGCCCCAGTGCCGTCAGCACCCCCAAACAGCAGCATTAGTAAGGCGTGTGGTGGCCTTAGTTTTTGTCTCCTCTTATTCTTGAATTCTGGGTCATCCCTTCAGCTGCTGAAGCAATGCATCTCCCAAACACTGCTCCTTAGGTGTTGCTGAAGGGATTATCGTGGCTCACTGAGTGGCTTTCATCTTGGTTTTCCTCAAAAACATATGGATAAGTGAAAATAAATAAAGCTAAACAGGAAAGCACTTAACATCACGTGTGAAATTGTCATCAGAGTTAATATGTTGAAAATCCAAGTGCCTAAAGCTAAATAACATGACTTGCTAAAATCTTCATGAATATCCACAACACCCCCACCCCCCAAAAAATACAAACAGGTATTTCATAATAGCAGAACAGTTTTTTAGTAAAACAGGAATGCATTTTCAAAGTTATTTCTTAAATGAGAAATGCTCCTCTGAGCAAGTGAGCTCATGTGAAAGACAAACACGTTGGATATGTAGTGAGATTTTTGAAAGTGTGGTGGGAGTTAAGGAGGAGGTTGGGTGGGAGAAGGCTTGGGCAAGTGTGAGATGTGGAGATGGTGGGGAAGAAAGTTGTTACATTGAACTGAGACAAGTAAAAGTAGGACAAGGATTTTGCACCTGGGATTCTGCATTGCCACTCGGCGCAGCATGTAGTTGAAACTAGCAAATGGATGAGGAATAGTTGTTACAAAGAAGAAAAACGTGCAAGACTTTCACAAGCCTGTGGTATTTGTGTATGAGATATATTAATTTTAAGATTCAAAAGTGAGAAAGCATTGTATGTTGCTTGACACAAGATTTCACATAGAAAAGAGTGAATATATTCAGGTTAACTAAAACAGATACATTATTTTGAAAGTATTGGAAAACTCCAACAATGATTTTATTAAATACTACATGAAAGATGGACATATGCCAAGTACTTTGTGTGAAGTCATGGGTTCAATTTTTTTCAAATTCTTAGAGTAGCTTAAAAGGAAACAGAAGATGGGTTTTGTGCAGGCCATGTGATTCCATCCAGTGAGCACATGTCCCAGTAAAATCAAAAGAAGATTCAATACCAGACACAGGCTCTGCTTTATTCTGTCTCTGTATAGGTGAAACCCTAATCTGGGAACTTTTAACTTCATCTGCCATGCATGGCTTCCACTGTGAAAAAGTAAAAAAATGTAATGTGATTATTTTCATTAATACTTATTGAATAGCTAGAATAAGCTGAATTATTAAAACATTTTGTTTACGTAACTAGATGCTTTATAGTTTTTAAAAATATATATTTTCATAGAAAATTTAGATATTCCATTGAAATGTTTGAAGGGCTTAAACCGAAATATTTTCAATTTTTATTGGGAATCTGAAGCACTTTGATTCAAAATAATTTCGCAGTATTTCTTGAAAACTGACTTTAATACCAGTTCTATTCTCCTTGCTAGGCTGGGCTTTCTGGCTGGACTGCATATTCATAATATTTGATAGATATGGATTCTTACAGTGTATTTTTCCTTTCATCCATCAGGGTAAGTGTGGAGAGGAGATGTCACATGGGATCACACCTGAGAGTGCAGAACATAGATAAAAACATGCAAATTGCATGAAGTCCCATTTTCAAAAGATCTCATTCATATAAGTCTTTGTAAGATTCAATTTTTTTTCATACTTTTATTGCAAAAACCTGAGTAATTCTTCTACTTAATATTCTATCTTTTTTACCTCTTGATTTCTTAAAAGTAATAATTTAAAATAGAATTTGTTTGGATGGTATTTGGGCTTAGTTTTCTTACTCTGCTTCATGTAGCTAAGGGTGTAATAGAACTCAACAAAGATGTCATAGGAGAAAATGTGTAAGAAAAAAAAAATTGAAGACTTTGTTTCAGTTTTTTCTGTAACTTTCCTTCAAGATAACACATAGCATGTGCTGCACTTTTCCTCTTGTAGTCTTTGAACAGAAGACACCCTTTCTTAAATTTCATCATTGGCTTTCTGTGTCAAAAAGAGCAATAGAATACATTAGAATACCTGGTAACAGCTGTTTTTTTCTGCTCCTTTAGAGCAACCTAAGGTGAGAGAATAGATTCTTCCCATGCAGTGGAATCTTTGCTGCCTTTTTTCCGTTGTGTTGCCAAAAATCGCATTTGTCTTTCTCTTCAGAACTACTGTGTTGGATTCACATCCTCCTTAATATGGTTATAATGACCCTCTGTTTTTCTAATATTTATATGATCACATTTCACAATATATACAGGAAATGGGACCATTACTCCTCATCTGAGTGTAGTCATGGCTTTGTTTACCCTATAGTGTTCTTCAGACAGGCACTGGCTGTCTTCTGCTGGTACCAAGGTTAACCCTCAGAAAACAACAGAAAACAATTTTTGTACTAAACAGTCTATTTAAAATATTTAGCATTCTTAGATGCTCTGATTGTCTAAGTGATACATTATTCCTTTTTCTGACCAAGCTCACAGAAATATATTTCCTCCCTTCAAGAAATGGGAAAACAAGGTTGATTCAGTTGAGAATTTTAGTTATGAACAATTTTAATCCACTTCTTTCTCCTTCTATGAAATTTTCCTGCCTTGGGATAACATTATTTATTGATATCATGCAGTAATGAATGTGTGCATTACATGCTCAGGCAGAAAGAGGGAAATTTGTATCTCCAGGGGACTTGAAAGTAGGTAGGATCCTTCAGTCCAATAAACTTTTCAGGTTTGTGTGACTGAAAAAAATCCAAACAAAACCAAATAAAAAACCCAAACAAACCCCAACCCCCCCTTTCCTGTTGAGGAATGGAGCACTGAGGCTGAGGAGCAGCAGAGAGTGGCACAGAGCTCAGCTAAAGGCCTGGCTCAGGGAATACCACATGGATAAAGCAGGCTGTGTATGGGCTGTGGTGGAGAGTGGAGGCAGAGTCCAGCCTCTCTTTTAAGGCCTCGGGAAGCACAACAATTACTATGAACTTGCTGGCCTTGAGCTGCTGAATCGTGAGATGGAAGAAACAAATCTCCCTCAGGCAAGCAAATCTATGGAAGTTGCTGGGAGCACAGGAAGAGGCCCAGGTGAGGTGTGCTGCTTCATTTTCTTCCTAGGAATTACCTTTTCCTGATCTCCTTTATGCCTACTTTAAATGATCATCCCATTCACCATGCTCTGCTTGTCTCCAAATATCATGAAAAGCAAGCAGAGTTGTCTTAAGGTATTCCCTTTAAACACATGTATTCAGGAATGACAAGATATGGAAAATAAAAAATTGTGAATACTCGGAATTCCAGCCTATGAAGTTAAGTTTTTATTAATTTTCTTTAGTCTTTCCAATATTTCAAGAGCTTCTAGAAGAGTGAGTGAATGTAGACTATTCACAGAATTGAGACTACTAACTTAATGTTCTCCTCTTTAAGTATTTTTTTATTTCTAGGAACTCAACACTTACAATCTGAGAAATTGTCAGAGACTACAGCAGATTTTCTTTAAATTTCACAAGGTAATGTTTTGTGTAATTGCACTTGGTATGGTTTATCCAGAGGATGTGTGATGTTCTTCTGTATTTCTTTCCAGTGGAATAAGATGGAGTCTATCAGGCACTGCACAGGGACTGAGGAGGGAGTGGAGAAGGAATATTCCCACTGGAAGGCCCTGTTTTCCAGGGTTTAACATCTATTCTGTCTCAGGGCCAGAATTAGTACCGATACAAAGCGTCTGTGCCTGAGGAACCATCATAGGTTGTAAATTCCAGGGCATTAAGTATCAGGAGTACATCCCAAAGTGGAATGGCTGAAGGTGTAGTGCAGGGGCAGCTCAGGTGGGACCTCGTTACAAGTACACAAAGTGAGATGAAGCCCAAGGACTTGGCAGCAACAAAACGTGAGTGGGCTGTCACTTCAAGGGGGAAAGCAGTGAGCTGCTTTCACAAGGAAGTCAGGCTTACATTAGACTTTAAATTACAACTTTTGTGCTTTGGACAAGGAGGAGTGGGTGATTAAGGCTTCCTTTTTTTCCCTGTTATTTTCTGTGCTCTGTGGAAGGCATTTTTAAAAGCAGTTTCATTCAAAATTTGTAAGTGGATGAAGTACAGCTTGTTAAACAGCCAACATTAATCTCCTGATATGTCTGGCTTAGAAATGAGACTTGAGCTCATGCTTATTAATGACACTGAGAAATTGAGCTACTTCATTATTGCTAATGAAGGTGGAAAGGTTAAATTTAGATCTGAAGTAAGCCTCTGCGAAGAAACTGGATGGGTTTCTTTAGTATGAGATATATATGAGATTTGGGGGGTGAGGGGGTGGTTTTTGGGTTTTTTACCTGTTTTAAATACCCTTTCTCTGATGTTTTATCTAGTTTGTTTCCATAGACTGTTCAAAACAGGGGAGATGGTGTTATGTTCTCACATAGTGCTCTTTTTCTCTCTAGTACGTTCACAGAGCTTTTCAATGAAGGGGAAAAATTTTAGACATATAAACTGCAAAATCTTAAGACTGTCCTATAAATAACTTGCCTTCTGACTTGTGCAACTCAGACTGCAGGGATAAACACCACCAGCATACATGGTGAGATTGGGATTTTTGTTGCCAGGACTTTGGCATATTCTAAGTTGTTAATCTGGAATCCTAGCAAGATATTAGAAGGAATGTTTTTTAGCTCATAAAGTGTACTGATTCTGAAAGTGAACAAAGTGAGTGTGTTTGTACTGCTCCTTTGAAATGATAGAAGTGAATTTGTGCAGTGGTGTAAAGTACAAGACACCTACTCTATCCTAGCAAAAGCCGACCACTCTGAGAGATTTAAAAAGTGCATTTTATTAATACACTTCTATCAATCTGTTTATTAATATATTTTTAACTCCATTTCACAAATAAGGAAGCAGAATGAGACAAGACAGATGTTTAATCAAAACCATTGGACAGATCAGTGACAGATTTAGAAACAACCTTATGACCGAGAAAGCCAGCGGGGAG
Source organism: Vireo altiloquus (assembly GCA_013396875.1). Classification (NCBI taxonomy): domain Eukaryota; kingdom Metazoa; phylum Chordata; class Aves; order Passeriformes; family Vireonidae; genus Vireo; species Vireo altiloquus. Next base: position 305,827 of record VZRF01001492.1, read on the forward strand.
GGTGTGATAAACAACTGTCTTTAAGGTTTGTTTAGGCCTCCTTTTCCTTGAGAATGGAGCAGCCTCTGTTCCTTGAGGATATAAAAACATTTGTAATACACGTTTGTAAATACATATTTGTAAGTCTGTTGCTCAGTTGCTTGTTTATCTGAAGTCTGCAGCTTACAGAATATTCAGAAGATAAAGGAGAAGAGGACAGGAAAAAAGAATAATAAGTAGGGAAAGAAAAAAAGAGGAGCAGCTGGTCTTTAAAAAAGGTATAGGATATCAATACTGTGTCAGTGAGGACTGAGAGAGTGGTATAGGTGTTTTACAGCTAGGAACATGCAGGTACTTACTACAGAGTAAAGGAAATAGTTAATTCCTCATAGTTGGCCCTCATGACAGCCATGGTGAGCACTTTGCATGACTTAGGCTGCCAGTTTTTATGACAGGTTTATTCAGAAGATCAGGTGTACAGAAGAGCCATTCAGATTATCTGCAAAATGGATGCCTTATCAGATCAAAGAACACTTAAAATATTTGTTTTGTTTGATATGATTTCTGCTGAAAAAATATGTCAGAGGAGTAAACTACAGAGACCAGAGAAGTAAAATCCTACATAAGCCGAAGGTCAATATTAGCAGAGTCAGCAGAGGTCATGAATAAATTCAGGTAGAGAAAAAAAGTGAGAGCCTGTGATGCGATTTTCTACAATATTTGGAAGGTAGAATGAAAGATTTCACCTGTTATATGCACTCTATGCCCAGTTAAGTCTCAGCTGTGAGGAGATGGGTGGGTTACCTTGTCAAGGCATCCCCCTTTTGAAAGGTGTGAATCCGAGATGCCGTTCTGTTTCTGCCCATCACCATAGCAAGGGTTTCTGTCCCAAGCTTACTTTGAGAGAGCTGTGTAAACAGTGTCCCATGGTTCAGAGATAAGTTTCCTGATGTGAAAAGCTCCAAATATTTGAGAAATTTACTCACTTCTAAATGAAGCAGAACTTGTACTTTTTTCTTTTTCTAAATCAAAAGGCAGAAGGAATTTTGGCTCATTTAGAAAAGGTGAATGTGTGACTGCATAGGTTTTGCAGAGGTGGAGTAAGGAAACCCAGGGAGCTCAGCAGTAGTGTGGTTACTGCCTGCACCTCGCTGTTGTGTTTCTTGGCAGAGGCTGGCTCTCAGTGCACAGGAGGGGTCACAGCTGCCCACGTTGCTCTCTGGGCTGTGTTGGCCTTTGGTGTTTTATGTGAGCAGCCTGCTTTGGACAACTGAGCAAACCCAGCCATTCTAGACGTGCATGGAGGCTGTGGAAGTGTGTTTAGCCCCCTGGCAGTTGCCTAGGGAGTCAGTTACCTTGCTGCTCTCCCTTGATAAATGTGGTTTAATAATTAATGTCCATCTGGAGGAGATGTTACTTCTCTAGCTTGCCTAAGCCTGGACAAGGAATTTGCTGACCCAGGTGTACATTAGGGACATAAGCTTCATTATTGCTAATGAAGCAGTTAAAGAAATATTGCCAGGAGGCTTTGTTTTTTGCAAGAGAGAATTCGCTGGAAGTTTTGGTGTGTAGCTGTGCAGTATGGTTCGTTTCCTGGATATTATGCATATGACACAAAGCTCAGTTAGAGCCTCAATTTTGAAGTGTAGAAACCATAACTAGAATGAAAACTGTTACATCAGCTGCTGCTACAAAGGGAGAATGTTGAGTATTGTTAATAGGTTGTTTATCCTAATGGAGAAAATATTATTTCAAATTTTTTTTTCATTGTATGAACTCTTCACTGTTTCCTGCAGCCTAGGGAAGAGTCTTGTCATATTCCAGATTCTTTTGACAGCCTCATTTACTTCCAGATATGGTGGGGAAGCAAAAATTGTTTGGATCTGTTTTTTTAAAAGGGTCAGATTGTAATTGATTTTCTGCCCCTGAACAGCCTGTGGAAGTGATTCCTTTGCCTAGAAAAGGCACTTTCAGAAATAGAAAGAACCTACTTACCATGTAAGCAATGCCAGCTTAAAAGATGTTTAACAAAACAAAAAAGAACACTTACAAGTTGCTCTATTTTATTCAAGACTTTGTGGAACACTGGTTTACTTGACCTTTGATAACAAATTTAGAAAATTATTATGAACAATTAATAGCTCTGGGACAGGGCATCAGGTCAAACAGATGAAATCCCCATTTGTTCTGGAATTTATTTAACTCAAGTAGGCTCATGTAAGTTCTGGGGATACATCACAGTCTCGGATACAAAGCCCTGGTAACTTTTCATTTCTCAGTGCTGTTATTTCCTCTCCTGTGAAACACAAGCTCACTTTTTTTTTAACCTGTTCTCTAATCAAATGCAGTGAGTTATCTTTCCCTAGCTCTTTGAAAATACTCTACAAAATCTTCTGTGCATCTTTTGAAAGTTTACACACAATGAACCTCAAGTAGTTTCATTCATAACATGCTGTATGTGCCTTAGCCTTGATGAAATTGCAGCTTGGATGAATTTGATCTTATCAGCCTTGTGGAAAGAGCAGTGGTTTTGTGATGTGAAATGAGTGATATTTGATGGAGATAGCTTCGACAAATTAATCTTTCAAGTCTTGACTGGATTTGGATTTAGGTTGTTAGTCACTGTGGTGGGAAGAACTATATTTAATTTTTACCTATGGCATGAAGTGATGAGGAAATTGAATTTATAATCTTTTCATGATAAAACATGATGTATTTATCTCCATAAATGAAATAGATGTTCTGCATAACCCAGAGTCGATGACCTAAGATTTTAACCCCTCTATTTTTAATCATACTATGAAATTTTCTCTCTCCTTTTAAAAATAATCTTTTCAATTTCTATCTCTCAAAATACAAGAATTTCTGAGTAAGAATATACTCTTTATTCTTTCTCCCAGTTATATTTGAATTTTATCTTGATTTTAGTTTGCTGTGTGCTCAAAGCAGAAGTCTATGTGTTCACAAAGCCAAGTCTGTGTGAGATTGTGCAATAAACATGGACTTCAAGTGTCTCCAAACAGAATTCAAATGTTCCTAAATCCAACTGTGTAGTACAGTACTGACTTTGTTTTCTGTGTCCTACAAGTCCTGAGTTCAGATTAGTGGAAGTTTGATTCCTTGCCTGTTACTGTGTTTTATCCAGAATGGAGCAGTGTTGAAATTCTGAGATATTTGACCACATTTTTCCATGAGGTGGAGTCTCAGGGGAGGTTTGCTGTGTAACTTGAGGCATATGTCTGTCTTCTGTCAGAGAAGATGTTTTGAATTATTTTTTTTAAAGAAACTACCAGTTACTATAAACCAAGCTATCTTTCTTAACCTCCATCTGTCACTGCATAAAAAGGAAGGGACATCCCCACTGGAACAAAGGCAGAGTAGGAGCAGGAACCCAGCTCCTACTGCTGCTTCTCATTGTCCTTCACAGTCTTTTATTGATTTTTATGGTGTCAAGAATAAGAATACTCAAATAATGAAAGTCATCATGCTGGATGTTGCAATCATCCTCAGAAATGGTGATGGACAACTCTTATATCTAAGGGACGATGGAGGGGGGAAGCATTACAACTTTTTTCAAGTAATTGTCAAATTTATATGTAGAGCCTGCATCTCTGGGATGGTGGTAGATACACTGATAGAGGGGTTCTGAGATAAATCTTAGTAATAAAGTGACAGATTTTTATTTTAACAATGTGTAAAGGTCTCTGAGTGGCTTTAACCTCTGGTCTTTTTTTAAATTATTATTTTTTTTTAAGAAATGAGCACTGAATGGCAGTACTCAGGTAGCTGGCTTTCTTCTTAAAAATCTGAATTTGCAGCATTTGGAGGAAAAGTTACTTGCCATTCTGCAACAATTATTTCCAGAAAAGTAATCTAATGGTGAGTTGGATCTAATGTTATTATATCTGCTGCTCCCTTCAGGTAAACATAAATTAAGACTGTGTTATTCTCAGAGCCTGGCAAGTACAAGGATTTATCATGATAAGAACACTGCTTTCCTATTGTTTATAAAAACCACTGAAACAAAGCCTCTAGGTTATAATTCAACTCCCCTACAATTATTAGGTTGACACTTTATAAAAGAGCTATTGATAGAACCCTCATGAAGAGTGTGTTCAAACCACCTTTGAAAAATAGGTGTGAAAAGTGGTTCAAAGTACACTGGTGAGCATTACAAGTAATGGGGTCCATTGCTTACAGGAAGCAGTCATTCCATATTAAGCAACAGAGTTACTGAAACCAATTGCAGTGATATATTTATGTTATTGGGGGTGGGGTGGGAATCCTGAGATCTGAACATATGTTAAATGATACAAGTGAGACTTTCAATGTCACTTATATTTACTGTGAACAGATGGGATTTTTGTGTTCTAATTCTGAGTTGCCTTTAGGAATTCCATCCTAGGCTAAGTCCCAGATACAATTTTTTTTCCCAGTTGCTTAGTCACAGAAAAGTCTGAAGGTGTGAGGATATGTTGAAAATTGTTCTCTTCTCCACTTTTTGCTTGTAGTTATTAGTGATATTTTCTAACTGGAAGAACTGTAATTAAAATCAGATGGCAAATATATCTTGACATTTTTATGCATGAAAAATTTGCCAGCACTGCCAGCTGCTGGTGCCATTTCAGAAATATAGTTGGTTTTGCTTGTTATATCTGAATGGGTTGCTGTGGAAGTTTATTTTCAATCTCAGCCTAGTTCTGGAAGGAAATAGGTAGAAGAATAACTTAGAAATATAGCTCCAACATTTTCTTCATTTTTGTCCCTGCTTTAGAAGAAAGAGGATTACTGCTGAAATAAGATGTTTCTCATATATTTTTAAACAGTACTGGTGTGTAATGCTGGGAGGGAGCATATACCATGATGTTAATGATAGGTAATTAGGTAGCAGTCTGTAAAAAAACCCGAAAACAAAACCCAAACTATTTGATGATCAAAAGAAAGGCTTATGTTTCACCAGGTCAGATAAGCATATCCCGTATTTTGACTGCAGTTTCCAAGAACTTCAGTAGCTGGAATTTGGGATTTCAGTCACTATAGATGCTCAACTTAATTGGCTTTAATGGTCTTTGGCAAAGTGACTTCTCTCGCTGTCTTGGAGGTGATGCATCGGGGTGTGTGTGTGTGTGTGAAGGAAATACTTCAGTTGGAATAAAACTGAGCCATCCTCAAACAATGTGACATTTCCAGCTCCTCAGACTATGTGGAACCTAATTCACACTGAATGTAATCAGTTACACTTCAGTGTTGGCTAATCTTCAACTGCAATCAATAAATCAGCTTGGACAGGGAGAGAGCAGGCGAGTCAGAAACGTACTGTGGTGTTTGCTTTTGTAGCCTTTTTGAGGGGTCAGATAATGGAGACATCAATTAGGATAAACAGCAGGCTTCTTCCACAGCAATAGTGTTTCCCTTTCTTAAATGGGAGTGTGAATTTAGCTTTAGAGGAAGCAGCCAAATCCTCGCTTGTATTTATAAGCAATATAATTCAGATATGGCAGGCAAAAACTTCAGTGCTCAAACTTCTCTCATAGAACACAGAATGTACATTTTGGGTGAAAATATCAATGTCCAAGCCTTCTTTACATAAACCAATGCTTTGGGTTTTTTAAACCTCATTAATTTTCCTTTTTTTTTTTATTTTTATTTTCAGTTATTTCAGTGTGCCTTCACCACTCAAAATGAAAGCTGATTGTGATGCACATATGTGTGAAGGAAATACTTCAATTTGGATAAAACTGAGCAAACCTCAAGGTATCACTTCAAAGCTGCAATGGAACCCAAGTGTGCTATCTCCTAAATGCCTTTGTCAACAATGATCATTTCTATGGTGAGTGAGATTACAATATTTATCCATTGACCTTTATTATCTCGGCTGTTTCGTGCAAATATTTTTTTTTCCTCCACTGTCTTGTAATCCAACAGACTTGATAAATACCATGGTTTTATCTCTGTTTTTGTTATATGGATATTTTGGCTCCCAGCCATGTTTCATGGGCCCCAAGCAATGATGCTTCCGGTAGTTAGAGGTGCCATTGCTGAGACTGTTGTTTAACAGGAAAAGAAAATGCTGAATCAGAACATCTGTTGAGAAGTGCTTTGGCAGGGAGTTTGTCCTTAAAACTAGGAAGTAGGTTGTTCTGGCTCCAAGAGCTGGTAATCTTGGGCTTGCAGAGGAGAGAAGTACGTGAGAGCTTTATGGGGTTGTGTTCTGCTTGACAACAGATGTGTTCATTTGGCCGTAGTTCAGAAGATTTACAGGAACCTTATTAGAAAAGTGAGCCAAAAGGCAACACACTCTGGTAGTTGATGGTGATTTCTTACATTGCATTGGATACTGCACGATAATTTTGCAAGAAGGCAGAGCCAGCTGTGAGGCAGATGGAGCCACATATGTTTCCACACCCAAGAGAGAGGTTTGTATACAGAACACAGTCAGGAATAAGGCTGAGTGAATGATATCAAAGGTTATTCACACAGAGATGTCTGGATTTGTAGATAATTTCACTCAGATTGGTTGTTTTTGTGTTAACTTTCTGACTATAAAAGTTTAAATTGCATTGAAGTCTATAATGCAGTAAATAGTGAAGAAGTGCTTGAAGATTATTCCATTCTGAACTCAAGAATCTTGCATGACTTGTGTATGTGGTCTCTTTCCCAAACTTGAAATGGTCATGCCACTTTCTTCCCTTTTCCCCATTGGCACATTGCCTCTACCACCACTCAGAAAAGTTTAGTGTGAAGAGAGATGCCATGTTTTTCTCTCTCACGTGCTGCAGCACCAAAAAACTGTGCAAAATGAGGTTAGAGCTTCTGCCATGCTGAGCCTCTGCAGCAAAGCAGGGAACAGACACCAGCCAGGCTCCTGCTTGCTTGCTGTAGCATCAGGTAGAGGGAAGAAAGTTCATTGAGCAGTGCTCTGATTCCAGGCAGCAGAATCCTTGGACTGGAAACAGATCAGGGAGTGCCAGTATCACCCAGGGCAGCTGGAGCACATGACATCTCATAGCCAACATGTGTAAAAGGAGTGTTGTCTCTAGTGTGGGTAAAAGGAGATTTTTTTTTTAAGTGTTCAGATTGTTATTCGCTGTTATAACTTCCTCCTTTAATCTTCTGCCTTTTTTAGAGACAATGGGACTAAAAAGACTTGTCTGTGTTTTAGCCTTATTAAGTCTCTTGTATGAACATAAAATGAGAACAGTGCTGTGGAGAACTGAGCTCCCAGAGTGCACACAGCTAAGAGCTGTTGAGGGCTGAGTTAATGCACTAAAGGTGATTTGCAGACAGATAACTGGATCTTCCTAACGAATTCCCTTCCCTTGTTACAGTCAGTTTAATGTACCATAACACTCTTCCTTTTGTTAGTGAGGGAAAAAATTCACTGCTGGGATTAAAGCAAGCACAGAGAATTTCAGATGAGGGAGGAGACAATAAAGTTTGGGAAGCCAATTGCTGGTAGTCATAGTTGTAAAACTTCCATTCCTAGGCTACTCGGTAATTTCCAAAGTGACTTAAAAAAAAGAAGTAACATTTGAGGACAGATGTTGTATATCTTTTCTAGTTCATCCTAGAACAAATGACATGTATATGGCTCATTATTTGTTTCTATTTCTTTGTTATGTATCACATATATTTCCTTGAGGAGAAGTTTGTTTTTAGAAATACTAAACTAACCTTCAAGTCAAGCTGAAGAGCTGCAGATAACTGACACTGCTAAAATGTTGGTCCCATTGTCTTGGTGAAGACTGGTTTGTATGGGACAGATATTACTGCTGTCAACAAAATTAATTCAGACAGTAGGGATCCTACAGGCTGAGGGATTCTGCATGTATTGTAAAACAAGTTCAAGAAAACTTAACAACTTAACAGTAAATTTAACTTTACAACAGGAAGTTGTAAATGGTTTGGGGTGGGCTGTAAACATTAGCATATCCAGCCTATTAATGAGCCACTGCTGAAAAGTGGAGTCACAATTCCAGAAGACTGGTTAGGTGGGGGTGTCCCAGTTTGGTTGTGCACTTCCTTCCAGCCATGGCCTGAGTGGAAACAACACTGATGAGCAGACATGGAATACAGATACTGCTATGTGACATCACACACTGCTGATTTGGGATGTGTTGGGGCCCTCCCTTCCATTGCAGGGTTGTCCTAGAGAACTAGACAGGTAGATTGTTTTTTCCCTATATCCTGTAATGTGCTTAACTACGTATGAGAATAAGAGACCAGATACAGTGCTGCATTACCCCTGTGCTGGATTAGCTCACCTGATTTCTAATCAGGATGTGTTGAGTGCTGTTTAAATTGCCTAATATTAAATAGACACATGTAGTTCTTGAGATACATGAAGTTCTGCCTACTTCAGGAAGAGCTGGTAGAAAGGTACCCACAAGATATGATTCCCTTTACTCCAGCCTGTAACTGAAAAATAGTGGACTGAGCACCTGATATTTTGGTACCTATCTCTGTTCCTGCTTTCTATCCTTTTGGCTTCCTCTTTGCTCCTGCTGTGGTCCTGTGGTGACAGTAGTAGCTAGAAGAGCTGGCATATTTGTTCCCATTTGGCCTTTCTGGTAGCTGAGCTGAGTTGCTGTTGCAGTAGCAGCAAGTCCCACTGCCCAGAAGAATGGGACAGGCAGAGCAACTGGAGCTGCGAGATGCAGATTAAAAAACATCTTCAAAATGTTGAGCAATATGTTTCAGCCTAAATGTATTGCAATAGATTTGCCACAATGTCAGGGGTGTTTTAAATTGCACTTAGGGATGTAGTTGAAGTCCAGCAAACTGGAGATAAGTCATCTGCAGTACTTCAAATGCTTTAACAGAACTATTTGACAGAACGAAGTGATCAAACTTTATAGGGCCAGTGGGAGAAACTAGCTCTTTGCTTTGGAACTGACTGTCCTTCTGTGAGTGTGCAGGCAGTGCCAGCAGAATACCAGTAACAGCAGAGTGATGTGCTCCTGCATAACACCCCTGCAGAGCCTGGCTGCTCACTTTGTGGCCACCCACAGTTTCCCATATGTGCACTATTACCCCACATGTGGGTAGCTCTTCAGATTTTAATTGCAGATAACCAGTGCATGTCCCAGAACTGAAAGAAGCCCTGAAGGTTTTCAAATCACCACCAGACTGCCTGGTTGTTCTTCTTCTGTTATTGAGAGGTGTTCAGGAAAGAAGGCCAAAATTGCCTTTTTACAACACTGTGATAGTGGTTCATCATGGGCATCAGGGAGTGCCTCTAGGAGTAAATGTTGCTTTCTCACTAGAAGTGCTCCAGACAAGCAGGATGGAATTACAGTGTTGATGATATCAAATATTTAGGGTGAATTTCAAAAGGAAGTGAGTGGTAACCTTTGGAATGATAAAATTATCACCCAAAAATGCATTTGGCATTTGTATATGAAATACACATCTGGCAAAGTATGTGAAATACTTACATGCCATAGGGCAGTTCAGCTGAGCCATTTACAAGACCAATTCTGCCAGACAACACTTTATATCTGGTATTGCTGAAAGCTTCTTGCTCCTATAGGAACCACAGTGCAGGATATTAAAAAGCTACAGCTGTTTCAAGACAGACTGCAGTGGCTGCCATAACCATTTTCTATAATTTTCAGAAGATGTAACAAAGGAAAAAAAACGAGAGAATGTGATAGTGAGGTTTAGATGCAGGGAGTCTAACCAGTGAACTTCCAGTTTTGCCATACAGAAGAGCAAAGTTACTAAATCTTATAAAAGAAGAGTACAACTCTTAGGAGGTTCTAAGCTTGCAGAGAATGCAGTGTGAAGTGGGACAGCTAAGCTCAGCCCTGACATGTTGCTTAGCATTTAATTTCAGATAAAACCAGCTGGATTCAGAAAAGTGGTTCAGTGCTGAGTGAGTGTTTCCATGACCTGGAACTGGAGCAGTTGTAATTGACAGGAGTTCCCTTTCTTGTATTTATCTTGATAAACAAAGTACTTTTCCTATCACTGATGTTTTCAACTTCTCTAGATACCCTGTTCATCAGTATCAGTGGCTGTCCTGCTGGAGCCCTTTGGACTCTGCACCACTCCTGTTCACATGATTCTCTCACATTCCTCCTGGAGACAAAAATGAGTGCTCATACTGCTAGAGAGTGGAAACTTACTGATTGTACAGAGCTTGGCAGGCGCTCCTGTTCCAGCCTCCTGACAGGAGCAGGGACAGGCTGCATTTCTGTAAGTGCTGAGCCAATCAAAGCCTTCTTGTCTCTGCACTGATACTTTTTCTCTGCCTGTTTGTTCCTTTTTCCATTCTTATGACAAGTATGCAAAGCAAGAAAGCTGCTTTTTTCTGTGTCTAGTCAGTGATGTAGGCAAGGTTTGGAGCAAATGCAGGCCCATTGTAACAGCATTTCTGCAAGAGCCCTGCAAGTGGAACTGCCTACAGCAAGAGCACAGATTATGTTTAATGTCTGACACAGCCATCTTTTAACATATTAGAGCAGAAGATGGAACAGTTCCTTCCGAGTCCCCAAATGAATTAGCAGTGCAAACTGGCTTTCTGCTGCCTGGAGCTCTGTCTATGCTCCTTGTTTTAACTGTTTGCTAGCCACAATCCAGACCACAAAGAAAACTGCAGTAAACTATGAAGTTCATAACTGTATGAACGTATGTTTTTATTGTAATATTAATTATTTACATAAGCTATTGCCTCTAGTGGAAGTGTGTTGCAAAAGCAGCATCAATGTGTGGCTCTATTGGAAGAAAATAGCTTAATGCATGGTATTTTCCCCCCATTTTCCTTTTTGAAAAAGGAAATTCCTACTAGCAAGCTTTAAGGAAGTAGTTCAAGCACATCTGGTGACCCCAAAGCCATACCTGTGCAGATGCTTTAGGGGAAGGCTTGGTGAGTTACTCCTGAAGGTTCAGAGCAAAGGCAGCCTGTTTCTACCCTTCCTGCCACTGCTTGATGCCCTTTTCATGAAGTCCTATAAAACATGCATTTTGAATGGGTCATATTATGGGCATTTACACAGTCAGACCTGCACATTGATTAATGACCAGCATTAAAGGTATATATCCAAATTTTCATCAAAATATCCAAGACTAGCTTTTCAATTGGGTTATGATAAATTTTATTTTGCAGGTATGTGTGTACATCCAGTATGCCTGAATTTATGGTATACTAAACCTACCAGAACAAAGACTTAGTCATCTGGAATTGTATTAATAAAACTGCCAGTCTGATATTTGGAAATTTAAGTCTGAAAACAAATTCTCTTATAATTCTCACAGGATAGTAAGGAGTTCTAAAGAGCTGAGTCTGAGTTTGGCTAAGCTGTAGTGCAGTACTGAGTATAAATACACTGTCAGTAGATCTCTGGTGGGTATGAATGCCAAGGGAGAGGAGGATTAGTGCTATACCGTTACATATGTTGAGATCTGCTTTGGAGGATGTGAAGAACTACTTTTGTTATCAGCAAAACCCATAAGGCCTGGTTTCAGTTAGAAGTTTCTGCTTTCCTAAGAAATATTTAAAATCCTATAAAACACAGAGAACCAGCTTGTACTTCCAAGAAGATAAAACAGATGAGCTAATACCTTTTCCCTCCCTATCTTTCTGTTCTCCTGCTTGGCTGCTGACTGTGGCCATGCTGTGACTCACCAGCTGTTGTGCATGGGGAGCACTTGGGCTGGAAGTGAGCATTGTTGGAGGCCATCCCCACACTCACCAGTCAGTTCAGCAGCATGAGAACAGTCACTGCACTCCTCTGCTGGACTATAGCTTCAGCACTCTATTCAGAGAAAGAAGGTACCAAACTTGGTAGGTTTTTCAGCAGGACATTGATAAAACATTGAGTTGTTCCAGATTTTCCCCTTACCCTTGCTGCTTTCCCTCTCCTATCCACCCACACACAGTCATTGCCTTGAGTCACAGTGTTATTACAATCTGTGCTGCAGCACTTTTCTAAAAGACAGTTTTCCCTTCTAGTACTCCTTTTGCTAAGAACCTCAAACCTTTATAGACTGTAGTAATTTCTAAGTGACAGGGTTGCCAGAATGTGCAATGATGAAGAAGCCAGCTTGGCTAAAGTTGGGTAGGCTCTGCTTAAAACCTCACTAGCTCAAACAGGGAGAGGGAAAATATCAAGTAGTGAATGGACAGGAAGTCAGACAGCTTAAAGCCCAAGATGCTGTTTTTTCCCTAGCATTGGGTATTTTCACTTTCATTGAAGTTTATTTTCTTGTTGGTAAATTTCTTTTGCATTGTTTGCTTTTTAAGAGAGAAAATAATTTTTTCATGGTACGCAGTGAATGAACTTTCAGTCTTTAACACAAAGAGAACTTGTTTTATGGAGCCGTGGCCAATATGAGAGATTATATATCAAAGTGTTTTCTTCAGCTGAAAATCCTGAGAACAAGTAAAACTCAGAGAAAACAGAGAGCTCTTCGATGCAAAGAGTAGCTAGAAGTCTTGTTTTGCTTAACTTGTTTGATTTCAAGATCAAAGAGAAATTTATGGAGAACAGTAATGCTATGGAGACAGTTGTTTGAGCTTTGGATTTGCTAACACTAACAGCTGCTGCTATCCTTGAGAGGAAGATCCTTGGTAGCAGTGCAAAACAAGCTCACTGCTTTCATCTGCATTAGGAAAAGCTTGGCTGAAAATATCACTGCTGTGAATAGAGAGCAGAGAGAAGGAGTGGTTGTATGGGTGCCTGGAAAAATCACAGAGGTGAAGGACAGAGTGTTCTCAGTCTGATATGGATGAAGTTAAGGTTAAATTGATTGGATTTGATTGCCCTGTGGTGTGGTGAGTTCCCTTAGGAGTTAGATCGCCTGTTTGTGTAAAGCTTGTATTTCACTCTGAAGTTGGATGGAAATGTTTCTCAACAGGAGCTATATCACAGAGCTTATCTAGGAAAAACACAGAGATTATGGGAAAAAATAAGTTTTTCAAAAAATTGCAAAATGGGAATTCAGAAGTCCTAGTTTAGGCCATAAATAATGTTAAAGGCATACTGTAGTCTTCCCCTCCTTTTGACTTGTAGAAGGATTTGGGTTTGGCCTTTATGTTCTGCCCTGTCTGACCTGTAGCAGCTCTGAAGAGAATTGTTGTGTTGACAGCTCATGATTAGGCAAGGCAGAAGTTGTATGGGAAAGAGTGTTTTTCAGGCAGTTATCAAAGTCCTTGCAGCTTCCCATCACAGCAAGCAAATCCACAACAAAATGAATTGAACGTGGTAGTTGATCCTGAACTCCTAACTACGAACCACTGCAAAGATACTGACATAATCTATTTGGCTGATGTTATTAAATCCTAATGGACTTTCCCCATGCTTCACCTGTTTGACTTGCCTTCCATCTTGCTTTCGAGTTCCTCTCTGCCAAGCTTTGAACTGTGTTTACCAACCCACTTTTAGCCCAGCTTCAGCTGGAAGCAGGCCCAACCTGTGGTAGAAAGGGCCTAAAACTAATTTGTTGTTTCAAAGATATATTTGACCAAAAGTAGACAAGTGTGTTCTTTATTGAATGTTCCATGCTGCCTTCTAGAGGGATGGAGCTGAAAACTGTAGCCCTTTTAAAAGCAATAATGCAATTATGCATTGTAAAAGTTCTTTACAAATCCTTTATAAAGAAATCTGGATCAAAGATGTCATTTATCAACCAATGTCTGCTTAGAAATATTTCATTCATGTGCTATCCATGCTTTTTCTGTAGATTTTCGCTCAAACAATGTAAACTTAATATCAGAATAATCAGATGCCACATAGAGTCCAAATATCAAATAGATTTACCAGTGGCTGGGATGAGATGAAATTTACCTTTTAGCAGGAAAAAAAGAGACTCAAAACATGCCTCGATGCCTTGCAGCACAAGCCTTCAAATGTCTAAAAACTAAAGCAAAATTGCATGAAATGTTTGCCTTCTCTGAGAGTAATACCAGTATTCACAAGATGGTGTTAACAGCAGGTTTTTGACCAGAGCTACACAAACTAAGGTAGATGCAACAGCTTATTGAAAACTTCCTCAGCTCAGCCTGACATCTGCCCAACCTGCTCAGTTCTTGGATTGAGTTAATAGCAAGGCAAGGAAAAAGATTCATTTTGGTGGTTTAAAGATGAGCAGCTTGTGCTTTTCTCCTTCAGTGCTGTGAGGAGCACGCAGAAAGGAGCAGGCTGGTGGTGTTGGTGAGTGCATTTGCTGGTGCTGTTTGCTGACCACAACAGCAAGGAGATGTAAGGGTGTACTCTGCTCTCGGTGTTACCAAAATAGACTCACACTTCACTGATCCCCAAGGCACTCTGAAATTGCTTTGACAACATCAGTTCTACCTTCTGATATAATTGATTTCACTGATAGCTGGTTTTATTTATGTCACAAAGATACTTTGGGTACAATAATATGCTCCTGTGATGGCATTACCTGGCCAGCAGACTGGGAAAGAAAGTAAACCTTGATAGAATGTAGGTATGGGAACAATGGTATTATTTCAGTTACATTTTTAAGAGATTTTTTTAAAACTCTAGTTCCCTCATCTGTTCTGCTAGAAATCAGAAAATATGTTTGAGGACAGGTTCTCTTTTCACTTGCTCTCATCAGCAGATCTCCTTCCAGAAAAAAAACAGTGACATAAAGGGCATGAATGAAAACAACTACCAAGGTTTGGACTTTGAAGGAAACAAGTTTTGTGTGTAAGCCTGATTATTCTTAACTTCCATTGCAAGTTTCCAGCATTCCCAGGTGCTGAGGTTGTCTTATCTGTTTTATAACATAAATTAATGGAGGATAGCTAGTGAGCCACATTTGTGGCTGTTGCAGATCTCTGCTATGTTTGGAAGCTATGCCCAGTTCACAGTGCTGAATTTGGCCTACTCCTATAATTCATAGTTCTGCATATTAATTTGGGCTCTGTTGAAGTGGGGCTTAAAAATTGAGTCACTGAAATGAATCCAGTTAAGAGGATGGACATTCTAGAAGACAGTATATGACTGATGCCATGGACCCTGTGAGCTCAGGGTAATTAGGTTTCATACTTAACTTCTTGCACCTGAGCTGTTGCCTAAGGGACAGCAGAATTTCCTGTACCGTTCATAAATTCAGTCTTGCCTGCAGCGTCTCTGGACAATTCACTTGGCAACTTCCCAGTGTTTGGTTTTCCTGCTACATTGATACAGACCCTAAAACTTACAGATATTTTAATTTACTGCAGCCACCTCTTTTAAATCAAGAAAATCAGTTTTGTGACCTTCAGAAGTAATCAGGCCTATCTTAGATCTCAAACCTTCCTATGCTTTTTTTTTTTTTTTCCCTGAAAGTAAAATGGAAGTGTCTTCAAGAACAGTTATAAATTTAGCAGAACAATTCCCTTCTGTGAAGAACATTCATCAGGGAAGGGTTCATGCCAGCTCTGAGGAAATCCACACATTTGGGTGCAGTGTGGAACTAAGACAGAAAATGGTAGTGCTGCAGGTACAAGGCATTGAGAAAGTCTTGGAGCTGGATCTCACTTACATGTACAGAATCCACTTCTGAGTGGGAGAATCTTTAATTTCCTATATCCAGCTTTAAAAAGCAGAGTCAGATTTCCTCAAACATGCAGAAACATGTAGAATGCATGTTCCAGAGAAAGCGAGAGCAAACCTATTCAAAACCAACTCACTGGCGCTCAGTAACACTTCCATGGGAATGGTTTTCAGCTCAACCAGTTGTAGTCTTCTGTCCCTTTACCATCTGAGTAAGTGATATTAAATACTGTAATCTATTTGAAAGTAAATGAAAGGGACAGTGTTGGTTCAGGGAAAAACTCCCTTTACTTCAATATTTTTACTACCCCCTTAGAACTCCCTGCTCTTTTTCATTGATTTAAGCTAATAAGATCTAATTTTCATGAAGCAACCACACCAGTTTGAATCAATCACAGGCTGTCAGGCTTTTCACCATCCTTGAAGATACACTGCACTGGGGAAACTACATAAATAGGACAGAGAAAGGGAAGGAATTAGCAAAGTTAAGGTCAATCTTACGCCTGTGGGAATTCTTTCCTTTTATCAAGTAAGGTAGCTAACAATCCTCTCTGCTATATTAAGGAACAGAGGGCAATGGTACTGGTTGTAAAAACTGTACATGATCACTGCAGCTCTAGGAATTATGCACACCTAAGAACCAGTGCTACACATCCTTCTGATCTGTTTAGTTTCCCTTATATTTACTTTCTGTTAATTAATTTGTGTCTTTGAGATGCACATAACTGCATGCTGTACTCAAGATGTGGGTAAAGCAAGGATTTCTATAGCAGCAAAATGATACTTTTCAAAATGTTTTCTCTTTATATACACTCAGACATCAGAGTCCTAAAAATACAGATGTTCACACAGCTTTATTTCCTCTGATACAGATATAGGAAGCAGAAAAGCAACTAAAGATTTACTCAGATTGAATTAGGCAGCAGTTATGCCTCATGTTGTAGGGCCTTACATCAATAATTGCAGGAGGAGGTGAAGTAGCAGCTGCATTTTTGATGTACTTAGAGTGACTGGTTCCTCATGAGAGCCAATGGTGAGATCCATTCTGCATTGCACTATTTCCCAGCAGGGCAGTCCATCTCATGAGGTATCTGGAAGATAATATTTTTTATTTTGGTGAAAGTATCCCACATAAATAGGACACCAAGGTTTATGGCTATTCTGTGGTGTTGAAGCAGCTTCCAGCACTCTGAGCATGAAGAACTGGACCACTAAAACTGCAAGTCATCCCTGTTTGCACAGCCTGTCTCAGTGGAGCTGGCATCAATTATCTGTCTGCTCTGGGTATGAGTAATACAGTAAAAAGGAGCTTAGTACCAGCAGTTCCTGAGAAATCTGTCAGTAAATTATTAAAACCAGTGTTTAATTAAAAAGATGCACTCAATCTCATGGCCAGAGAAGCTCGAAGCAGGACATGTGAATGACTGAGAGCCAGTTCAGACCAGTTTTTTCAGAACACCACTCACAGAATCACTGGTAGAATTATTCTCGCAACCCTGCTTTGTAAAGAGAAAGAAATCCCATTTTTTTCCTTATCAGTGCAGGGCCTGTTGTTTTCCAACTTCTGAAAACTCTTTGACCCTTTCATGGCACTAACACACATCTTATTTTTAAACACTTCAGACACATATATGTTATTGTTAAACACATCAGATGTGGTTTATTTTTCTGTACCATTACTACAGGAACCAATTTAAATGGAAAACTTTACTAAGCAGGACTAAATAGGACTTCATCTCAATCCAGTCCTCCTCCCTATGCTGCTACACCCAAAATTTCGTTCCAACTGATTGTTGTAACTCACTGTTTTCACTAGTTGACTGCCCAATGAAGCCATGAGGGAGTATCTGCATCAATTCCAGGCCACTTTCCTTTGAGAGGGATTTTTCTATCACTCTTTTAGATACACAACATTTATTTATGTTAGAATTTTTCCTTCTGCCTTTTTTTTTTTCCCAGTACTTAGGAAAGAGAAAGGAGAAAGATTGTCCTTATTGGGAAGCTCTGTATTTACTTTTACATGTCCAAAGTCTCTGTAGAACTTTCTGTGTGGACACAGAGAAAGAAAAGGTATAAGAAAGGAAATTCAGACTAATGACTAAAATTCATGTATTGTTTTTCTGTTGGTTAAGAAAAGGAAAGAAGAAGTTATTCAGTGAGGACTCAAGCCTTAAGATATGATAAATTTTTTAGGTAGCACTGGAGGAAGATTTTCTAGGTGATATGTATTGAGTTACTAATTATCACTGATTACTCACTACTTCTGTTCTATCCATAAGTATTTATTGACTTATTGTCATCTGGGGAGAACTCTTTGAGGTGAAAATATAGGTGAATTTACATTTCACTTTTTGATACTACCAAAATGTCACAGGTTAATGCAAATAGTGGTGGAGGCTGTTGGTCTCTGTAAGTGAGGACAGCCCTTCTCAGACTGTGGTGCTGAGAGAAAGGGGAAAGTCAGGTTGTCCAAATGCTCGTGGTGTTTATGTGTGTGAATGGGGAGGGAGGAAAAACCCTTTCTTCATTTATCATGGCCCTTAAGCAAATACTTCATCATGGGGGAAAAAAATCTCCCTACATCTGTGCAGATCTGATTTAGACTCTGCATTAACAGATAGGAGTTGTGTGTAGAAACTCTGTTTATTAATGGCCTATTGATATTTTGAGCATTAATTCATTAGCAAAGAATGAAATATAGTGTATTAAAACTATTTTCCCGAAGTTGAGACAGACATGCATCCCACAGGGCATTGCCATTTATTTGTATTTATAGAAGAATTTTGTTCTAGTTTGATGACTCTAGAATAACTGAAAAATGCACACATAGGATCTCAGGCTAAAGAAGTCATATGGTTTCTAAAGATACTTTTTGTTTTGTCTTAAGTTTTGGAGACTATAATATCTTTTTCTTACTTTTGTAATCATCTTGTTTTCAGAACAGTTTATGTACTTTCAAAATCAATGTCTTGAACATATTTTTTCTCTTTTTAAGCAGTTCTGTGAGAACATTTTGCCCTCTAGTGGTGCAGAGAAGTGAGACTGAGCTCAACCCTTGGAAAACCTGATAAGAGGTACCTGTGTTTTTTAAACACTGAAAATTCAGCTCCATAGATCATCACCATTTGTGAGCTATGTTTGAGGGGCCAAGAGAAATAATGTTTTGAAAATGTTCTAAATACAGTTGATTGTTTTATGCAATCAATAATGAATTTGATATATAATGATGAGAACTGTTCTAAAGTGTCCAAAATGTTTCAGTATTCACACTAATCTGTTCTTCTTCTTTGTTGTAAAGAAATAGAAAGGCTAATAACAAATACCCTTAAACCTATCCTAGAAAGAAAATATGCATAATACAGCAGTATTAGAAACAGGCTTTTGGCTGGAAAAAGAAGTTTAATCAAATTGTAGCCAAAAAATGTATAAAAGCTTCCTTTGAAAAGCCTCACTCTGAAAGACTAATATGTGAATTTAGAATAAATTTATTTCAGTTACTCAAGCTCAGAATTTAGCTAATTTACACTAGAATGCATCTTACTTTATGTGGTATTTTTTAATATCTTTTCCTAATCAGAGAGGTGTTAGAGAAACTCCAGCATCACTGACATGCTTGTTTGCCGCCGCTGATGCTCCCGGCCTCCACAGCCTCCTTTGGCTTATTCCAAAATATTTTCAGGCTTAAAAAAGTCTGAAGAATGAGTTGCTCGGGCAACCCTTGCAGGAGGTGATTTGCTCCGAGCTGTGAGGACGCGCTGTGGTGTGCCAGGGGCAGCAGTAACCACAGGGAGGCAGGGCAGACAAGCATTAGTGAGCAGCGAAACACCTCAAAATGCCAAGTGTTTCTGCACTTACCTCAGCCTGAAACACAAAAGGTTGTCCTGTTCCTACTGATGGCACGTTTTGCTTGTGCATTTCAGAAAGACACAGGAAAAGGTTATGAACGAGTGATTAGAGATCCACAGCAGTGACATGCCTAATTTTTTTTTTTAAGCAGAGTTGAACGGCAGCTGGTTTGCAAAGGAAATGACACAGATGAAGCAATGGTGATGTGCACTGTGGTTTTCAGGAGACCACAAAACCAGTCCCTTTCAGTTTTTCCATGCCATGAGCTTCAAAAAGCATTTAAAATTTACATGCAAGGAGTGGCAATCACAAAGGGAGCTGGGGCCTGGGAAGAGATCCTCTCTGTGAAAGTTTTTCTTTCTGTTTTAAGCTCTCTGCTCAGTAGGGTTGAAGCAACAGCAAGGTTCCCCCTCACACATCATACCAATAACTACTTTTAGAAGGTACAGCTTACTGTAGCTTCCCCTTAGCTAAATTAGCTTTAGCTCTGGTGTTTCCAGTTTTAAATTGAACACAGGCCAAGATCTGCAACACATTTCCCCCATGACAGTAAATCAGATGCCATTAAAACATGGCCTCTTCCAGAGCAGCTTCCCTCAGTCTATTGTGAAATGACAAATCCATCTAACATTTTTGAGGCTAGTTCTGTGCCATATTGCAACAAGGGTTTTCACTTGCAAATGAAGAAGAATTAGACAGAATTCAGAGTGGCCTTCAGCTGCTTCAGTTTTCCCTGTAATTTGCTTGTTGGTCTGAGAATGTGTAAGTGTTTGGCAGAGGGATGTTTCTTTTGGGAACAGTGCTTGTGGTTGTTACAGGTCCTTCTGCCTGTATTAATGCCATTGAAATTAATTATTCACTTTTTTTCCCAGGCTTGAAATACAAAAGGCTTGAGTTGTGGCACTGAGATTTTTATCTCACTAGTCAGTTGAAGTTACATGTCTAACTTTATTTTATTCACACTGAATGATGGGAGGGAAGTTTCCTATGATAAATTCATATGAAAAAATCCCATGAAACTTCAGGCAACAGGACAGGCTGGGTTGTACAACTGGAAATTCAGTTTTGATTTACCAGAAGATTAAAGGAATTGCTCAGTTAAGTTTTGCTTATGTATTCCTTAGTGTTCAGTGTTTTTCTATAGGCACAGTGACATCTTAACCTGTCTCAGGCATAGTGGACTAGGCAGGTGTTACCTGAGGATTGCTCTTACGGAGTGTCACTATCCTCTAAGTTTGGGGGTGTGTTAAATTGCAGTGCTAAGGAAAATTTCCTCAGCATCTTGCAATTAGAGTACAGTTCTTTAAAGTGTTTGGACCCACTGCCTCAGGTCTTTCTGATTTGGTAAGAAGATTCATGGCAGAGGTCTAAGTTGAATGACCAAGATGCTAGGATTTGTTTTAAATCTTTTTCTGAAGCTGGCAATTTACTTTCATTCAAAAGCTTTAACTACCTAGGAAGTAGCATGAATCCTCTTAACCACATAAAAAACCAACCCACCAAGCAACAAATGCCAAACTAACCAAGAACAATTTAAAATATTGCCTAAAACCTGTCTTTGAAGATGAATATTTACTCATGTGAAAAAAAAATTCATGTGTCAGAAGCTGAAAAAACTTCTTACAAACACCGACTGGTAGATTTTTCAATATATGTTTACAGTAAATAGTCTTTTTAAGCCTCTCCATGCTGCTTCATTTAGTTTGAAAAATGCTTCTCCATGTTTGACTTTGCTTACAGCACTGAACTTAAAATAGAATTGTTTTGTGAATAAGATTTATTTTATAATGGAATGGCAATGTATGAAGATGGCAACAGAAAATACTGCTTTTCTTACTTTTCCTGATCTGATGACTTCAAATTCTAACAGTTGTCTGTAGATTTGCCAACTCCTACAAGGAAAGGTGTTTTCTACCTCGAGAGAGGATAAATAGTAAGGAATATGGACAGAATTCTGGTTCTCACTTCTTTTTCTGATTTACTATAGCAGAGAAGTAGGAGTCTCTGTGACCCATCTGCCCCTGCACATTACTAGAAATGTGTCACATTCACAGGGCTTCTGCTCTCTCCAGGAAAGAAAGGCACAGTAAACAAGGAAGGTACTTCACAGGGCTTTTTCTGCTTTACCCTCCACCCCTCTACTCTCAGAACAGCTCTGCCTTAGAAGAACAATTTGCTCAAACTCTGAGTTCCTGTTTTCTGCTCTGTTGGCCCTCTGAGGGACTACGACATAACACAACTGTCATTTCTGCTCGTTTCCTGCTTATGGTGCTGAGACCTTTCAGGTTCAATATTCACATTTGCCTAAAGTCATTACTGCATCTGCTAAGTAGTGAATAATGAGGTTGCCAATAGACCAGCACTTTACTCATTTCATGAGGAAAATCTGCACTGACACTTAGCTGGGAGTCTATTTTGGATTTTTCTGGCTATTGATCTACATTCTGAAGTGCACCCCAGACCTTCTGTCTCTTGACCTGACCATAATTTTTAGTCCTTCATTTACAATTAATTAAAAGATCATTTCCAGTAAACCCAAGTATCCCCCTGGAATGTTGCCTAATTTACTGGAAAGTAGTGTAACTGCTGTTTGCAGAAAGACATTTGGACTTACAGACTTAAACCAAAGGCTCAGGGCCAAATACTGTCTTCAATTGTGCCACAGTAATTCCAATGTAATTATTCTGCTTGTCGTGAAGCTCCTCTCTTGTCATCCTCTTCCTGCTTGGGATTTGCAGAATATTTTTCAGGAGTAATAACAATTTCCTCTGAAAGCATCTCCAGGAAATGGTCAGAGTGAGAAATCGTACATGATTTCCATAGATTGGTCAGTGTAAAGGTGGAGAAATCAAGTAAGTTATTACTTGGCCTCTGGTAAGCACCGTCTAGCATTTCTCAGAAACTAGAGAAATATTATCTGGCACTTCTCTAACTATTTTTAGCAAAGAGGCTCTTTCTTCATCCTCATTAGATTCTTAATTCCAAGCAAGAAATTCTGTCTTCTCAGAGAAGGGGAGAAAAAAGAAGAGTTGCAGGGATATGGCTGGGATATCAGACAGCACAGCACCTCAGCTGAACAGTGATGACTTAGCACAGATCCTGAGCTGCGTTTTCAAGGTACATAACTTTGAGTGTGAAGGGAAGCAGGGTGCCAGTGCAGAGGGCACTGACAAGCCAATGCACTCATTAGAATTCAAAACACTCCTGTATGTCTTCTGTCCCCTTGAGAGCAGGCCACAGATGGCTTGTAAAATGTACCTCAGCCTTTGGAATATGAATTTAGAGCTGCCAGCTGATGCCCTGCTTCCCGCTGTTGGTTGCAGAGTCTGGTTGGTGGAGATCAGACAATATTACAACGTCAAATTGCCTGATATACCTCCACCACATGCTTGCTCTTCAAAAAATATCCTCAAAAGCTCTGATGTAAAAGTATCATCACATATTCCCTGGGCTAAATCATTGCAGTTAGCAAGCTTGAGTAAGAGATCAACTTGAAGGGTTTTGTTTTCCCTGTCAGAAACACTATTTTAATTATATCTCCTGTGGCCAAGCAGCACCTCGAATACTGACTTTAAACAATCATGTCAATTGAGGGTTTTAAACTAATGCTTGTAGGTCTATTTTGGCTCACTCCCTGGCATTTAAATGTAGGGTTTGCTCTGATAATCTTTCTCAGTTTTGTTCTAAATCCATGAGAGCTTGAAAAGTTCAGATATGCATCAGCTAGCTCTAGAAATCAGAAAGGCCCTGGAAATCAGGAGATGAGCAGCTTAAATCCACATCACTGCCTATGGGTTAAATACTCCATCATCTTTTAGAAAAATATAGCTTGTAAAATTGGACACAGAAATTTAGTCTCCCTCACAACAGGAAGAAGAAGTTGGGTTGAAAGAAAAAGAAATGGGGTGGTGAGACTATAACAAAGAAAACCAAGCTCTTTACACATGCCATGGCAGTGGGCTAAGGGAAAGGGCTCACTGTGGAGAGGGAGCTGTGCTGATGGGGAAAGAGTCACCCAGAGGGGCAGAAGAGATTTCACTGTGCCCATCCATCACAGGAACCAACCTGGCCAAACCCAGTCTGTCTGTTGTAGTCCAGGCAACAGCACAGGGCTAGAGGTAAAGCTGCCTAAAATCCTGCTCTGTTGTAGCTTACTCCAGCTTGGAATAGGAGCAAAGCTAGGTAGTGGTTGTCCCTGCATGGATAAAGGCAAAGTGAGCTGCCAGGCGAGCAGACTTATGAGATGAAAAGCAATTTGAACAACACTGACAAAAAGTGGCAGAAAAATTATTCTTCTTTTCTATAGGTGATAAAAAGGGCCACACAAAGCCCCTTATTTCCTCTGTGTGCCAGCCCTGAACAGCCTCAGCCTGCAGCAGAGGCCTGGCTGTACCTGGGTACCTTCCACATCCTAATGCCACTCTGGAAACCTCAGAGTGCCTCACACACTGGCTGCTGTCTGCCCGCTTGGAAGGGAGGGCAGTTGTAACCTATCCAAAACCAATTATATTCTCTAGGTTTGGTTCAAGTTTTAAGAAATTTTTTTAAAATTTGGGAAAATCATTCAGTTGCATAAGGGAAGAGGTGATGTCAAGACATCGACTGCGCCTCAACAGTTGGTTTTTCCAAAGCGACTGAGGGGCAGGCATCTAAAAATTCCCAACTAGCAAACTAATCTTGTTGGTACTTTTTGTGTTAGAAATTTCTGACAATTTTTAGATCTGCTGTTTTGAAGGCAGCACTGTAAGTGGATCTGTGTACCAATGCCTGTCTCTTGAGTCCTGGTTGTCTAAAGCCTCTATTCTGTACAATCACAGCCCTTGCACTTGCTTGCTTTGTTGTTTTCTGTCCCCACCTCTCCCCTACCCCTAAAATGCTTGCAGAATGCCAGTTGAAATGAAGAGTGCTAAAGAGGTTGGAATAACTTCTAGACACACTGTTACAATGTTGTGGTGTGGAATTCAAGCGGATTCGTCCAATAATGCTACAGCCTATACTTGCCATAGACAGCAAAGTTTAAACCAAATGAGATGGTCTAAATGGACTGAGCCACAGAAACACATTTTGTCCTTCGCTATTTTTCTAGAAGAAATGAAATCAAGGCCATTTTGGGATGTAAAACTAAATAGCTGCATCTGGCAATTAGGAGAATTAGAGGAATGGTATAGTGTCTGAAAGAAAGCCAGTTTGAGGGTCACATTCTTTGCTGCTTTCATTTGCTGCTGTTATGGAGATTGGAGCAGTTGTGCTTAGCACTTGTTTACCAACTCGGATCCAGCTGGGAAAATGCAGTCAGTGCTTCTATGAATGAGAGGTAAAGTTTCTGATTTTGATATACATTCTCTTTGCTAAGTGCTGAAGGTCTAAAATTCCACCTCTCTAAGGTATTCTCTGATTTTCAGGTGAATTGGACTGAAGATTTCTGACATCCTTTTGAACCTTTCCTGCAGGAAAGGTGGAATTTCAAACCCATATATTACCTGAACATTGATCTCATCCTGTCTGCTATAGAAATATATGACCCAAAAGTGCTTCCCTATGAATTAGGCACTCATCATGCATTTTAACCTCCTTGGAGAAAATTATGCAGGTCTCTGAGTTGCCTACATGAGTTATCTTTTATTCATTAGAATCCTAAATGTTATTGACATGCATTCTTAATTATTCCCTGCTGGAAACAGTAGTGTTCCTGAACAAGTATTTTGCATTTGTTATGTCCTGCTGCTAGCATAGTTAATAATGTATATAATAATAAAATATGAAACGATCAGAGCAGAATAAGAGAACTTATTAATATGATTCAATATAAGAAAATTGTTACTTGTGACTTTCACAGCCTAACAACAACATTTTCTGGATACTTCAAGCATGCAGAATCTTTGTGCTAGGTCTAGCATGGAAATGACACTGCCAAAAGAAAAGCTGGCAAGACATCACCTGCTATCCCTCCAAAAGCATTAACTGGAGTAATACCTCCCTTAGTGGAACTCATGTTGCCAAAAGCTTTCACAAGTCATCTTTGGACATGTGTCTGGAATTAGTTTATTCAAACAGAAAATCTCAACCCTAAAAATTATATTTGTGCTTCAGTGTTTCCCCTGTCTACTCTTTTTCCATCTCTTCCTTTGTGCACACACATATATATTTTTCTTTTTCTTTTTGCTGTATGGGAAGCCCAAAGGTTTCTAAAAAATTAAAAGTTTGTTCTGGAAAACTGTACAATATTCAGGGTTGCTCTCTGGTAGAAGAAGCATCAAAAAATCTAGAAGCATCAAAAAACTCAGTAAAAATGACAGCCTTTTGTTGTGTTGTTCACCAGACAGAGTGTGAGTGATTTGCCAGCGTGTCCACATCTTTTTCCTTAGTCATTTCCAGCTGGCTGCAATTCCTTAAATACACGCCTTTGTGTGCTGTGCTGTTCAATATCATCCAGTTCCTATGCTGTCATCCCAAAGATTTTTCATTTCATTCTGTGGGATATTTCAGTCTTCTCTGATGCTGATAACATGTCCCACCTTTGACATTGACAAATATCACCTTCTGCATATTTTTAATGATAATGGAAAAATTAAATATTAAAGAGATGTAGTCCCAATTTCAGACCTTGAAAAGACCATCTAGGAACCAATTTTCAGCCTTCTCATTTTGGCACAAATTATCAGTTCCTTGGTTTAATCAGATCCCTTGCTGCTTTATACTTATTGCACTAAATGTTTTCCTCGGCCTGAAAAACTTAAAGTACTATTTAATCACAGCAGGTCTAAACTACCTGGAATTTCTTATCAAAGAAAATACTAGAATGATCTCAAGGGTGTGCTACTGGTAATCTGATACAGGATATTATCTCATTGTCCATTCATCATTTCATCTTCTGTATTTCTTACCTTTCAAATGTATCCTAAAATCTTAAAACCTCTTAAAGATAGGCCAACAGTTGACAAGATTGTTTATCTTGCTGTTCTTTTCCAGCCATGTGCAGGTTAACTGTCAACAGCTCCCTGTAGCTTTTCTTCCTGTATCTAAAAATCTTAGTGTCATAGAACAATTTGGGTTTGATGTGACCTCCAAAGGTCACCTAGGCCGACTCCCTGCTCACAGCAAATCTAATGAGAGCAGGTTGTGGTGGCATCTGTCCAGGTGAGTCTTAAACATCTGCAAAGAGGGAGGGACATTTCACAGCCATGTGGGCATTTGAGTACTTTGATGGTAAGAAAATTTTCTTTCTATCCAATTGCATTCCTATGTTCCTTCTTGTGCCTGTTGCCTTTTACCTTCCTGCTGTGCTGCTCCAAGGAGAATCTGACTCCATCTTCCCTCTGCCCCCTGATCAGGGAAGCACAGGCTGCAGTAAGGACATCCTGCGAGTGTTTTCTCTTCCAGCCTCAGCAGGCCCACTTCTCTCTGCCTCTCCCCTTCCATCATGTTCTCCAGCCCCCTAAACCATCTTGGTGGCCGCTTGCAGAACTCATTCCAGAATGTGAATGTCTGTCATATACTGGAGAGACCAGTACTGGATGTTATATCCCAGAGAGGTCTCACAAGTGCCAAACAGAGGGAATGATCACTTCTCTCAGCTAGTGGCGACAAGAATACAGCCCAGGCTAAAGCCTCCTAGGCTCCTTTGCTCCAAGGATTGCTCCTGCTGATTGATGTGAACTTGTCCACCTGGACCTTTGGATTTTTTTCTGCAGAGCTGCTTCCCAGAGAGTTGGCTCCAGCCTGTCTGGGTTGTAAGGGGTCATTCCATCCCAGATGCAGGAATCTGTATTTGCTTTTGTTGTTTAACTCCCCCCGGTTCCTGTCAGCCCATTTCCCCAGGCTGTTCAGGTCCCTCTGATGGGCTGCCCTGCCATCCAGCATGCTGACAGCTCCTCCCAGTGCTGTGTTATCTGCAAACCTGGCAAGAGTGCACTCTGTCCCATCATCCAAATCATTAATGAAGACATTAGAGAGCGCTGATCCCAGCGCTGATCCCTGAGGGACACTCCAGTAGTGGCTGACTGCCGGGTATATTTTGCATCAATAGTTACTATTGATAATCTCTCTCTCGACATGCCAGAAACCAGCAGATCTGAGGGAGACTTGTCTATCTTATTCACATTTGTAGTGAGATCACCACTGGCGAGACAGACATAGTCCTCAAGAAGTACTGGTTACCAGCAGTTTCCCAGCTTAGTTTGAGTGCAAAGTTTTAAACACCATCAGGTTATGCAATTTATGTTGGGAATAGAAAACATTGTCTAAAACTGAAGTCTTTAGACTGAAGAAGTCATTTCCAATAATGATTTCTCATATTCCACATAATAACGTGGATTTTTTTCAAGCAAAATATGTAAAATTAAAAATATTTCCATACAATTCAGCTGGAGACAACTGAAAAGGCCATTAAAATACAACAGTAGGCTGAAAACAAAATATTTTTGTAATTGGCAGTACTAAATGATCTTCTTTACCACTGTCTTGTGAAGAAAAATGAAATTATAAAATGCAAGAGGCAAAACCAAAAGCAGAGCATATTGTGTCCAATCTGGACACTTAGGTAACTTTTGAGATTTATTCTCACAGCCAGAATAACTGGCTGATGCTGAAATAATTCCTTGCTAGAGTAACAAGGATCACTTGGGTAAAACAATTTTTTTACAGCACATTTTAATATGAGTTTTATCGGCTCTGGGACTTGTGTTCTGTCACTGGTTTTGACAAAGAAGAGAAAGCAATTATAGAGCTGAAACATGTTTGCCATCAGTTGTACTTGAAAAGCCTTCAAGTTAAAAGTGCATATGACATCAGATTGGGTAATGTGTTAGAAGATGTTTAAAATGCACAGGAATAAAGGCTGAATTAAACTCTTTTCTTATAACACTCTTCAACTTTAGGAAGCAGTCAAACTAATCCGTACTTGATGTTAAGTAATATTTCTGCTCTGCATCCATTCACAAATTACCTGAAGGTAAAATTCTGCCAGATGACAGACAGGAGGAGTTTGGTGATCCTGTGAAATTCTGGGTTAACATAACAATGTCTCAGCTGTAACCTGTATCAGAAGAGTGAAATGTACAGAGAGAAAATGTAATGATTGGAGGCAAGGCTGAGATAGTAAGGGAAGTCTTTTTTTACACTGCCTTTTTAGAGAGAAAAGTTGTAAAACAGCTGTTTCAGAGGCACTACCTGAGATCTTATAAAACACTAACCTTGTGGGCAGATCTGTCTGACCTGAGCATGTTCAGATTTTCAGAACAGTCAGACAACGAATGTCTCTTTCTCTGCAGGCAAGAAATTCCTCATTATGCCACTCCTGTGTGAAGCTTCATCTGTGTTTTACCAGGGAGCTCACTAATGAATGCCTCTGTGCCTATGTTTTGTTGACTTTGAGGGCGAGAACTGGATGTAATCACATGTGACAAACGGGCTGCAACTCCAACAGGAGTTTGTCCTGTACTAAAAGTGTTTTGCTGAGTAAAGGCAGAGGCATCGTAATTCAAACTCTGTTTTGGGGGGTTGAAGTGTGATCTTTCTTCAATTTCTCCTTAATTTTGGTTATTTTTATGGTTTTGGGGGGGGGGCATGATGTGTGTGAGTGTGTGTGTGTGTGTGTGTGCTGGTTTACACTAAACTGTGCAGCTTTAGACAGACCCAGTTTGCCAGTCTGCTGTTCTCATCTTTATGCACCACTGCCATCTGACACAGAGCAAAGTCTTTGGGGGCTGAGATTAAACACACCGTGAGTTCCTGATGAAAGCTCCATGGGAACTCCGCTGGGATCCCTGCCACTTTGCTGCAGTCAAAGTTGTGTGAGCCCCTGTGCCATCCCTTTGTGCCTTGGGGAGACAGCAGTATCATGGATACAATGAGAGTGCTCTGCTTTCACGCTTTAGGGCATTCATTGCAAAGAATAGCAATGCTTTCCTCCTGTCCTCAAAGCCACTTGTTTACCCACCTCCTTGGTTCAGAGTGAAATATTTAGCTTTAAAACCAGAGAGGAAAACTGTCATTTTTTTATTTAGCAGCAGTAAGAAAGTCACACAAAATCACTGTCTCTTTTAATATGCTTATTTGTTTAAGCATGCAGAGTGATAAATTAGCTTTCTCTTCTCCATGTGGTTTAATACCCAACACATCTATTGGCTGAGAACAAAACTGGCCATAACTCAGTTTTGCCTACTGTGACAAGTGCTGAGATAAATTAGATCTTAAAGGACTGACTTATGAGATCCAGTATCAGAAGGACCTAAAGTCTAGTGAACCCTGCACTGACTGGACTATGAACTGCACATTTGTCCTAAGTGTGAGTAATTATGTACATTTAAGAGGGAAAACAATACACCCAAGACTGCTGTGCTAGACTTTTGGGAAATAATGTCTTTTACCAATTCTACTGCTTACTTGACAATTTCGGTGAGGAAGCTGTTAATATGCTGAAGGCTGCTACATTTAATTAACAATTTATTCAGTGTCAAAGTTTGAAGATGCCCTGGTTTCAGCTGGGATAGGTTAAACCACATCAAAGGTTTACGAAAAGTCTAGAGTTAAATATTTTCACCTCTGCAGGGAGTTTCTAATCTGCCAGAGTAGAAAAATCCAAAAGAAAACATACTTACAATGCACTGTAAATAGGGGCCTCTAAACATCAGAGAGTACCCTTGGATAAACACAGATTGTTTTATAGTCTGCTAAGAAACCACCATTTGCTCCTGGTGTGCAAGATATCAAATAAAAAACTCACATACAAACAGTGCAATCTCATTTTACTCAGAGAAGGTTCAACACATAAACCCAACTGAGACTTACACAGTGGTTTTACTTCTTTAAATACAGGCAGCCAGAAAAAGAGATACTAAAGTTTTTTTAGCACACCCTGGGCAGGTCTGGTTTTAGTTGTCCTTTTTCCTAACTGCACATGGTCCCTCTAAAGGGCCATCAAGTCTTGAAAGGATTTACTGGAGTTACCTGGCATAGTTGGTGTGTCAAGTTTTGATTGTTTCTTTGAGACACCTCAGGTCATCTCCATAATTTCCACCTGGCTTGGTTTTACTTCTCATGCAGGGAAGTGGAGTAAATCTGACACCATTTTAGCTGAAAGCAGAATATAAGAGGCAGCTTGCTTTGCATCTGAGCTCATTTAGAGGATTTTTTAAAAAAGTCTTTAAACATGTAGCTAATATTAGCAGAGTTCAGTAGAACTCAAATACGTATTAAATGTAAGAAGGCTTTCTTCATTCAGAACTTGCACTTGACTGTGGGCAAAAGGCCTGCATTGCTATCTGGATTTTAAAAAGGACTAGTTCTCCTCCTCTTAGTCATGCTGATGTAAACCTCAAATAACCCCACTGATGTCACTGGGGTATGGCAGAGCCCTTTTTGTGTGTCTGAAATCAGCCTGCAAAATAAACTCAACCAATATAGACTACTTGAAAAACTCTCAGAATCTACTAAGACCATTGCATGCATACAGGGAAAAAAAAATCACTTAAATGTTGTTTCAACTTCAAATTCAATTTTAGAACTTCAGTTTTTGAGGGAAAAAAATAGACAAATTTCAGTGGCTAATATTACTTTCAAGTTTCTGAAAAGAAACATCAAACTACTGGGAGTGGGGAAGGGGAATGAAATTCTCAAAATAGAAAACTCTCTTCACTTGAAGGCTGTCAGGAAAACAAGCCCCTGGTTTCCTGCAGCTGCAAGAGCAGCCAGAGCTTACTGCAATGACAGACAGGGAGAGAGAGGCAAGTTGCTCTATTGTCTCCACACTTGGGCTGCAGCTCACAATGTATGCAGATGTTTGGTGTGGGGACACACATCCAACCCCCAGTTCTCCCACAGCACAGACATGGTGGGGAGGTTCCATACTGGGAGTTGTCTGTAGACCTTTGTATGAGTGTCAGACTGTGAAGGCATTCATGCCCTGCCTGTCTGCCTGGTTGGTAAGGCCCCTGGCATGTATTCCTTACCACACTACATGTAAGGAAGTATTTTAGTGGATCCCCACGGTCTTGATCCCTAATTCATTTCTGAAGGGACCTGCAGATTTTTTCTGGGCAGTAGTAGTGAAATTCTCCCTATCTGCCCAATAGCTGAAAATTAAGCTCTTTAGTTTGCTGCAGCTGGGTCACTCTTCACTCGGGGTTGTGAGATTAATCCTTCCTGACAGCTCCATACATATGGATATGTTTGTTTTCAGACATGTACTTGAGCTAATGAGCATTTGGGCCGTTGCTTGGCTATTCTTTTCATTATGGGCAATCTGATGCTCATCCACAGGACTTGTGTTATTTAGCTATTCTGTGCAATGACTGTGATCAAATGGCCTCTTCTTATCATCACACAGTGCACATTATTTGTCTCTCTCACATTCCTGACTCAATACCCTCCCATCTTTGCTTGATCTTGTCCTGCCCTTGAAACATGCTAGTTAGCTGTATGCAAAAACTAACAAGACAAAGACATCACAGTTTTTCTGAAAAGAAAAAAAAAGTGAGTCCTCAGAGTGACAATGACAAATGATTTATACTGGCAGGCACTCTTCATTAATGAAGAGTTGAATGCTGATAGTCTGCATTCAGCACGATAGAGGTGACCTCTAGGGCCATAATTTAGCCTGATATTTGTTCATCTAACCTAAAAAATTTATGCTGTCTTTAACATACTAAAAATATAAAAATTACATTTCCCGTCATGACATATGCAATAAAGGGTAATCTCCAAGTAGCCTTTTTAGCATCTATAATTTTAGAGAGCTCTCTAAAAGTTGCAGTTTTTTTCCAGCCATCATCAGACCCACTGAAGTAAACGTTGCTGCCATCACATTGCACATGCTGGACCTTCAGCTGTGGGAAAGTGTCATTCCTCTGACCCGGCACCACACCCCAGCCCAGCATCCTGGCCCTTGCCTCTCTTGCTTGTGTTTGCCATGCTTCACACGTATCTGAACTGATAGTGGAAATCTTGTACGAGCTGATTGTTGAGACCCACCAGTGCTCTTTGTAGAATATTAAAAGAACTGAGGAATACAAATTCACTGAGGAAGGTGCTGCTGTGAATTGCTGTAAACAAGAAATGTTGCTCATATGGAGAGGAAATAAAGGCTGTGACCCTAAGGGTCCTAACAATGCTGCCCAGCCTCACCAGGTGCCGCATCCAAAGGCAGAGAAGATTTAGGAATTAACTGCCTAAGGGGTCCACAGGTATAAAATGGGGGATTTTCTTCACAGAATGTGCTCAGCAAAGATCTCTAAGAACAGGAGAAGCTGAAAGGAATCAGGCAGTGGTACAATTGCAGGTTTTTAGATATTCTGGGAATACTCCTTATAACTGGTGTTCACAGTGGGTTCCTCCAGGCTGAATCAAGTATTAAAATACAGCTTTTTCACTTCCTTGTCTGAAAGCAAGTTCTCCTAAGACTGAAGCTACTCTTAAGTTTACTGGATTTGTTCCTTTGACAAACCTTAGAGTAGCGAGGAGGAAATTAATTCTTGAAATCCTCACCAAATGTGGGTGTAAAACAGAGAAACCTGGCTTAGCTACACTGACTGTTTTTCCTCTGACACGCTGAGAAAACACTCCACAACTCATTCACTCTCCACATTCTACACACTTGCTTATTTGTTCCTACACACTGGAGTAGTGCCTTCTGTATGTTAATGCAGAAGAATTGAACCCTAAAAGTGAGGTGTATTCTGACACAAGTATGAAATGCAGCTAGAAATAAATTATATTCGAAGCATCTGGCTTTATAACTGCTTAGTATGGTACTATTCCTGCCTTGGAACAATTGTATGTGTTCATACTGGAAGTTCATCTGATACAGCAGGATGTCCATGTACGTGTGTAGAAGTCTTCTGCTGATTCACAATATGCCAGTCAGTGTTAATTATAAGCAGGAAGAATTAAAATTTTGGGGGGGTGGATCTTGCAGTGCTATTTATCTCTACTTAAACTAGGACATGGCTCCAGACTATATGTGTCTTGCATTCTCAGCCAATGGATTTGTGCACAGAAATAGGATGCTGAGATTCTCAGATACCCAAATTATTCAGTGTTATTCCTATTTCAAATGGCAATAACTTAATTTTCTTATTTGAATGTTTTTTCTTCTATACCCACCCACGTTATCTGTGTTCATGTACTCATTGTTTCCTGATGGAACATCCTGGATGCCAAATGGAGCTGTACCTGCTGGCTTTGATGCAAAGCAGTGTTAGTGACCCCAGTCTAAGGAGACTGACATTCCTTATGACTTCTCTGTCTCCCTGGTGAAAAAGAATACAGTATGAAAAATACCTGTATGTCAACACCAACTTCTGTGCATGTGTGTCCATAAACTCTTCCAAGGCTTTTCCCAAATTCACATTTTGGACAGCAGTGTGGGACATAAAAGTGTCCTCGATATTGTTTTTAATGGAAGGACAATGATTCAGGAGGAAACAGCCATCACTTTTCATGTCTGGCTGGGGTCCCTCAAGAGCTGCTTTGATGTGTATCAGAGGATGGGGTAATAAGGAAGCTGGAAGTGATATTGTCAGTGCCGAAGGCTATTTTCCCAGGTAGGTTTCCCTAATTATACTTTTTAAGTTAGCAGTTTCCTTGAGAACTAAATAAAACAGGAAAATAATATCACATGCTTAAAATTTTCCTAATCTTATGGACAACTCTTTAGTTTTGTACAGCCAGAAGGGTCAGAAATCTTCCCCAGCAAGATACCTGGGAATTCCTCAGAAGCCAGGAAGTGTTCAGACACTAAAGCCAGTTTTGCTGGCATCTCACCATCTGGTCCCAACTCGCCCAGCAACAGAAGGGCTAAGAGCTGTCACTCTGAATAACTTTACTGCGTACGTCTTTGGCAAGTTGAGTCTGAATTTAACTAAAATCACAGCTTGCAGCAAGAATATTTATGAACTAGGAAACCCTCCTGTAAGCATATAAGGGCAATCTTTTATATATATATNTCCTCCTATCTCCATGTTAGCAGCCAGCAATGCGGCCACCCTGGTTGCCTAGGAAGCTGATTGCTGCTCCTAAAGGATCTGTTTAAAATTCTGATCTGGATTCCAGTCAGGTTTGTGAGACCCTGGGAATGGAGCTCTTGAAGTGATGGGTACCTTCCATTTCTCCCCCTCTCCTCAGCTTCTCTGGACTGAGAGAAGGCAGCTGTGCTGCTTTGCGAGACAGAGCAGCTGGACTTGGTTACCCCTAGAACCAATTAAGTGCTGGAAGAATGGCTTGCCTTATTCCAGGGAGACAGAAGGAGCTGTTTGGGATCATAAATGACACTGGAGAGTAGCTGTGTATGTATGCAGTTATTTTAGGGGTTGTTTTTGAGGCTTTTTCTATGCACCTGCTGCCTTTTTGGGCATTTGTACTTTCATCTGCATTGTTTGAAATGCAAATAAAAGCAATGTTACATATTCAGACAGATTTCTGAGACCTGTGTTTCAGAGGACTATGCTAAATGCTTGGTGGAGTTTTTTTTCAGAAGCTAATTCTAGTGGAAAATTACTAAATGGAGCTTTAAATAGGTGAAACAATAAGCTGGCCACATAGTGCACCTATCAGAGAGGCAAAGGTGGGTGCTCCCTCCAAGTTGGTTTCCATCCCATAGCTCTGCTATTTGGACAGGCAAAGCAGGGTTTTTAAGAGGAAGGTTTCTTAACATTTGATTTTGGCCTAAGGCTGTTCCAGAAGTTGTCTGTCACACCTCATTATATGTGCTGTTCAAACCTAGACAGGCATTCAGAAAAACACCTGGATAAAAATCTATGAGTACAATTACTGATTATCAGTGCAACAGATATTCATTAAAAGAGATCTTAGATGGTAGCAAAAGCTAGAGCTTGAGTCACTTGTTTATGCTCTTAAATGAGTGTAGGATCTCACTTAAAACTGCTTTGAAGTGTGAGTTATGAACAGGAGCCCTTTGATCAGGAGTGAAGTATGATGTGTCATAAGGCATTATTCCAAAATAAAGAAGCCACTTAAGCTGAGCAAAAGGAGAGCTATGGTTCCCCTACTGTAAGTCCATGCTGGAGAAATTGGACTATGAAGATTACTGCTGAACCTCTGCAAAGTGGGAAATGGCATTTGGTTTTCTGCTGGGGAGAAATTAGAAATGCACAATCTGAGTGTCTTCTTAGCATCCCTATAAAGCCTATCTCTACTGCATACTTTCCTCCCCGAGTGTGGTCCCACACACACTTCCTCTTTCAAAAGATTCAGACCCAAATCAAGTTTGTGGTTTCTGCCGCTTGCAGCGATTTCTCCATGAAGAAGTGACAGCAAGCTCTGTTCTTCCAAATATCTCACTCTGCACATTTAGAAAAAGCACAACTGGAATGTGATGGGCAGCACTGCCATGTGGTGACTGCTCTCCCATGAGTCCTAAACTACCTTTGTAGGTAGCTGACTGCACTGCTGTTGGGTGACTTCACTGGTCTTCCTCATTCTGCTGTGCACTGACAGTACTCTTGTGGCTCCTGCTGGGATAAAACATGGACCTGCTGGGATCAGAGGCCTGTATTTTAATCCAGTGGTTGGTCTGCATCCAGCTTTGTGGCAGTGGGATGTGGGAAAAGAAAGGAGGAGGAAATAATGGGTCAAACTAACTGTACAAGTTATATTTGTTCAGAGGTCCTAATTTATTTTTTAAGTCCTGCAAATAAATCAGTGATTTTCCAAAGGAAGGGGTATTATATCCTCCAGGACACAGAGTCATGAGCAAACAGCACTCTTCTGTTCACTCTGAAAAATAAATGGTGTTTTCTATGATGTTATCCAGAAGAAAGGGCAATATTGGCATGCACAGCCAGATACGGCATATTCTTCTGTATCTTTCTTCACCTAGAAACAATGTAGAATTTGTAATTATTATGTGGGATTTAATCAACCCGTGAAAGAGTAGAGGAAAATAACGAGATGTGTGGTAATATTCCTAGTATGTACTTTAATTGCTGATTGCTTGATTACTGCTGGAACTGATGAGGCTGAGTGTGATGATATTATCAGGAAGTTAAGCCTGATAGCAAGAGATGAAAACATAGCATTTAACATGATCATGATACTCTGCAAAATAGCATCTTTGAGGGTTAGACTGAATGACTCCCTGCAGAGATAATTTAAATGCTGTGAAGCCATATATGTAGAGATGCTGATGAATAAGATAATAGACAGCCTTTGAGGAAAACAGAAGCTGCTTGAATGCAACAGAAGAGTTACAGAAATCTCTGTGAGTGGCTGTGACACCATATCCAGACCAGTGGTTACAATATTATTAGAATATTCCAAAATATCCAGTGAGACTTAGAGTCTGGTAATTTAATGGGTAACGATATTTTAATCCCAGGAAGTTATAGGAATATAGTTCTGAAATATACATTGAATTACCAAGGCACTCAGGGCTATAAAAACAGGGGGAACTTTGTCAGGCATTGGGCAGATACACCATGACACCTGGTATGACACAAGAACATGCACAAAACAGCTGAAAGAAGTGACATCAGACTTCAGGTATGTGGTGGTGGCAAAAAGAGGCATAAATAACTGTTTTCAAAGGGGTTTCCTTCCAGAACTGTCAGTTTCTGTAATGTACTTAAAAGCAGTAGGACTGAAACACAAAGCATCTCAGCCAGTAATTAGCAAAATGAAAATAGTGCTTGCTAAGATTGTCACCTTTTACTAGATGGAGAGTGAAGACTCTCTGAAGCATCCAGGCGTGTAGCTGAGAAATCCAGCCCAAGTCAAAGAATGGAACTGAAAGATTGCTTCAGACCACTGAAACTCCTCTGTTCCTAAAAGAAGAAAAAACCCCCACCCACAGACTTAGAGGGTCTGAAACTGTTAGTGAAAACATAACCCTAGAAGTGAAAAAAGCACATAAAATATTACTTCATATAAAATACTCTCACACAACTAAAGGGTACAACAGGTTACAAGTGCCCCAAACCTTTATGCACAAAACTGACTATAAACTTATCTCTCAAGCAGTAGCTGGGATCCAGCTGGTATTTTGGGTAAATCTTTGAGCTTACTCCCTGATTCCTATTTCTTGCAGAAGTATTCCCTGTTGGATTGAATAAAGATTGAATTATTTTATGCTGTGAAATCGAATTGTGTACTATGTGTGTTAGAATTTGTCTGCGGGACAGCTATGAACTAACCCCTTGCTTCTCCCAACAATCTCCAGTTCAAAAGCTGGCAAACAGAAGCATGTGGAGCTGCTATGACTTAGTGACTAGAAATGAAGGAGAGGGAGAAAAAAACCCCACCTAGCTGTTGGGATATACATAATTCCCAAAACAACAGCAACAACTACATTATGACCGTGAGCTTGAAAATCTAAGTAAACCATTGGTTTAGAACTGTTCTCACATGGTGGGGCTGCATTTCACCATGGTCTGTCATCTCTAACGCAGGTTGTCAGTTTTCCTCTTGGGGTTGAGGTCAGCCAGAGGAACACTGCAGTGTTCTGACCACATGTAACAGTGGATTGTTGGCCATGGTCGGTTGATGGTAGTGAATGAGCACACACTTCTAACATCCACACAGGCTCACGGCTACTGTCTGGTTAATGCAACAAAACTTCTGTCAGTTCCTAGCTAATTCACTCTGCTGAAAGGACAGCAGAGCAAATCTTGATGCTATGAAATGTTATTTGCACTATTATTTGATGCATAACGGTATGTATAGCAGAAAGTAGAATATCAAGTGAGGTGATATGGTGGGGCTGTGAGTAACTCAGAGTCTGCCCCAAGGACAGGAGCTGCACTTGCTCTCCCCTGTGAGTATTCAGTTTGTCTCCTCTAATTTCATCTTTAAAATCCAAGTGTATGTGGTTTCTGCAGAGAAATTTTCAGGATATTAATGACTTTAGAGTAGACAGTAATTTATCTTATAAATATCATAGTGACTATCTCTAAGGAAGTTGATTTATTTTGTGTGTATAAGCAAGCATATTTTATTCTCCAAAGCAAAAACATCCTGTAATGAAAATTAAATCCTTTTATTCCATGGAGAACAGATTGACAGTTTCTGAATCCTAAATCCTTTTTGAACTGCACTTTGTTCTGGAGGGACATGGAAATGTGACTGCCCTGGCAGGCATTTGCCATCATGGCAAATCACTGTTTCCATACAGAAATGATTATTCTGTAAAGTATTTCTTCTGCTTTCTGGGGAGGATAAGGCCACATTTCGTTGTGCAATTGTTGGGCATTTTGCAATCTTAACATGTCCTCAAGTGATCTGGTGAACTGCATTCAGAACCCACTGTCCACATCCAGGGGCCCATAGTTTCTCTGCTGTTCTTCTGCAAAGCCATTATTTTTCAGATGGTTGGCACTGGTTTTATACAAAATAAGAAAATCGTTATGATCAATTAGCTCTAATCTGATGTGATGCTGGTAGCAGGGAAGAACAGCTGCGCCTGCGTTTGATGTGCAGCAGTCGCTTGCAGGCTGCTGAGCAGCTCTGGGGATGGCTTTTGGAGAGCAGCAGTGGGTAAAGGCTCCATTCTTCTCATCTGCAGCTGGACAACGCTTTCCCACACTGCTCTGCATCTGTTGGTTAAAACTAAATTAATTCCTACTTCTTTTTCCAAACAGAAAGTTGGAGAACCTCAGCGCACTCCCAGGTGAAATCACACCAGTCATGCGAAAGTACGAGTTTAGCCAGCAAACCATGCCCAGTCTTTTCCCGGGGTATATTGACTCTGTGGATGTGCAACACCAAAGAAAGAAAATTTGGCTCCACGCTGCTGTTTGCAGGGCTGTGACCACCAGTCACCGTGACCCAAGAGCAGAGGCCACAGAGATAAGTGTGTCTGCTGCTCTGGCAGAGCAGTGCAACAGCACAGTTGGAAGCTGGCAGAATTATCCAGGGCTGCAAGTGGAACCACGGGAGTATGAGAACCACAGACATTCTTCAAGTTGCCTCCTGACTGCAACAAAAACCCTGACAAGCCACTTGCTATAGACACTGGTGCCAAATATTTAGTGTCAGTGCACTGCTTTTGATCACCCAGCATTCACAAAGCTCTGCCTCCACATGCCAGAGTAGGTGTGTAAAGGGAATTCGGATATTCCCCACATCTGCAGAATTGATTTTAGAGTCTGGTTTAGGGATACATAAAAGATTGGTGTATTTGAAAGGTGATCAGCTTGTAGGATTGAACAAGCACTCCTGCTGGGGGAGCAGAATTGGCTCCTGTGAGGGTACAGGCTGGTTAGCTGGAGCTGCTTTGTTTGGAACAAATCCTGGTGAGTACTGCGCAAGTTATGGAACGAATTCACTTTTATCAGCTGCTCAAGAGAATGTGTTTGTTTTATCTTGGTACGGAAATTTGTGGCTTTTTTTCCCGAAGGGCCGTGACAGCTTCGAGCCCTACTCCCGGTGAGTGAAGTACGAGAAGGACGTGCCCGCGGAGCCAGCGGCAGTGAGCGGGACATGGGCATCTGTGCCGCACCTCCGGGCAGCCGCCGGCCATCCACTCCAACGCTGCCAACTGAGAGCGGCGGGAAGTTGAAAAACACGGCTGGGGCGTGGGGAACTCGAGCTGGGTGTCCGCTGTTCGCCCCGGAGCTTCTCGCTGCTCTCCGCAGCTGTGGCTGTGAAAGAAGGCGGCTCCTTGGCGGGCAGGCAGCGGGCACCCCGTCCCACGCCGGCTGTCGGACCCGTGCCGTTCCCGTGCTGTGCCGTGCCGTGCCGTTCCCGTTCCGTGCCGTTCCCGTGCCGTTCCCGTTGCCGTGCCGTGCCGTGCCGTGCGGAGCTGCCCGGGCGGTGGTGGCGGCGGCGGCCGGCAGGGGGCGCGGGCGGGCG